>CAJQZJ010032798.1:1693490-1709171 GCA_907164525.1 Lophiomys imhausi
CCATCCATCCATCCATCCATCCATCCATCCATCCATCCATCCATCCATGCTTTAAGACTGCCCAGCAAGGAGGGAGCAGGAGGGAGCAAGGTGGGGGAGGTGAAAGCCGAGGGGAGCTTGAGCACACCTTTCTTTTCCTTTCCCTTTCTCTACCCTTAGCCATCATTAACAGAAAAATATTTTTAAAAGATCCCTCGATGGCATCCCCAAATGTGAAGTGTGACATTTTCTTAGCTGATGGCCTCCTTTGTGAAGGGATTTTGTGTCCTCCCAGCATGCCTGCTGGATTCCAGTTTGCTGCGGTTGCTAAGGTAAATACACTTTCCATTAAGCACCACAGCCCAAGAGTGGCCGAAAGCTGGAATAAATGACCAAGGAGCAAGTTAAACATTTCCCTGGGGTGATTTTAACCTCTGCAATGGCCTTTTGGGGAAATTTCCTATTTTACCTGTGTTTTGGCCAGGGGGTGTCTCTTATTATCTTACTTCTGTTTCTGTAGGTGTGTTTGTGTGTGTGTTGTATGTGTACAGCTGTCACGCATTTTGAGTGGTCTGTGAACATTTTTTTCATTTATTTGTGTATTGGAGGAAGGGCAGAAGCAGGATTGACAAACCACAGAGAACCTCCCCCCAGAAAACTGGAGCAGAATGGATGTATTATCCTCACTTTGGGGCAACCTGGAGTGTATAACTGACTCTAACAGAGACCTTCACTTCCTTTTCCTGTGAAAACTACCACAGCCCAACATCCACTGGAGCACAGTGTCCTTCTGAAATGTTCCTTCCTGTAGGAAAAAGTCTAGTGTCCTGGTGGCATCTTGTGAGACCGTGTGGCACAGTAGCACAGCTTTGCTTATTTCCTTTAGCCTCAGGAAGATGTTCACAGACCACTCAACATGTGCCTTTGATGAGGAGGCGGTTGGGCAGGAGGAGGTTGCTCATCTCATCCTTGTCCTGGAGAAGTCAGAACAGGCTGTAGAAAGGCCTTTGGCCAACCGAAGGAAGCCACGAGTGGGTTGGTGGCCTTTAGATTTCTGCTGAACCCACAAGGAAGAAGAGGCCCCACCTGGAAGTCCACATTTGTGCTGTTTCTGGTGATCTGTTTCTGTAGGTGTGTGTGTGTGTGTTGTATGTGCACACTGTCACACATTTTGAGTGGTCCGTGAACACCTTCTTCCTGAGGTTGAGGGATAAGCAAAGCCACGACAGTGAACCACACGGGTCACAAGATGCCACGAGTGTGGCTGTGAAGGGCAGAGGTTGACACTGGGTGCTTTTTTCTATTACTTTCTATCTTATGTTTTGAGATAGGGTCTCTCACTGAACAACACTCATGGATTACTTAGGCTGGGTGACCAGAAACCTCAGGATCTACAACCCCCACCCTTTCCCCTGGACTCTAGCTAGGGTTACAGGCATGTACTTCTGTACCTGGTTTCTATATGGCTGCTGAGGATCCGAATTCAAACTCTCTCCCCAGACCGGGGTCTGATGCTTTGCTCAGAAAGCTTGTCTCCAGCTATAGGACACATACCCCCCCCCCACCGGACCATGCCTGTTTCTCCCTAGACTCTCCCAGGGTCTATCCCAGCATCATCCTCAGCAAACCACACGGACACCTTTCTGGTGATGACGAAAGCCTTGGTGGACACGGAGGCGAAGACCACACCTCTTCAAGTTGAGGGCCTTCAAGCTCTAGGACCAAGGAGCAGGTAACTCGCGTGCTGGAGGGAGCTTTCTAAAGACATGAATTGATCTCATCCTTAGAGGCTTGCCCCCAGCCCCTTCCCTGACCTGTGCTGTATAACAGTGCGATGGGGTGCTATAGCATGGCGGGCCTGTGCCAAGGTGTGTTCCCTAAGGAGCCACGCCATGCCACGCAACAGGTCTGGTATAAGGGTTTCCTAAGATAGGAAGGGGGTTAAGGGAGTTAAGGGCAGGGAACAGGGGCAGCCGCATGGGATGGAACAGAGAGGGAGAGGGGGAGGGTGGGGAGGGGAAGAGGAAGAAGGAGAGCGTGGAAGAGAGTTGGGCTGGGGCTTTTATCCTGCCACACCTGGAGTACCCATTCGTTGTCAGGTGATGATGTGAGCAATTAGGATCCCCAAGGACCCCTGAAGTCAGGCTAATGGAAACGCCTGTAGATTTACAATGTGATTAGCTGTCCTCCATCCTTCAGGTTCCTGCTCAAGGGTGGGTTCTTGGACTGGCCTTCCTCCACCTCCAGACTAAGTCAATTTTCTCCAGAGTCCAAACTCATCTCATGTTTAGCTCCAGGCACACAGTAGATAGATGCTTGGTGAATGATGCTGAGCGAAGAAAGATGACTGTCTCCGCCGTTGGGGCAATGCCTGACCTCCTTTTGATCTTTTATTTTCCACCCTTCCCATTATCAGTCAGCAGGATAACGGAACAGATTAAAATAATCTCGGTGCCACACTTCTAACAAGGTGGTGGGGGAAGGGCGAACCTTTTATAGCATTGTTTAGTGAGTCCTTACAACCCAGTGTGTCCTCCCCTTTCTGGGATGGGAAACCCAAGCTCCAGATAAGTACACGAAGGGTATGGGCCTTGGATAACTTGGGTGTGGTGTGACCTGGATGTCCGGGAGGCTGTCCAGGGCCTGGAAACAGCTGAAGAGTCCTGCTGCCCGTTGCTGAGGTCTGTACTCCTTGCTCCAGCAACCTCTCTGCCAAACTGCCGCTGGCCACGGCACCAGGCTCCAGAGAAAGACTTGGATAGTGGTATTAGGGAACGTTTCCCACACCTACCTTTTTCTCCTCCTGGAAAAGCCCAACTTTATGGCCTTTTCAGAGACTTTGGGAGGTGAAGGCCAGAAGGTTTCTGGGGCAGGAGGAGTAGAGGTGGGGCCAACGGAGGAGAATTCCTTGTTTTGGTTCCTGACTCTTGGTCGGTCTGGTTTTGTACTTGTGTCTTTTAAACTTTTCCACATGTGCCCCAAGGGCCCATCAGTGAGCATGTTTTATAAACTGGAAAAATGAATAAAAGTAAGACCCAGAAGGGAAACACCAGGAGGAGCGCGCAGGGAAAGTGTGAGTTCCTCTGTACCTCCCAGCTAGGCCTGACCTGTATTTGTGGGGTCCCAGGGTCAGGCTTAGCTAGCTTTATGGGTAAAATGTGGACTTTTTACTCAGAGAAAGCTTGATCAGTTTTTGTGCTTGAGCTGCTCTGTTCAGCATTAATTAACTCCAGGAAGGTAAAAGTGATTCTTTTTATTTGGCTATGTGGCTCCACAAACCCTGCTGGCTTCCTGTCCCCTAGGTGCAGGATTGATGGGACTGCAAATGTGTAAAGTCCTGCACCGGAAGCCCCCCACCCCCACAGCCATTCAGAAACTCTTGACTCCCGCTGTCCCCAAAGGCAAGAAACTTGGAAGCCCAGACCCCAACTCTGTTTACACCTTCAGAAATGGAAGCCACAGGAGCCCTCCATTTTCTTCCCTAAGGCTCTTGGGCTGAGCAAGAAGCCTTGGGTGGGGGCGAGGGGTACGTGGAAAAAATTCTCTAAACTCAGAAAAACCAGCCACAATCAGAGGGGCAAATGTAAAAAGCGACAAATCTAGGAACTTTCAAGAAGCTTTGAAATGACCCTAGAGGGTCGAGTTTTCCCCATCATGGATCCTTGATCCAATGGCCCCAGCTTCATCTTTCAAACCTTACTCCAGGAACTTTAACATTAACAATATCTTTGGGAGTTCACAGCTGAGACAGATATTTATTTATACTTTCAATACATACTTTTGTACCAACCCATGTTCTTAAAAGCACATCTCTCGGTCTGGAGAGATGGCTCAGAGGTTAAGAGCACTGGCTGTTCTTCCAAAAGTCCTGAGTTCAATTCCCAGCAACCACATGGTGGCCCACAACCATCTACATTGAGATCTGGTGCCTGGGCATATATGCAGACCAAATACTGTATACATGATAAATAAATAAATAATGTTAAAAAAATAAAAACACATCTCTCGGTAGAAATTTGAGATTTGGCACAGATGAAATAAATGTTTAACAATTATGATTTTTACCTGTTAGTTTGGTATAGAGAATTCGCTTTCATTATTTTCTCTTATCAGTAAAATCAGATTCTAGTGGGACTGATGGGATTAGATAAGTACAGTTTCTTTAACAGCTTGGCGTTACAAGGTTCCTTTGCTACACAAAACTACACATCTTGTTCTTAGTTGAGTTTCAGCTCTTAGGTTATTGTAGCTAAAAAAGACAGGTAAGAAGATCTATCAGTTCCCAAGGAAGGACATTAGGCTCTTATTTCTGAGTCCCAGACACTGAAGGGACATAGGTTTATTATTATTATTATTATTATTATTATTAGCATATGCTATACAAAATAATGAGATCCGTTATGACATTTTACCTATGTACATCATGTACCCAATCTCACCCCCACATTTGCCCCCTTTTGTCCTATTCTCCCCCATTCCCAAGCTGGTTATTTTCCTGAAATGACAGAAGATATTATCTGACACTTATATGTGTCATATGTGTGTGTGACCCTTATATGTGTCACACAAATATAATGCTGAAAGCAAACCAACAAGTGGCACCATCACTGTCAGTCTTGGCTTGTGGGATTTTAATCTTTTGGTCGGGATACCTTAAGTACCATATGTGGTCCTCTGTATGGGCTGCTGCAGCCTCTAGAGCAATAGGAAGGCCTGGATTCTCCTAGTAGGGTGGCTGGCAGAAAGCCTTTCAAAGGTATGCCCGAATCTCTGGAAAGTGTGACATATTACCTTCAAGGCCACATGGACTTTAGAGCTTCAGTTTAGGACCTCAAAAGAGAGTGTCTTGGACCACCTAAGTCAGTCTTCTTTAATCCCAGGAGACTTCCTTCCTTTCCCCTTTCTTTCTTTCTTTCTTTCTTTCTTTCTTTCTTTCTTTCTTTCCTTCCTTCCTCCCTCCCTCCCTCCCTCCCTCCCTCCTTCCTTCCTTTCTTTCTTTCTCTAATTTTTTTTTACATTCTGACTGCAGTTTCCCTCCCTCCTCTCCTCCCAGTCCCTCCTACACCTCCCCTCAGCCCACCCCACTCCTTCTCCATTTCTATTTAGATAACAGCAGGCAGGCCTCCTGCGGAGTATATCAATCAAACATGGCAAATCAAGTTGCAGTAAGACTAGGCACCACCCCTCGTATTAAGGCTGGATGAGGCAACCCAGTGTAAGGAAAAGGGTCCCAGAAGTGAGCAAATGAGTCAGAAACAAGACCCTGCTCCCACTGTTAGGAGTACCACAAGAAGACCAAGCTACACAGCTGTAACATATATGAAGAGGGTGTAGATCAGTCCCATGCAGGCCCTAGGAGACTTTGGTTGGCTGAAGTTAGAGATGTGACAAAAGGTGGAGACATCTTTAGAATCTCCAACGAGGGTTGTAGACACCCTGATTTGACCATGTGAGACTTCTCACAGAGGACTGAGTCCCATGTGGTGCTGACCTGCAGAAACTGGGCTAATGATTTTCTGTTGTTTAAGCTGCTAGCTTGTAGTAATCTGTTACAGCAACAATAGAAAACAGTACAAATACTAGCAAATCTGTAAGTAGACGTTCTAAGACTTTCTGTATCCGAAGGTCCGTTTATGTACCCTTTAAGGGTGTGGGGACACCACATTACAGATTCTGCCTCAAAGAAAGTGCTTTTTTTTTTTTTTTTTGGTTTTTCGAGACAGGGTTTCTCTGTGTAACAGCTCTGGCTGTCCTGGACTCGCTTTGTAGACCAGGCTGGCCTCGAACTCACAATGATCCACCTGCCTCTGCCTCCCAAGTGCTGGGATTAAAGGCATGCACCACCATGCCTGGCATTTTTTTTTTTTTTCCAAGACAGGATTTCTCTGTATATCCCTGGCTGTCCTGGACTCACTTTGTAGACCAGGCTAACCTTGAATTCACAGAGATCCACCTGCTCTGTCTACCGAGTGCTGGGATTAAAGGCGTGTGCCATCATGCCCCGCTGGAAGAAAGAACTTTAAAGGCTCATTTTGTCGCATTTTCAACTAACACGAGGAAGGCGGCACCTGCTCACCGTGGAGTAGGCAAGACAGTGACTTCGGGCTTAACTATGCTAACTCTTGTTACTTACTACCTTTTCCTATGACTGTGAACGTGGCCCTGAGGGAATGTGGTGATTAAACTCGGAATCCAGAAATCAGGGGCCATGCTCTGAGGTTCCAATGTAAAGGAGACAAGTGCTTCTGCTGTTGGCCAGATTGCATCTTTTCAGAGTTTACATCTGGCTGCATTCCAGATGTTCATGGAGAAGCAGGTTCACAGGATCACTCTAGACTCATCTTCTGTGTTTATGACAACGGCATGAGTGAGTGCATAGTCACCCTCATTTGCCAATTAAGTAAATGAAAATACAGAGAGAACAAGGAATCTGCTCCGGATAGCAAGAGCTGAAAATCCTGATACTTCAGGGTGTTGGCTCTATCTGGGAAGAAGGAGAGGCTGATGTGGACCGGGCCTATGTCTTCAGGACACCTGGAGAAGAGAGAACACTGGTGTTTGGTGCAGCCAGCATACTCGGGTCAGGACTGACTGTGTGGCTGTTCCCTAGGAAGATTCAGAGTCTGTAGTGATGGACTCAGCCCCAGTGCGCCTAGCTCATTTTCATCCCTTTTGTCTGCTCATCCTTGCTGCTTCTCTGCATCCCAGTCCTTCAAAACGCTGGCTGAAATGCCTCTCCCAGGCTTTCTTTATCCCATCTTAATTTCTTCAGATTCTCATCACATTCACTGTCCACAAAAGATAAAATCTGGCACCTATTGTATACTGCTTTGTATTACTGTTAAAACAAAACCAGCAACCTTGTTGGCCCACCAGGCGATGTTCATTCTGTGGCCTGCTCTACCTGGCACAGAAGGGTTTCATAAATACACATGCGCTGAATGAATGAAGTGTTATTGATGTCCTCTGCTCCTCTGCTTTCTCTTCCTCTGATTTTATGTCATAACCTCAGTTTAGTGACAACTGTGAGACCAAAGCAGGAACAAGAACAATACTCCTTGCAAGTTAGTGGGAGACCAAAGCTGGATCTATGTCAAGATGTAGGCTTATCCCTGATTGGATGTAGGCAGGAGGAGGTACGTAGGCAAAAAATACATCAGGATATATACTTGCCCCTGATTGGACCTGATGGGAAATATGGTGGTCTTGTGGGATTGCCCTTTTAAGCCTCTGCAAGGTGTGGTTCATAACCATTTTCTAGAAACCCAAAGACAGACCTGGCCAGTATTTTCTTAAAGGTTGCTTCAAATTTGGCTTTAAACTGTGGTAGTTGTCTTACAATAATTGTCTGATGTGTAGGGATAGAGGGAATGTGAGCTTCCATGGTCCCAGGTGGGTGAAGAGTAAGGTCTGCCCACCTCTTCCCAAAGCACACACATTGAGGGGTTTGAAGACACACCGTACAAAGGGCCAGGTGATTCAATGGAGCTGCTTAGAGGACCAGAGTGCTCGTTCACCTTTCCATGCTGTGTCTAATCCCAGGCAAACAGCTTAGCTTTCCTTCTGGGACCAGGACCAGAGAGTAAAAAGTGCTGTTTAGAGGCCAGCTCTCTACTTGGCCTCAACAGACTTTCGAAACATGGAGCCTGTTGAGGCCTAATGATGGCAGCATGGGCCCGCCCCAAACTGTGACATATGCTATTTCCTAACTCCCTTAAGGCAGGAGGTTGTCAGTCCTGAATCTGTCCCTGACATAACTCCTCTTATCTCAACTCTGGCACACCCTATCCACTCCCAAGTTCAATGAACTCAGAATTGGCTGAGCTAACATACCCGGGAGCAACCCTCACATCCCTTGGTCTCAGCTTGCCTGGACTCCCACCAGTCAAGCCCAACACCTCTGCCTGGCATCTAAACCCTGCAGGGCTTTGAGGGTGTTCTGGCTAAGCTGGTCTCCTGGCTGTCCCCGTGGCACACTCATTCCTGCCTCAGAGCACACTCCTGCCATTTCTTTCATGAGAAACAAGTGTTTGTTTTCACCTCTCCCTGTTAACCTCCTGATTCTCAGTGGCTATGAACATCCTACCTTCTGCTCTGTCCCTTGAAGGGTCCACTGTTTGTCCACAAATTTTGCCCACATTAGCCTGCTCAAACCAACACATCAGTGCTAAACACTGGTGTTGCAGGACCATCAGGGGATTGAGAGCTACCCATAAGTGGATGCTAACCAGGAGGCCTTTTCTTTTTGGTATTTTGTGACTGTAATGTCCCACTTGTGAGAACAATCCTAGAGAATATTGGCACCAGTGCACAAGGAGATATGTCTAAGATTGCTTTCCAGAGCAGTCTCTATAAAATGGGAGTGACTGGATACCCATCCAAAGAGGAATGGAGAAGGAGTTGACTTAAACTCACAGTGACATGCTAAGAATCACCCTGTGGTCGGGCGTGGTGGCGCACGCCTTTAATCCCAGCACGAGGGAGCAGAGGCAGGCGGACCTCTGTGAGTTCGAGGCCAGCCTGGTCTACAAAGCAAGTCCAGGACAGCTAAAGGATATATAGAGAAACCCTGTCTCAAAAAAAAAAAAAAAAAAAAAAAGAATCACCCTGTGAGTGCCTTGTGGTGAAGTCATGGACTGAAACCCAATTCAGCAGCTAAACTGAACACACTGGATAACAGTTTAGATAAATCTCAACAAGTGTAATGTTAAAAAGGGAGGGTGTGGGCAATCAGCTATAGAGGGAAAGGTACAATAAAACAGTATATATGATATTTTAGGACACACCGAGCAATAATCTACACAGATAAATGCCCATGAAACTAGAGTATTAAAACACATGGAGATTCTGGTTGTAGACAAACTGCTCCCATCGGCCAAGTCCAACTTGTCCACCTACTTTTTGTGTGGCCTGCGAAGCTGAGAATGGTCTTTTTAGTTTTAAATTGTTGAAAAAAAATCATCAGGAGAAAATTATTTCCTGACATCTGGAAATTATATGAAATTCACATTTCTATGTAATAAATAAAATTTGTTGAAACAACACCATACTCTTTCACATCTCGTCCAGTACTTGCTATAGAGCATGTGGTCCACAAAGTTGAAAGCACTTGAAATCTGCTATCTGTCCTTTTTTCAGATAAGGCACCTCAGCCCTTGACCTGCATCGGATTTGGAGCCATGATCACCTCTGTAAGGGAAGACAGCAATGGGACCTGGTAACATAAGTGTTGTCATCAACAATAGCTATCTTTCAGGTTGCTGGTGACTTACATCCTACCATGTTTTGAGTAGCTAATGTGTTTTATGCTTTTAAATTAAAAAAAAAGATTAAAAATGTATTTATCTTTAGTGAAAGATAAAGCCACCTGAGTTGGCCATGCCGTAACGCCAGCAAAGGCAAGACAGTTGCTATGACTTTGGGGACAATCTGTACTCTACAGAGAATAGGAAGCCAGTCTGGGCTACACAGAGAGACCCTGCTTCAAAACACCCATTCTCTCACCCCCGAAAAAACCCTTTGTTTTTTCTCTCCAAACTCAGTAGTAGGTATGATTAAGGCTCCTAGTTTATACATGAGAAATAGGCTCTGGTAGAGTGTGGATGGTGAATGTTGGGACAGGATTAAATCCAGCTATGTGTCTCCAGAGTGTCTCCCTAGCCTGGGCTGCCCACCAGGAGTCTGCCTCCCAGCAGGGGAGAAAAGGTGTGTATCTCCCTGTGATGAGAGTTTTTGTTCCTTAAACAACCCAGTTATGTTATAAGAATGTTTTTGTTTTGATCCCAGATATGAGGCTGTTTCAGTTCGTCCACAGGTGTTAATTATATTTGCCTCCTTCCATAGCAGGGCGTGGCTTAGCCAGCTGCAGAAAGTTGAATTTGGAGGACTCTGGAGAGGGGCATAAATGCCAGAGCCCCAAATGGGACTGGGGTGTGCTCTGAAGGAAGAAGAGGTTGTTGCTCTCCCTGCTACTGGTGCTCCCCCAGTAGCACAACTTCTGGTTCATCCTGCTGCTGTGTTTGTTGGTTTGCTGTGTTTGCTGTGGCTGGTTTGCTGGACTGCTGGATATCCTGACTACTGAGTGTGGTACTGTCCCCCAAGAACCTGACGACCCTAACCAGCAGGAAGTAGCCCAAGAGACCTATGTTCCTTTCCCCTCTAACATTCTTTCTCTCCCACCTAGTGTTAGGGGGTTGGAAGGAATAAGGGCTGGAAGGGAGGTAGACACTTAATTGCTGTAAAATAATACAGTGAAATAAAACAAAAATAATAAAGCCACCTACTCTATCTTGCCCCTGGTGAACACACCTCGTGACTGATGTTTACTGATGTCTCCCATCACACTGCCAGCAGGAGCGTAAGAAGAGAGAGATGCACTACTGGACACTGTTAGTCACATCAGGTTTGACCACATTGCCTTTGTAATAAAGAGACCCTATGCTTTTGCAGAGCTTCTCTGAACCCTCCCTACAAATCCTCCCAGAAAGCCCATAGGAAGCAAGGGGGTCACTATTGCTGCAGGGTGGAGATGAAAGAGGCGGATTCCCAGTGACTAGTGGCTTCTTGGGCACCATCATGAGCTCAGACAGCCCAGCCTCACCTTGACTGTGGCCACCAGCTGGGAGTCTTTTAACAAGTCCCATCTTCTCACCAAGACTTCAGAACCTCACCTGGACTGCGGGGATGGCCATGACTTCCCAGAATGCTCTTGTGAGGATAAAATGAGATAGCAGGTGTGAACTGTTTGGCTTTCTTTCTGGACCATGGGGTGAACTCTCTGCTGGCCACTTAGGGTAACCCTGCTGCTTTTATTATCCTTCCTAAAAGACTCTTCTAGGATTTCCTCCACAGTGATCTTTATTTTCATCAGGGCTTCCTTGTGTTCGGGAAGATTCTTTTTTTGACACAGCTCTGGTAGTCAACACTAAAATTCTTCCAGCTTAAGGAAACTGGGATTCCAGGAGACATCTCTGGGTCTTTCTTTTGTGTTAGGTGATGAACAAAAGCTGGAGAAAAGAGAAGGTCAGAGCAGAGGTGAGAGCCACTGGAACCTGCCTGGCTTTTCTCTGTGAACCCCAAAACCCCAGCGTGAGGTACCCTGCAGGCAGGACGGTACTGCACACCAGCTGTGGTCCCTGGGAGATGGCTGGCTCAGCCACAGCAGGCATTCTTTTTAGAAGCAAGACATACTTTCAGCTGGTGAGGTGAGGCATATGAGACAGAAGTAGAAGGCAGAAGCTTGGAGTAATGGACTAATGGTGAAGGAGGGACGTGAGGCCAGGATTAGCTTTGGCTCCCAAGGCTGGCATGATGAGGAAGACAGGAGGGCCTGAGTGATAACAATTGCTGTGCCCTAGTGGTCCAAGTCCCCACTGCATTCTCTGGGAGATAGTCATTGAGTGGATCATGGAGCTCGATGAGCAACAGCAGCATTTACAGAGTCTTCTTAGGGACTGAACCAGAGATGAACAGCTTGCCTGGGATTCACAGACAGACCCGATGAGGTTACAGGTGACAGATGCCCAGCTCAAACTATCAGTAAATCAAAAGGAAAATTATTGGCCTGTGTAAAAGGGAAAATGCACAACATCATGCCATACAGGTACGGCTGGGTCCAGGGTCCAGCGCCAGGTTGTGCGGGATCTGACCCACTCTCTCTCTTTCTACAAGGCAGAAGGCTCCAAACTCACAAGCTGTCATGTGAGGAGAGACAACAGGCCTGTTCAGAGGATGCCTGCTGACTGTTGGGGTGGGTCTGGCTGACTGGGCCTTTCCTTTTTAGAACCAGTTCTTAGAAGTGGGGGAAGTCCCTACTGTGAAGTATGGACAATGAGGTGTCTGGGCTCTTATGGGGAGCTGAGAGCTAACCTGGAGTGACTGTGTCCTCCCGCTCCTGTCCTGCCTTTCCACAGAGGAGGGGATGCTCATAAGCAGACATGGGAGCTGCTCAGTTTGGGCTTTGAGGAGGTTCCCAGTGATGCAGCAGGGTCTGGCCAGTTCCCTCTTCTCATGGCCCCAGATCAGTAGTTGAGTCCACACATTCAAAGACGCCTTACAGGATCTTTCCCTGGTGGTATTCAGCTGCCTTCAGCTCCTTCCTGCTTTTCTGATGTTCAAGCTACGGAGGGTGGGCGTTGGGAGTGCCTTCCTTTTCCATGGTGGCCTCTTTGTCCGTTGTTCTTTTGTTAGCAAAGTTAGGCTTGTTTAGACCCAGCCACTGCCATTGGAGCGGAGTGGACTCTCATCTTCCTCCCATCAGTCTGATCACTTCTCTTCTCCTTTTGCTCCCGCAAGCCCTTCCAGCCTTTAAGGCTTCATTGCAAGTTAGACTCTCTTCGTGACCCGAATCTCAAAAGCTCTTCTCTTCTGTTCTGCCTGCCTGCCTGTTCTAGATTGCTCTCCATGTTTGCACATTCTCTGCACGTTCTGCTTCTGCAGTAAACTCAATGGGCATAGGCTGCGCGTCGCCTCCTTCCCCCTCTGCCCACCTGAGCACTCACCCTGATGTGGGAGGTCTAACTTCTTTTCACTGCAACAGAATGTATTCAGATGGAGCCAGATGCTTGTCAGAGTCTACTGAAGGAGGATGGGGCAGGAGATTGCCCAGCCCAGCCTCCTCCCAGCTACACTGCTGGTCCCTCCCTAGACCCTTGTGCACTCTAATCCAGGACTAGACCAGTGGTGCTTCTCCATGTCTGTTCCCTCATTCGGTTGTGTGCACATCTTGCTGACCCCCAGCCCGGACCAGGGATCTCTCTGGCTTCAGGGGAGCCCTTCATGGTGACCAGAGGTAAGTCTGATGTGACACGTCAGTAAATCAAGGTCAGCTTGCTGGGATCCCCAGCACTAACTCTCTGCCTCAATTGTCTCAGCTTGGATGAAGGCCATTGGACCTTGTTTGGAGGGTCTATTACTCCATGCTGCTCTCGAAAGCCACTTCCTTGGAACTTTCCTGTCCCTGTAGTTGTCTGCTTCTAGTTTATGGAAATGATGTCACAAGGTCGTCACTTTTGGTGATGGAGTGGGAGTGGGGTTATTGGAAAGACACATAGGAAACTCCAGCATTCACAGCTGGGCTTTGCAGAGAGCTAGGACATCAATTGTGGCCATATGGGACTTAACAGGAGGGTGTGTGACTAGTGACTCAAACCTCATGGTTTATAATTAAGCTGCCTGGGTTCAAATCCCAGCTCTGCCATTCATCAGCCATCCTACCACTTTGGCTTCAGTTCATGACCATCTTAGTAATGTGATAGTAACTATGGGATCGGGGGGGTGGGGGTGTGAGGAATCAGTGGGCTCATGTGTGTCAGGGTCTACCTCTGCCAAGCACAAGGCCATGCCCAGGCAGGATGATCAATGGCGGCTCCTCAGACCTGCTATTCTGAAGGGTCTCAGCTGGGTAGTGACTTGCAGATGGAGGTTTGCACCATCATGCCGTTTTCACACTAGGCTCTCAAAGCAAGTGATGTGGTGCTGATCTCCTTACAGTAACCCTGTAGGACGATGGGGTCAAGACAGAGAAATGACCTTGTTACTTTCTCATACACACATAGCCTCAACACACATATTCTCTCTCTGAAAACATCCCCCACGAAGGATCAGAGGTGAACAGCTTTAATAGGTTTCTGGACTTCTGGCCTCTTGAAGATGCTTTTGGGAGCTGCTTCTAGAAGCTGTTCAGAGGCTCTGGGTGGATTTGAGGTGGGCCATCGGTTGTGGCTCTGAAATCCTCTCTTTTATTCTTTCAGCTTAGTCCCAATCATTGACCTTTGAGTCCCAATGCCGAGCCTGCCTCTGGATTTATCTGCCCCACTGGGGCTAGACGGCCAACTTGTTAGCCATGCTGAATGGTTTTATTTGTTTTTGCTGTGCATTTTTATCATTTTTCTTCATGTGTCTGGAGGCTTTCCTTACGAAATGATGGATGCGTTTTCATAAATCAAAAAATAAATGAGAAAGTATATAAAGGCAAAAAATAGACCCAAGCCTGGAATTTGCCACTAGGAGCTGCTAGCTATTTCCCAAGGAGGGTGCACTTTCTGATTTTACAAGGTCAGATCCTGGCTTACTTCACAGAACACGGTTCTCGGAGCATTTCTTAATAATGGCGGCCGCAGTGGTGACGGTAACAATCGCAGCCATGCCTACTGTCTGCTAAAGTGCCTCTACTCCATCATCACGTTTAACTTTGCAATGGACCAGATTCTGTTACGAGCCCCACCACACAGATGAATAAAGAACACTTTAAACGTTTGCAGGGTTGTAGGGTATGGAATTCCAATGTAGGCTTTTTTTTTTTCATGTGTTTGGAAAGACAGACCAGACTCAGGTTGCAGCACTCACTGGAGGTGCTGAAGTCTTTGCAGGCAGGCATCTGGCCACAGCATGGCAGCTCCAGTTAGTTGGAGGGACTTTGGTATCTGCTCTCATGAGCTCTGTTTGAAGATAGCTTCTGAGCAGCTCACCAGCCTTGTAGGTGGCACACTGGGACAGTTTCCTCATAGTGCCATGGACAAGGTCAGCGTTCCCACAAATGGAGATCCCTGTTTCTAGCCTCCTTTCCCTTAGGGTGTCTTCTTGGACCTAGCTACAGGGTGGGGGACAGAACCTAACCAGGAGGCAACTGATTAGCATCCATATGTTTCTGATATTAGTTGCAAATCCTCTGGTTGGGCAGTGCTAGAATGGCTGCTGGAACTGGCTCAGGAGGAAAGGAGGGGGTGGGGTTCACACTCAGTAGATAGCAGACAGTTCTTTTTCCTCTAGGGGAAGGCTCCTGGTTTCCTTCCTCAGTCCCATACTGATCCTTTGGCCAGTCAGAGGGACAAGGAGACTGATTAACTTCGGCCATTAGCTCCACTCTCTAGTTGGAGGAGGATGGGTCACTATGATGGGATTGGAAGCATGGCATCAAAGTAGGAGGGTCAGGCTGTCCACAGAGAAGGAGGCTGCTGTTGCCATGAGGGGCATCCCTCTGCAGTCCTTCTTTCCCTCTTGTCTGCTGTGGTTGGATTTTGAAAGTTCCAGTGGCTACCTGGAGGTGGTGGAGCCTTAAGGGGGTGTGGCCTACTGGAAGGAAGTCTGGTCACTGAGCATGCTCTTTTTTTTTTTTTTTTAATAAGTACTTTATTTTTTTTTTCAAGTTACATCTCAGTCGCAAACCCTTCCCTATTCCCCCTTCTTGTCCCACCCTTCCACCCTCTTCCCCCCACCATTGAGCATGCTCTTGAAGGGGTTGTCGGACCTCAGCCCCTTCCTTGTCCTGACTTTGCTTTCCTGATGCCATGAGGTGAACAGGCTTCCTCCACCATGTGTTCCTCCCCTCCCCGCATGCTGTGCAGTTGCTGTTACAGACTCACAGAAATAGGACAGGTGACTGTGGGTGGAAACCTCCAGACCAAGGCTTAAAATACATTTCTTGACCAGGAGTGGTGGCACATACCTTTAACTCCACCACTCAGGAGGCAGCTACAAGTGGATCTCTGTGAGTACGAGGTCAGCATGCTCCACACAGTGAGTTCTGGGCCAGCCAGAGCTGCATAGTGAGACCATGTTTCCAAACAAAACAAATCCCTAAAACAAACAACAGTCCAACCAAATAATTAACCAACTAAATAAACAGCCCTCCAAACTCCCCCAAACAAAATGAAACAAGAAGAAGAAGAAGAAGAAGAAGAAGAAGAAGAAGAAGAAGAAGAA
>CAJQZJ010032798.1:1709181-1737518 GCA_907164525.1 Lophiomys imhausi
GAAGAAGAAGAAGAAGAAGAAGAAGAAGAAGAAGAAGAAGAAGAAGAGCCGGGCAGTGGTGGCGCACGCCTTTAATCCCAGCACTTGGGAGGCAGAGGCAGGCGGATCTTTGTGAGTTCGAGGCCAGCCTGGTCTACAAAGCGAGTCCAGGACAGCCAGAGATATTCAGAGAAACCCTGTCTCGAAAAACCAAAAAAAAAAAGAAGAAGAAGAAGAAGAAGAAGAAGAACAATGTTGAATCTCTCCCTTTAGGTTGGCTACCACAAGTATTTTATCACAGTGATGGAAGGCTGACCAATGCAACTCCTTTCTTTGTCTGGGCTAAGCTAAGGTTGATGCAGATCTCTGAAGAGCTTTCAAGCAATTCCACTCCTGTTCCTTCTCCGAGTTGCCTTCTTCCTTTTGGGTGCTTCATCCCACTGTCTCTGCAGTAAGTCCTGTGTCTAAGTACTTAGTCCTTGTTGGAGACTTAGGTTAGTCTTAGGTTGGAGATCCCACGGGGGGAGGGTGCTTAGATACTATGCCTGCTGGAAGAGGGCTTTGAAGCCCGGAGAATTACCTAACTGGCTATGCCTGGAATGCTCTGTTTAGCAGACTTCTACTATGGACTTCTGATAGGACCTGCATCTTGCCCTGATTTTGCATCCTTTTTCAGACTTTTGAACAGCCACAGCTTTTGTAGTTTGAGTGTGTATAAATGGGCTAATTAGCCCAGTTGCCTGCTAGTTCTCTGTTTGTGTGGCACCACCTGGCCCGGAGTATGTCACCCCTTCAGAGTTCCAGACAATGAGACAGGGCAAACGATTACATACCAAGACTTCCAATTAGAAATCTCAAGATGTTGCCCTGGAGCTGGCAAGTAACCCTCTGCTTGACAGGAAAGGTGACGGCTTAGGGACTTCCTAAGTAAAAAATATATATATTTTTAAGACAACTCCAAAAGAACAACTTCCAGAACCCAGCATGTCTTTTTATGGTCAATGATTCTCACACTTCCTACCTGGTGACCCCATTACTCAGTGATCTATTAGCTGCTCCCTTCTACCCAAAAAGCAGTTCAGTCTTTGCCAGCTCTCCTCTTGTGTTGTTCCGATTTGTTTCTCATGGTTGAACTTGTCTTGCTAAAGGTGTCATAAACTCCGAGGACAGGAAGCTAGCCTATCTTTGTGTTTCTTTGCCAGGCATGCGGTAGATGTTGCTAAGTCTTCCTTCACTGAGATGTTGAAATTTGTGTGTGAGCATGTGTGTGTTTTTGTATGTGTGTGTGTCGTTCAGGCTGTGGGTGGGATGGCAACAACGTAGGGTGAGTCCTCGGAGGGCTTTGTAACTCTTCTGGGAGCACCTTAAAGGCATGTGTGAAAGTTTTAATTCTTGAAGTTGCTGCTTTCTTTTTTTTTTTTTTTTTTTTTGGTTTTTTCGAGACAGGGTTTCTCTGTGTAGCCCTGGCTGTCCTGGACTCACTTTGTAGACCAGGCTGGCCTCGAACTCACAAAGATCCACCTGCCTCTGCCTCCCAAGTGCTGGGATTAAAGGCGTGCGCCACCACCGCCCGGCAGTTGCTGCTTTCTGACGGTTTCAATTTCCAACTGAACCTTCCCCTTGAATTCCAGGTCAATGCGTGCCCTCAACTGTCCATAGGAAAGGTCAACATTTTCTGTTAGAATTATGTATTTACATGGGACAGTTCTGAGGCCAAACGCTTACAGTGCTTATTCAAAACCTCAGAAGTAACCTGTAACCTCCTGAGGTAAGGATTACCTAGCCTGTTCTTCTGGCTTGTCTGGAGACGCATTCTGCTTTGGTTACTTTTCTGTTCATTGGGAATGCATCTGGAGATGGCTGTTTCAGGGAGCATGTGTTGGGAGAGTGGGGATAGGGTGGAGGAAAGAGGAAGAAGGGAAGAGGGGGAATCTTTCCCTGACAGTACTCCAGCCAGTTTTCTTCCTATGAGTCGGAGTGGGTTTATGAGATCTGATGTGGCTACATGAATAACATGTCTTAGAAAAAAAAAAAAAAACAACACCATCAGTGTTTTGAGGCTCTTCCGTTGAGGAGGGTGGGAAAGTGGTGGTCACTGGCTGTTCTTACTTAGCTCAAGCAAGGGGAAAGGGAAGTATATGCAAGACTCTGATAATTCACTTTTCTTTCTTTCTTCCCTTCACTTTTGTTCTTCAATAAATCACTCAGGACAACCTGCTTCTCTTTAGTGGTGTGGTTTTTTTTTTTTTTTTTTTTTTAGGGTTCAGCCTTTGTTTGAAATTCTAGAACAAGAGTATTCCAGTAAATATGGTCAACTTACGTGTAATTATACTGGTATGTCAACTTTGCCCCTCAGAGCTGGGTTTGCTCTGGTTAACCAGAGTTCCTCAGCCCCCACTCAGAAACAAGACCTCCTGCAGAACCCTGTGGAGGGCTCATGGGCCAAAGCCCTGCATCTGAAGGGAGTAAGCAAGCCCATAATTACTCTCATTGTTTAGATCGGAACTCAGGAGGGTTTACATTCAAGACCTCAGCTGGCTCACACAGCACATCGGTCTATGGAAAAGTGAGTTCCTGGGTCGGGTCATTCTCCAAGCGACCTTTGGTTTCACTCTTCCCTGTGACTACTCCTGACTAGAGCTTGGGTTTCCTCAGTTGTAAGAGGTATCTGAACTCTGAGGTTTGAAAATTGTACCTTTGGAGACTCACAGAATGTAGGTCTTGTGAAGGATCTGAGAAGATGGGGAGAGATAGTGTTCTGTGAACCACAGCATTCCCAGGGGCCATCTGGGATCTTGTTCCGATGACTGGGATGGGCTTGAAGCACATTTCTAAAGAACTCCCGTGTAGTGCCTTGCACTGGTCATTGGGTCACACACTGAGCAGCAGGAGTCCACACTAAACTTAGAAAGCTTGCTGGGTAGAATAGAGATAGCCCTTTTCTTGGCTGTGGTGTTGTCATGGCTGTGCTGGTATTGCTAGCAGGGATGATGTAAGTCTCTGCAGAGACAATTCTCCTGTGGACACACCTACAATCCTGGAGCAGGTGGCTACTTCCCTGACACTCAAGGGTGAATTTAGATCCCCAGAGACCTCAAGAGAAGGCTTCTATAGTCTTCCACAGTTGGGAATCTGGATGAGAAGAATTACTTTCTTGCCATTATTAAAAGGGTGGAAGGAAGAAAGGATATATTGAGCCACTGACTATCTATGGAGAGATGCAGATATTCCCTGACCCCAGCCCAGTATGTGACAGAGCTAGGGGAAACTTCAGGTAGACAAGGATTTGGAGGCAGTATATGGGACACTATGTGTGTTCCTAGCAGGAAACACAGGATCTCAGGTTCTTTCCTTGGCCTCTCCTCACCTCCACAGACCTTCTGGGAAGCTTCCTAGACCCTGCCTGCAACAAACGCAGAGTATTATCTACCTGAACAGAGGGATTAAGTCATGTGGCCCTTTGAAGTTTATTTTTACAATGTTGGAAGTATTTTTTTTCCACTTCTGGGAGCCCTGGCTACAGGACAGTCCAATAATGTGACTTATGACAGGTGCCTTGGAATATACTATTAGTTATAACTTCTGAAGAAACTGCGGACCAGACATATTGGCCTGAATCTCCACTGTGAATTGGAGACTAAAAGTCAACCATTTGAGTTCGGTAAAATTGAGCCCCAGTGAACTGTCTGGCAACTGAAGACTTGCATGACCTTCAGTGGTTTGCAATCCGACTTTGCGGCCAAGAGGGGGCAAAATGAAACCAGGAACCCGGCAGCTAGTCTTTCCCACCCTGTCTCTTCCCTTGGATGGTTTAAATTTATATCCTTTTGCTATAATGAAATTTACCCTAAGCATACTGCTTTTAGTATATATTGAGTTCTGTGTGCATCTAGTGAATTACTAAAGCATTTGTGGGGAGCCCCAGATTTGTAGCCAGTGGTGCAATGTGTGATGGTCCTGCATGTCCCCAAGTATGCAGTTAGGGTCTGAAATCAGGGTGATCTTGTGGGGACTCTTCCCTCAGACTTTGAAGTTAGCTGAACTCATAACAACAGTAACATGCTGATTTAGCAAATATTCTTAGATAAACAAGCAAAACAGCTCCTTTGATCTAAGCCTTCCGGGTGGTAGAGTAGATTAAAGTCCAGGGCAGGACTTAAAAGAGTGCATTTTGGAGAAAGACACGTCTCACGACAGAGTCGGGCACCACTACTTTCAGACTGGTTTGCTCATGGTGCTCAAGTTTTGGGGCTGAGTTTCACAAAGCCTACTACATTTGTATGATGCACTTCCCTTGGAAGTAAGCTGAGAAGATAGCACAAAGCCCAGGGCACAGAACAAGCAATCTGTACAATGTCACCATGGTTGCTGTTGTTGTCATTACCTATATGGCTTTGTTGTTAGTGTTATTTCTGTATTTACTTACTTATGTTATTATAAACATGTTGTCTTCTTCAAATAGGCACTTGAGTGGTTCAGACTGACATACATATGATAGCCTGCTAAAATAAACTACCAGGAGCAGGAACGTTAGAATTGGGTGTCAGACAATGCTAGAAGAGGAATAAATGGGATAATATCCTGTCTATAGAGTCTCTGGTAGGGCTACTATGACAGAGGAAGGCAGAAAGATTGGTCCTGGTCATCTACAGTTGGGAGAACTGTTACTGACATGTGATATGCCTTTATATTGGGATAAGGGATAGTCTTGGGAGATGGAGAAGAGAAGAGCAGCCACTTGCCTGGCCTGAAGCTGAGCAAAGAGGTGAGCCTTGGCTTCCTGGTGCCATTCGCTCTTCTTTACATCCTCATTGAGTGGTCAGCAGAATGTTCGCTAGTCGAATGTGTCCCATACTGTAAAGCGCTGGGGCAGAAGTGGAGGTGGGGTCTGTTCCTGCTCTCCTATTTACTCTCCCTCTTACCACCTGCAGGTCTTGCTGAGTTCCTCCTGAAGCTGTCTTGTCTCCATTCCCCTTCTTTTCTGCTAGCACTATTAAAAGAAGGGTTGTAGATATTGCCCCGCAAAGAGGATTATCTCTCCATGGTGGAATCTTCTTGAGTTCAAAGAAGGAAGCTGGATGGGTGAGCTATGGTGCAAAACACCATAATCAACAGAGAAAATTAAAAAGTACCACCCAGAACAGCAAAGTCTTGTCTTCAGATCTCCAGTGAGATTCTTAAGGAGTGCTTGTCACTTACCTTTGTCACTTCAGAGTCCACAGCTCAAAGAAGGACCCTGAATTGTAATTTCAGGTCCAAATGTGGTTCTGACACTGACCTCAGATTCCTCAACTCTCCAGGCATTAGTTTTGGTAAGTCTCAGGAGTGGGTACCAGAGGTGCTTACCTCATGGGGGTGTAGCAAAGAGTGAATGACTTCCCAATGTACAAAGTCATGAGATTGTGAGGGCCAGTGATATTTTAATACAAACAAAACAGGACAAATAGGCTCCATATTAGGGCAGCCAGGCCTCTGATCACATATTGCTTGGATTGCGTAAGCTGACCACTGGCATCTTGGGATTCCTCAGCGTTTAAACTAGTGGTCTGAGAACCAGGCAGGACAGATAAAAGCTTGGAAAACAATAGTTTTTCATGATTCACCAAATCTGATTTATGGCTGGAATGTGCATGGCACAGATCCTGTTTGGTTAAATAATGGAAACCAACATTCTCTTGTACTTGGCCATAGTCCATTCCAAGCACTGCACATGAATATTCCCTGGTTTGACGGCAGAGGTCTAGATTTTTCCCAGCCTTCTCTTTGAACTTGGCCTTCAACTGCTGGATCTTGAACCAGAACACCTTTGAAAGAATGCAGCAGAGAAAGCTGGAATCCAACCACACTAGGGGAATTTGATTCATTATAATTATGACGAGCCTCAATTTCTCCAATTTTTTTTTTCGTGTTTGTTTTTGCTCTAGACAGTGTTTCTCTGTGTAACCCTGGCTGTCCTAGAACTCAAGGAGATCCTCCTGCCTCTGCCTCCCAAGTATATGCACCACCACCACCTGACTCAGTTTCTCCATTTCTAAAATGAACATGTGTAGATCTTCATAGTTCTTCTAGGTAAATTGAGCACTATAATGCATTTGAAATGCTTTGGAAATGATTAAAGACAACAGACATGTTCATTTTGCTCTGTTCCTGAAGTGCATTGATTCAGGTCATTGCTTCTAGAAGGTCCCAACAGTTTCAGCACCTTGCTTGAGGTGAATTAGAGGAAGGATGCAAATGCCTTAGGGCTACTCATGAACTAGCTTATCAAGGGCCCTCACCCTTGTATGTCCAATTGTCTTCGATCAGGCACAGCTCCATCTTTAGTCCGTGGGTTTTTGTTTTCTCTGCTTAGTCAACTCTAAGGCTCCGGGCTGTAGGTTGATTTTGGTTCTGTTCCACATTCAATAAATCGCTGGTTGGTTTTGTGACTCAAGCCATGCAGGTCTCGTGTTTTTGAGAATTGGGTAGTCTACATTTTGTCTGAAAGGGGATTTTGAAAATCAAGACAACTGAAGGCTGGAGAGGAAAGCAGGAGAGTAGGGGACAAAGCACAGTGGCTCCTGGGCTGGCAGGAGAGTAGGGGACAAAGCACAGTGGCTCCTGGGCTGGCAGGAGAGTAGGGGACAAAGCCCAGTGGCTCCTGGGCTGGCAGCCTATGGCAGCTGACACCTCCATTGCCACTACTCTCTGGTGAGCTCACTAGGAGGGCTGTTTGTTGGGCTCTGTTTTCCTCATCTGTAAGTAGAGGGCATCAATAATGAGCTAAGATTCCGCTAAGGATTATAAGGGTCAAAATATAGAGCTCTTCAAAAGGTCCCTGCCCCAGGAGAGTGCTTGGCAGGTGTTATTCTGGATGTGTTCTTTGGATGCAAGGCTCTAGACGGGGAAAAGTGACTGAGCTGTTTGGGATCCTGTGATCTATCCCTTTTGTGTGTCTCCTGTAAGTCACTAGCTAAGGGACAATTGGCCAAACACCACCATATTTTGTAAAAAAAAAAAAAAAAAAAAAAGTGCCAATAGACAATAAATGTTGGAGAGGGTGTGGAGTTAGGGTTAAGAACCGTTAGTTATTGCTGGTAGTAGTGCAGAAGAATACAGCCATTATGGAAGTCAGTTTGGAGGTTTTTCAACAAAGAAAATAGAATAACCGTATGACCCACTCCTGGGCATATGCCATAAGTGAAACCAACCTAGATGTCCATCAACGGATGAAAAATAAACATGTGGTACATATATAAAATGGAGTATTATTCGGCTCTAAAGAAAAATGAAACCATAAAATCTGTAGGAAAATAAATGTATTTAAAAATGTAATATATGATGACATCCAAACTGTTTTTCTTGTTCATATGTGACTATGGTGCAGGCATGTATATTTAAACAGACATACAGTATAAAGTTTAGAAAGGAGACCAAGAAAGGATAATATTAGATGTCGAGGAAAATAGAATGAGGGCAAATGACACAGTAGTGTCATTTGAAGGAGGATATAAAGCTAATTGCTTCTCTGGTTTCAACTCTTTCATAGACTTTTTTTTGTAGTAGATTGGTATATAAAATATAAAAATATAATAGCAAGAGTATAAAACCCTGAGTGAAGCTCCACAATAAAGTGATTTTTATCTTTAAGAAAAGCAACGATGAAGGTGTTTAAAAATAAATTCTGAAACAACAGTTTTCTTCTAGCTGTCTCTTCCTAAGGTTAGGTTTGCAGTTCTCTGAGCCTGTTAAGGGTGACTGAACATGCAATTCATCCTTGGATCATCAGCGTCCAGATCTACACTCTGTTCTGGGGCATATGGCCACAACTGCGCTGCAGGGTGTGTCACGCGGTCCAGCTTTTGTTTCTAGTCCACCCTTCTCAGTGGTCAAGGGGCGATGCCTCTTCTCTGTCCTGTTCTTCAGAGTCCCCTTTAGGTGGGCAGCCTCCTGTGTCTTTTTGACTGGGCACTCGAGCGAGCGCCGTAGTTTGTATGTTGATCATTGTCATCACAAATACCAATAATGGCTGCATTGTGTTGTGACCAGGAGGAGCACTTTTAGAGTCTTCTTGCTTTGGCGATCCTACTAGGAAAGACTTTGGAGGGTTTGCCAGGAAAGCATGTTGGTCTGGTTTGGGAAGTTTAGTTGTTGCTGATTAGGACTTGCTTGCAGGAAAATTCAGTCATTGTGACCCTTTAGACATGGCATTCCACCTTCCCACCAGTACTGACATTGGATTCCAAGCACTCAGTACAGACGTTGAAGGCCCAGCCTGGGCTAGAGCTGAGTACTCTGGCTGAGCTGGGAGAAGTACCCCAGAGCTCCAGGTCTATGTGGCTCCTGGCAGAGGGTCAGGACTCTGGCTGGGCATGTGCCCTGAAGGTGTGGACCTAACAGCAATGAAGTTTCCAAGAAAGCTTTACACCGTACTATCTCTGCTCCCACTTAGAACTGTTTTTATAATACTTCATAAAGAAAATAAAGTTTGTTTTGTTTTTCCCTCTCTCCAAACACCCAGCTGAGGTTTGTCCAGTGGAGTTCCACCCTCCCTGCCAGAGAGAAGGGAAATGCCATCCTAGTGATTTCTTATTGGCAACTGCAGTGGGGGTTGGATGAGGTTGTCCAGGTATGGCACAGCACATTCTTAGAAACTGGGAACACTGGGTCCTGGGTCTGAATCTTGGCATTTCAGACCCAAGAGCTGTGTCAACATCGAGGTGGGTGTCAACATGTCCACTATTCCCTCTCAGTTTGTGTCTCACACTTTCTAGAAAAATGGAAAAACTATTTTCTGAGAGGATGTTACAAAACGTCTGAGAACCCTGCAGTATAAACAGCACTCAGCTCCCTCACTTCAAGGCTTAGATGCTCATGCCCAGCGGACAGTGCTGGCTGCCAACCACTCCAGCTGTACCCACAGCCAGCCCTGGCAGAGGGAAATGGCCTTACCCAACGTTGCTCCCTCTGCTGGAGGGCAAGATATGTCCGACTAGTTCATGTGGCTACAGGAAAGCAGGCTTCGTGGCCTCTTACTTGGGACAGTTTAGGAGGACATCTCATGTTCAGTCCCAGTGGGAATGGCCGAGGTCTTTGTTATATAGTTCAGCCTTCCTCAACCTCCTGTAGTCCCATCTTGTCATGGAGCTTTCCCAAACATGCTGCCTTCTCAGCATCATCCTGTGGGACACTGATGTGGCAGCTCCAAACAGGGGCTGGAGGGACAAGGGTAGACATTTGTCTAGTGAGATCAAAGGCAAACCCTGTGTCCTGCCTCTATCTATTCTCTTTGGGGGCCTCCACTGGCTGGTTAATGGATGTGACTCCGTAGAGTAGAATGTGTGTTAATTTAATATAGCTAGAAACAAAAAATATAATTTACTTGCTTTAAATAAACAACTTCCTGGAGCTCAGATGCTATAATGTAGCAGCCCCATGAGAGACAGTTGAGTACAGAAGAAGTTTCGTGTTAGTGTTAATTTATAGTGTTGTATTTGTTTTGCAGTTTCTCTCT
This sequence comes from Lophiomys imhausi, assembly GCA_907164525.1. Taxonomy (NCBI): domain Eukaryota; kingdom Metazoa; phylum Chordata; class Mammalia; order Rodentia; family Muridae; genus Lophiomys; species Lophiomys imhausi. The sequence continues at coordinate 1,718,654 of CAJQZJ010032798.1, forward strand.
TAACCCAGCTATCACCCAAATAATTGAGACTGTATTATTTGTTTTAAAAGCTTCACAGCACAATCTTGAGCTGTTTTAATCTATTCCTAACCCTCTATACTAGTATGACTCTCTCTTTGCCAAAATCCCCAAATTACTTGCTTTTTAGTGCTTTTTTTGCTTGAGCTGAATCTTCTGCATATCTCCTGCACCTCTGCCTGTGGCTGAATCCCCTACTTCTTTTTCTAATTCCTCCTCCCCTGGAAGGCAGGAAGTCTAGCCCTAATATCTTCCCTGCTCAGCAATTGACTATAAACCACTTTATTGGCATATCAGGGGACAATTGGTGAGCGTGTTTATACAACATTTACTGAGGACACTCTAAGAACAAGGATAGCAACCAGATGTGGAGGGTACAGAAATCAGCTTTTGAATTGCACAATAACCTTATGCCTACAGTTATGCTGCTCTGAAGCACTGTTTCAAGAGTGTTCTGGAAAGTGCTACATGTGAAATGTGGTGCTTTGAAAATAAAGCTCTAGGCATGTGTGCACGTGCACACACGTGTGTATTTATATGTTGTGCTAGTGTTCAAAGCAAGTCATGCATATTTGATCAAGGGAGGCTGTCAAAGTAAATTTTTAGGAAAAAATAATAAATTATGCAACTCTTATTGTCCTGTTTCAAAGTACTTGGCAGAGCACCTCAAAGAAGGAAGGATTTGTTTGGTATATGCTCTCTGAAGTTTCTGTTCATCACAGGAAGGAAGACATGGTGAAGTGGCTTCATCCTCAGTAGTGAGAGTCAAGCAGAGGTTTGTCACATGATGGCATACAGGAAGAAGACACCACAGGACACAGCATCAATGAAATATAAAACACGTACAAATGCACACACACACCCAAGCATGTGTACAAACATACATACTCATGTGAGTTACAGTTATATTTTCTAGAGACAAGGATACTTTTTTACATAAATATAACATGTTTATCATGCCTCATGAAATTAGCATATACACAATATCTGAAATACATTGCCCACTATATTTACAATTCTTAAGTCTTTTAAAAATTTTCTTTGTATTCTCCCTTATCCTCTTCTTTTCTTTCCTTTCCTTCAAACCTTACCTCCCACCATTCTCTCATTTTGGCAAGTCCCTGTTAATTTGGTTCCTGCCTTACTCTCTGGTTCACTCTGTTCCATGATTAGGCTGTCAGTTTTGGGTCTCAGATCTAAAACCACCTTTACCTTCTCAGGAACCTCCTTTAAAGATGCCCTCCAATGGAGAACCGCCGATTAACAACTGGAAGGAGTCTCCCTGTCATGCTCTGTAGGTGAACATCATCTTGTTAGAACGGGGCTCTCATCTTCTCCTCTTTAGTCAGTGGAGTCATTGAGCTTCACACAAAGTTGGGAGACTCTGGATGCTGGTAACACCCAGAGATTATTTAGAGGTGCAATTTGCTCCGTGGAAAAGACCTCTGTCTGCACATCCCCTGGCCATGCCTTGGGGCAATGTGGTGAGGAGCAAGCAGTGTAGAGAAACAAGCTATAGGAAGTTTTTATACCTAAACACTCTCCCCATACAGAGAAACCATTGTCTAGGGTTCTACCTGTGTTGTCTCTTATTGAATGTGTTTGGATGGCGGTGTCTCCCTGCTTACGTCGAGTGCCATAAAGAACGTCTTGGAACTTTGCCAGGCCTGCCAGCCATGAGTTTAGATGTTGTTCAGAAGGATCAGCAAGTTTTCCCTTTAGAATCTGCGAGAGGGCCGACAGCCTCAGAGACCCAAGAACACATCTTGAATGAAGTAGAGTCAGTAACTAACCCTGAGAACCATGGTGCCTTGGGTGCCCATTCCTCTGGTGTCATCCAAGTGTCGCTTCACTGGTGAGTTTGAGAACTGTCCTTTGAAGGAACTCCTGCGGCGGAGCAGCTTTTGTAACTGTAGTACTATTCAGAAGCCAGAGGGCTAAGCAAGCTGGCAGAGGAGGCTGGGGACCCTGGGCAGTCACTAGTAATGCCCCAGGAGAGGCGCTGCGTGGCCCCTGGTATGGTAGAACTGGAGGCGGTCACTTTTGAGGTCTTCTCGATGTTGCAGGACAGGAGAAGCTGCTCCAAGATCCCGTCACAGGGAGGAACCCTCCTGACCCCTGACCCCAAGCAGCCTAAAGGAGTCCTTGTGTTCAAACAGGCACTCTTCTTTGTCTTTCCTGACACAAGTGGCTGAGGCAAGACATGGAAAACCATGCTCTCCTTACCTGTAAGTCAGGAAAGCAGATGGTTCATTTTCATGCTCTATATTTTCATTTTGAAAGCAGTAAAATGAAGCCTGCTGTAAAACTCCAGTTAGACAGACATGTAACTGCTCCCCTTGAGGAGGAATTTGGGGTCCCCCAACTTTCCTAAAGTCCCACTCTTACCTTCCCCTACCCCTCAAGGGTCCCTGAATGGAGTCTGGTATTCTACAAATTCCATCTGGAACAACAAAACAAAACACAAAACAGAACAACAGCAACAACAACAAAACCCAAAAACTAAAACCAAACCAAAACAACAACAACAACAAAAACCCAAACCCAAAAACAAAAAACAAAGAAATGAAACACTAAATACCAAACTCAGACTCACACGGAACATTGATTATTTGGGATCCTGTACAGAAGGCGTTTTGTGAACACGGTCAGCAGGCACAGGAAGTGATGTCAGTACCCTGTGTTTGGATAGCTGGGGGAAGAGCCATGGAAAGACCCTGGAATTATTAGATCTATTGGCTCTGAACAGGGCTAAGGGGCTTAGAGAAACCTGTGTTCTCTGGCTATGGGAACACAATGGAGTCAATGACACCAAGTGTCAGCCTGCCCCCTGTGCCTTCTAAAAGCCTTGCTGTGTCTGTTTTGTTTCTAGGCTGTGTTAGCTCTCTGCTTGCTTTCTAAGGATACATGATCCTGGTTGTTTTGAGACATTCCGTGCTGTCCGGTTCTCATATAGAAGAGGATCTGTTTGTGCTGTTTCTGCACACAATCCACAAGGAAGGCAAGGATACTCAATAGGACTCTATAACTTCTGGGAAATTTCTTTTGAACTAGAATCACAAAGAGGCAGGGTGATTATTAGACTCATTTTTGAGAAGCCAGAGAGATAGCAAATTTGGGATGTGGGGGAAGGGACTAGATTTTTTTCTTTCTTTGTTTTTTTATCCAGCTGATAGCCTTGCTGCACAGTGGGCCAGAAGCAGATACTTAGAGGGATACTGTCACTGTACCTTCTGTGGGCCTAGATATAGACATGGTTGTGTGCGATTAGGTTTCTTTGCCAACTTCACAAATGCCTACTGCAGGTTCCAAATTGCCCTACATAGTGTGGGATCAAACCAGGGCATCCGGTCCAGACTTCCTTTGCAGTTGGTTTTCTTACAGATCCATGGAGCAGCAGGCTCCATGAACCCAATTCTTAGGTCTATTGGTAATGGGTTGTGTGTTTTGGGCAACTTTATGGAGTCTCTGAGGCTATCAGACTACGTCACTGCTTCCTCAAAGTGTCAAAGTGCTGTGATGGGCCACTTGTGATGTGTGTGTGTGTGTGAGTGTGTGTGTGTATGTGTGTGAGCATGTGAGTGTGTGTGTGAGAGTGTGTGTATGCGTGTGTGTGAGTGTGTGTGTGTGTGTGTGTGTGTGTGTGTGTGTGTGTTCTCTAGAGACATACTCAAGGTTGGCCACCATTAGATTAGAGACTCCAGTGTCCAGCCAACTCCATGACTACTTTCAACACGAACCATCATGCTTGATCCTGAGTAAGCTTACCTTTCCACAGGGAGGGTTAACTCTTGACTGGACTGTAGTTTAAAAAAAAATATTTAGGGACATGACAGGACCAGTGTACTCATGACTTAATAGCAGCTGTGGTTGCTTGAGGCACAAGACTTGTGCAAGATCAAGCCAATCAACATTCCACCATGAATGAGGGAGGGGGACATGAGCTTCCACCTCTAGGCGAGGAACTACTGAGAGTTACATGTATGGTCCCATACCTATGTACATAAGGGCAACGCTAATTAGACTCAACAGGTTATTTTTAAAAAATGTCACAAAGTTGGGAAGGAGACATGGAATTTGGATGGAATTGAAGTGGGAACGTGGGTAGAGAATATAATTAAAATACATTATATACTTATGTGAAAGTCTCATAGAAAAAAATAAAACTATTTTATCTAAAATAAGGTTGTTTAGGGTAAGCCTTGCAAAACCCTGAGAATCCAAGAAAGATATTTCAGGTAGGTGGTACAGGTCACATAAGAGTGAAAAGTCAGCTTTAAGTCTGAGGGTGGAGATGCACACCTTTAACCCCAGCGCTTGGGAGGCAGAGGCAGGTGAATCACTGTGAATTGGAGGCCAGCCTGGTCTACAGAGTGAGTTCCAAGACAGCCAGGGCTACCTAAACAGAGAGAACTTGTCTCAAGAAACACAAACAAGCCGGGCGGTGGTGGCACACGCCTTTAATCCCAGCACTTGGGAGGCAGAGGCAGGCGGATCTTTGCGAGTTCGAGGCCAGCCTGGTCTACAAAGTGAGTCCAGGACAGCCAGGGCTACACAGAGAAACCCTGTCTCGAAAAACCAAAAAAAAGAAAAAAAGAAACACAAACAAACAAATGAAAAGCCACCTTGTGCAATTGTTTCTCAGAATATCATTTCTTGCTTTGTGTGGCATTGGGGATCCAATCCAGGCGTGGACTCTGCTAGGCAAGTCCTCTACCACTGAATTAGGTCTCCAGCTGTTGGGTGTCAGTTCATGTCAAACAAAAGTATGTCATGACAAGCAAGCATATGAGAATGACTTTACCTGTTGTTAAAGACAAAACAAATCACCGTTCCAGGGAGATAGCTCGTTCCTTTTGTGTTTTCTTCCGTCTCGCTCTCTGTGATCTAAGCATTGTCTAGACCTTTCACTCAGGGAAAACTCTCTATTCCATTTCCCTGAGAAGAATATGGCTGAGACAGCTTCCACTGCCCACCAAAGAAGTGAGACAGAAAGCACTGAGGGGAAAAAGAGGCCAGCAAAAGAGTCTCGTTTGAAAACATGTGCAGTACTTAATATAATTGTTCCAAGCATGCCTGTGGTGTGTTTAAAGATCTCACACTGTATAAATTTTACCTTCCAAACTGAATACGACAGTGTCTTGCAGTCAGGTTGCTTATCAAAATAGCTTAGGACACACCACCCAGTGGTGGGTGGGTTATGCCTGTGAACTGAAACTTGGATATTTTAATATGTCAGGATTGGTAAGGTCAGTAAATGTGCCATAGTAAGGCACATTTCTTAATTCCTAAGAGGAAGACATTATCTTAAAAATTATTAGCATTTATAACAAATTAGGACTATAATTTCTACTCACCCAAGAGCACAGGGAGGGTGATTTTATGACACAGAAACTTTTGACCTGACCATTTTCCTATGAAGCTCTGAAAGTGATGCCAAGTGGGTTGCAGTCCTGCTGGGAGCAACTGCTGGTGGTCCAAAGTCTCCACCGTTTGACCATGATATTTATCTGTCAGTGGACCTCTGCAGGTTATTGCCATAAAAGTCTTAGGTAAATCTTCCTCTGTAGGATCTAAAGACAATTGCTTAGAGGTGGATTGTGGTCAAGAAATGAACACACTCTTCCTGGACAATGGGAGGCCCTTTGGAATGAGGAAAAAAAATTTTTTCCTCAACAATGTTTACATTTTTTATTGACATCTGTGAATTGTGCATGTTGGTAATGTTCAGAGAGTTGTTATCACACACTCACACAGCACACAGTGAGCACACCTAAATTCTTTTTTCTACCTTCCTTCCCCTTTCCAACCTCTAAAAATTACAATTTTATTTTCACATCTACTTTTGTGAACGTCTACTTGCTTTTCAGTGTCTGGTTTATTTAACTCAGTGTGATGTCCTTTAGTTCCATCCATTTTGCTGCAAATGATGGAATTGTATTCTTTATGACAAGATAATTGCTCTTATAGATGCTGTGTATTTTCTTTATCCATTTATTGGTTGATGGCCATCTAGCCAGAGCTATTGTGTAACCAGCAATGTTCTGATTCTTTTGTTCTCATTCATTTTAGTTCTATTTTTACATTCATTCATTTATGTATTGATTTTTTTTTGCATTTTATTTATCATGTGTGTAAGCGTGCACATACCACAATATGCATGTGAAGGTCAGAGGACAACCTAGGGAACTTTCCCTCGGTGTGGATTCTAGGATAAAACGCATGTGGTCACGTCTTGGTGCCTGACTCATTTCACCAGCCCCTCATTTTTAACTCTTCAAAGATCACACAAAGAAGGTTTCAGACCAAAACTGCAGGTTGTTTCAGTGTTCTGGAATCTTCCTCAATAGAGCCATGGAGATTCAAGCTTATGTTACACCATAGAGTTGTTCTTCCAGCTCCTTCTCTCCCATGTGGCTGCTCCACTGGAGGTGACAACAGCCAGTCTGTTGTCAAGTGCCCCTGTGAGTCAGTGGATATCTGACCTCCAGGGTTCACCTCAGCTCTGTTGCTACTCCCCCTCTCCCGTAGACCCATGTAAAACTATTTAGGCAAAATAGAAGAGTCTGGAAAGAGGCCTGAGGCCTCAAATCAATGCAAATCTGCAGAAGAGGAGATGGGGCACACGTTTGTAGCATGAAAAGCAGTGTGTGTGTGTGTGTTTGTGTGTGTGCGGGGGTGCTTGTCCTATAAGCTGTCTCTGCTTGGAGCATCTTCACCTGCACTTACTATAGTTAGAACATTTTCATATTACTGCTCTTCTTTCATAATTATGGCTATTCTAACCAGAAATAGTTATTTTAAAAGTTGGTGGGTTTTCCTTTTATTTATTTATTTTTTAATCTAGAAGACACATAGTGATATTGATTATGCGAGACATGAAGGCAAGGGGGAAATGTCATCCATAATCCCTAACACAATTGTTTTGCTTATCCCCTTCAGTCCTTTTTTTTTTTTTTTATGGCCATGGATTTATCTAGTTGAGGACACAGCGCCGCACAATTTCTATTTCTTTCCATTAGCCTGTGTTCCTCTCTCTGCATTGCCACCTGCTCTTTGTCCTGAGAATGGAACATGGCGGCTTCTCACTATGAATCACAGTTTACTTAGCTCTTCCCTGCTCTTGCCATTTTGACTGCTTTCAGCTTCATACTATAACAAGTTACATTTTTTGAGTGTCTTTGTGAAGATTGTCATATTTTTAAAAACATCACTCAGGAACTAAGACATTTGCTCCACAGTGTGTGCTACATTTGAAGATAATGAGAAAATGGGGCATTGCAAGAAACAATTTACCGTAAATGATTATTATTTTTGGTGGAATATCTTTACTATTCCGTGGCTTGAGAGAAACATACAGTATCAAAGTGTCATCACTCTCGTAGGTGTTCACATGCACTGGTAGGTCCTTCTGCTTTGTTACTGGGCCTTGAAGCGTTATCTGGACTCTCCTCCTTAGCACTGTCAACAGGGACTATGGAGTGGGTCTTTGGTGCCTTATTGAAATTTTAGTTCTATGTGCAGATGTGTAGGGGGCTGTGTGCCAGGGTGTAGCCAGAGAACAACATGCATGGTCTTTGGTCAGCACCTCTAGCAAAAGCAGTGGAAACCTACTCATATGAACTTCACCCATGGTGTGACCTTAGTGGCTGTAATAGCAATGCCATACTTGACCTGGTCAGTGTTGGTAGCATGGTACTCGTCAAAATGAAGGCTGGGCTCCTCTGTGTAATATTCAGGAGGTATTGGTGCTTTAGTCATTCATAGGCCAAGTACAGGCTTGCTTTCTTATGAAATAGTGTCTGTCTGTCTGTCTGTCTGTCTGGTGTTATAAGGGCTCATTTGATGCATCTTTAAGATTAATGAGAACAGAAGTGCTCTCTATCTAATTTGTTTTTCAGTTGCACCCCATTCCCTAGGTGAATTTGAAAGGGTGAGTCTAGCAAGGTGAAAAACTGGGGTACCCAGTAGTGGGTCTCTCTGAATGAATATCAGGGAAGGAAAATAAGCATTGCATTTTTTTTAATGGGGGAAAAATCAGGAAAAAGGCATGCATAAAGGATTTATCCTTTCCATGAAAACATTGATTAATGAAATCTAGTATGAACGGGTGTCATGGCCTTTAGATATTAGATTTCATCACTTGGTGGATGGTAGGCTGCTGAAAGGGTTACCAGCCTCTGCAGCCCTCCTTATAGACACAAATGTTCCTTGCCCTTGCGGGGATCAAATATGCCAGTGGCTCTGGTAACCGACTCACTGGACAGGGTGAAGCACTCTGCTGGCGCTGTCAGGAAAGGGCTTTTGCTGATAAAAGGGCAGCTGCCCTCAGGTTGGGGGCTGAGGGGAGTCAAGCAAGGGGGAAGGAAGTATGCACGGGAAGGTGACCAAACCACACAAAGAGAGCCTCTTGGGCCCCCCAGCTGGGAAACTCCACCAGCTTGTTAGCTCTTCCGGTTCTAGCAAGCTGGCCAGACATCTGGCCTCTGTTCTAATTAAAGTGGGCAACCAATTTGGTGGCTTCAGTGAGGAAAACGGCAGTGAAATCTTCATGGCTGCAGGGTGACACCGAGACCCTACATGACTCTAAGACTGAGGCTTTGCCAAGTGGTTTCCCTCTCCCAAGGGCTATTCAGTCCAATTCCATGTAGTCTTACTGAGTTCCAGCTGTATCCAAGAGCTGACTGCTGGCCCTCGGGATGCTTCTGTCTGTGGGGGAACAGACAAGAGATAACTGACTCCAGCATAAAAAGGAAAGGGTTAAGTGCGTGGTGGGCACCACCGAAAGTTCTATAGGATGGTAAGAGGAAGCAAATCACTCTCAGTGAGGGAGACTGGTGCCATTGTCATTTGGCTCTGAACCTTGAATTTTGAAGTCAAGTTCAAAGCTAACATCCTGAAGGCTCTTCCTGAGTCTCGGGTGCAATTTTCTACCCAGAACTCCCTGAGACAAGAGGGCCATTCTATTACAGTGTCAGGACAGTCCTCGATGACCTCTAAGATAAGCAAGTCAGGAGCCTGGCTTTCCACCTCATGCGGAGAGGGATCTGTCTGGTCCCTCAGTAGCTGGCTTCTGCTGATGGTCCACACTGTGTACATAGTATTTTGCTCCTATGAGGGGTAGGTCAGTCCCAATATAGCCCATTATCCCTTGCTAGGTTGTTAGCCTGAACTTGGCTCTGCTGGTGGCTACTGGCAAAGTGAGGGGCCTGGCTCCGTGTAAATGAGCAGTTCACAGATCTTGTTAATAGGTCCCAAATTCCTCCTCCATGTACCTCAGTTGCCAAATGATTGGTTGGCAAGATTGGGCCAGGGATTGAGAAAATCCTGGTTTATATCTATCTCTGTTACTGAAGGCAAATATGATCTGCTATGTATAGTTCATAAGAAAATGTGTGTTGTTTATAGCCCTACAGTCAGCCTTCCCCTCCCACCCCCTAATAAGCTCATGTCAGAACTCTGAAGCAAGTTTGCTATAATGGTAGCCTAAAGGACATACTCTGTAAAAATGAAAAATGAACATATTACTCATATATCAATAGTATAAAAAGCATTGATCAATGCATGCAGCCTGATGCTTTGCCCAGTTCCCCTTCAAGCCTGTTTCCCCTTCTTCTGAGTCCCCCACCCTTCTTGCCCCAGGTGCCGTGAAACTCCCGCTGTTTAGAAAGCTTGGTTCTTGTGTGTCGTGGTCAGTTTGTGCTGGGATTCAGTGTTTAATATGGAGTATTCAACGGCCGAGCCTCCAAAATGACTCTCTGACAGCCAGCCATTAATTACCATCATCCACATCTAATTCATTCATCCCTCTCCTGCTCATGGAGAGGGACAGCTAGGGCTGAGGGCACTCAGGGAAATGTAGGCACGAGTCCATGTTCTTTATGCAGAGAGGGCTGCCGGAGACTTTGTTGGATGCAGGGGCTTTAATTGAATTGGCTTGCCAATAAAGCTGTTGTCATTTAGTAAGTGGGTTTGTTGTGGTACTAGAAGCACAGCTGCTGTAGACAGCCCAGAATTTCCTGAAGGCAAGCCAGGCCCTGGGTTTGCCTGGGTTCAGCCCTTAGCATCGATCCTGAAGGCCACGTCGAGAGACTCCCTTTATGGATTGGTCATGGTACCCCTTTGGGTGCCAAAGACTTGCAGGAAGAGCCGGGACTTAGCAGAGCCTGGCAAGCTAGCAGGGAATGACCTCAGGACATGTTGTGAGGAAAATGGAGCCCATAAGAATGCTGGTTGTGATATTTGTAGGACAGGCCAGTCTCTTCTAACACAACTGGGTGTTCTTCAGTTTCTAGATTGATGCTACCCTTGGCTGCATGGAGCTAGTCATAAGAGAATATCATTTGCCATTATAAAAAAAAAGGAGTTGAGAATATGGCAGTTAATATATTTGAAGAACCTTGTTTAAGAGGTCAAGCAGTACTGAGAAAATGCAACAGCATCAGAACTGGCATTTGTTACTGGAAGATCGTTGGGCCAGAAATGCTTGACTTCTCCCCGCAGTTTATAAAACATAGCAAGATTGGCAGGTTGTGTGATTTATGATAGCTTTAAAGTAACATTAAGATTAAGGACAGTTTTCCAAGGGATTGCTAGGCCATTTTGATTTTTTGCATCCAAGCACATGGGTGTAGTGGACTCAGGTGGGTGACCGCAAGTGGGGGGCAGATTTCCAGATTTGGGGTGTTTGTACACCTCTCACTGAGCTCTTGATTCAAAGGAGCTCTCTTTTCTCCTGGCAATTTGAAAGTACCTAAGCAGTGCCCAAGCTTCTCCAGAGAGCTCCTCTCTGCTTGTTTGGAGGGCTCCTGAAATAGAAGAATGTCTTGGCTGCTTTTAATTATTCAGGGGTGGAAAAATTTCCAGCTCTTGACACCTGTTCTCTATGGTCGGCTGATCTTTTGGCTGTTTTGTTGTTCTCTCCACCAGGGAGCTGGGGGGTTGTATGGGGTGAGGAGAAGACTCCCTAAGTCAAATGTAGTTTTTGTTTGAATCCTGAAATTCTGACAATCTGGAAACTTTTAAAATTAAGCCTATATATTGGCTCTGTTTTTGATTTTGCAGGTAAAACTTGAATTGATCCACCATCCATGGACTTTAAGCTTATAAAGGCATTAGGTGATGGAGACTGTGGGACTTGGCATTCATGAATGTCCTAGTGGAATGAGAAAGGGTGATGTGGTGTGAGTGTGAGTGTGTGGTGACTATGTCTGTGAGTGTGTTTGTGAGTGTGTATTGGTAGCTCTGATGCCTGCCTCTGGAGGGAAATACAGGTGTTCCCTCCTCTACCAGGTGACTCTGTTGAGCCGTTTTCCTTGTGTTCAATCAGGCCTTTGTAGAGACTTCCCACAAATCAAGTAACGTAGGGGAGACGAGTGTGGACCGGTACTAATTACTGTTCTGTTTCAAGAAGGCACAATGAGCCACAGTTCAAGATGAAGGCAATCTACTGACGTTTGAGGCTTGGATTATTTTTCTTCATTTCGTGCTAGCTCACTTTTAAAACTCATGGCCACATTTAAGTCATGTGTGTTGAAAGTAAGACTCCTATCTTCCCTTGTCAAATGAGAAGTTGGTCTGTCCAAGCCACAGGTGTTCAGAAACAGTGAGAAAAGAACAAAACCTCCAAAACCTTGAACTGAGGCCTCCTCTGGGGGAGTGTGCTGGCCTGCCCCCCTGCTGTGCTCCCTGTTCATTTCTTCAGGGCTCTGTATCCCTTCTGCGATTTCCTCCTCCTTGGCCTCTTAGCCTCTCTTTCCCCTCTCTTCTAGCTTCATTTCCCTCTGGTCTCATCAATGCCAAAATGATAATGTGCTTCACAGTGGTCAAGCCTTTATACATGGCTTCCTCAACTACCACACCCTTTGGTTATTGAAAATCTTCCTTTGAATCGTGGGGTTTGGGCAGGTGGGACCCACAGAAGAGCTGTCAGAGATTCTACTGTCTAGTAACTGCAGCGTCAGGTTTCAGAAGGCATGGATCTGTGATGTCTTCAAGGTAATGAATTTGAGGGAAATTCAGCTGGGACAAAGTCAATATATTACTCATTTTGAGTCTCTGCTTTTCATAAGTGTGCCTTTTGTACTCTCTACTCTGATAAGTGGAATTAACGTCTCATGTGAATTGGAAGTGCTAAGTTGATGATAGTCCCTTGAGGATTTTGCGTTTCTCTCTGACACCTTTGGTGACTTCATCAGAATTTGGGTGTATTAAGGGATCAAGGAGTTGGGCTTATTCGTATGAAGTTCTCAAGGTGTTCTGAGAGCTTGTTCTTGCCAAGTTTTGATGGTACCTAAGGGAGGGAACTTTCCGCAGGCCATGAGCTTGGTACAGTGTGAAAGCTCCTGAGAACCTTGCGTAACATGCAGGTCATTTTCTAGCAGTGGCTAAGAGGTTCTGGAATGGGACTGGGGATCAGTAGCTTTACATTTTTTTGTCAGGGGAGGGAGTGGTTAGAAAGATACCTGGGTGGTTATGAGTACATACGGGTGTATCCCAGAGGGCTACAGACTGATTCCCAGTACCCAAGTCAGCCGGCTCACAACCACCTTTCACTCCAGCTCCTGGTGTTCAGACCCCTCTTCTGGACTTTTTAGGCCAACTCTACATCCCTCCCTACTTATACACAAAATTAAAAATAAAAATTTAAAATCATTAAGAAAATAAAATTTAGCCGGGCGGTGGTGGCGCACGCCTTTAATCCCAGCACTTGGGAGGCAGAGGCAGGCGGATCTTTGCAAGTTCGAGGCCAGCCTGGTCTACAAAGTGAGTCCAGGACAGCCAGAGCTGTTAAATAGAGAAACCCTGTCTCGAAAAACCAAAAAAAAAAAAAAAGAAAATAAAATTTTTTGTTTCTCTACTTTGGTAAGTCTTGTTTTTCTTTTTCTTTACAAATCTTAGAATTTCAGTTTCCTTGTTGTTTTTCTTCTGACTATGGGGTGAAGCTGTACACTGAAGAAACTCTTGCACAGTAGGATGAATGTGGTAATTTTCCAGGATCATCTTTTTGTTGGTTTGCTTTTTGCTTTTTTGAAACAGGGTTTCTTTGTGTAGTCCTCCCTGTTCTGAAACTCACTTTGTAGACCAGGCTGGCCTTGAACTTACAGAGATCCTCCTGCCTCTGCCTTGTGAGTGCTGGGATTAAAAGCTCGTGCCATCACACCTGGCTAATTTTTTTTAATTAAGAATTTTCATGGAAAATGTAACTAAGGGAACAATCATGATTATATCACAAACTCACAGATAGTCAGGAAACGTCAAGCTTCTTGGAGTTCTCATCTTCCGACTCCAGAGGTGAGATTGTATCCTTCCCTGCAAGGTGAGTGGGTATGAAGCTCCAAGATCCCGCAAAAGATGAAAACCCTGTAGTTTCTTGTCATAGCTGAGAGACTGGACTGGCTGGGCATCTTTGTATCTCTAGCACATGAATTACTGCTTATGTGATCTCAAAATCAGCCTCCCTGAAAATGGCCTCAATTTTACCTGCAGGACATTGATGGCAAAAAGCTGAGTCAATCTTGTCTTGTTTGAGAAGATGCTTAGATGTATATATGGTCCACTCTGCAATTATCTGAAGATCCGTTGCTTGTGTGTGGGTGATCTCAGCCTTTCATGTTCCAGACTCTCTTTCTCTTTCTTTCTTTCTTTCTTTCTTTCTTTCTTTCTTTCTTTCTTTCTTTCTTTCTTTCTCTCTCTCTTCTTCTCTCTCTCCCTCCCTCCCTCCCTCCCTCCCTCCCTTTCTGTTTTGTTTTTTGAGACAAGGTTACTCTGTGTATACCTGGATGTCCCAGAACTAGTTCTGTAAACCACATTGGCATCAAACTAAGAAGTCTGCCTGCCTCTGCTTCCTAAGTGCTGGGATTAAAGGCATGCATCACCATTGTCCAGAATGTTCCAGATTTCTACCTACTCGCCTTCAGGCATTTCTCTACTAAATGAGTTATTCGAGAGGAGCTATTGGGTTTCAAGTGCCGACTCTTAGCTCAGGCTCAGGGGAGCTGTACAGAGCCTGCACTCCTTGACAAAGGCATCTTGTTGAGTTTTACAAAGCTTTGACCCCGTGTCCCAGGTCACACTCCCATTCCTGATGGCATCTTCTGTGCCAAGCCTGGGTCACAGGGCTCCTGAAGACCTCACAAAGCATCCCTTGGCTCTTTTTTTATCATGCTCTGCTCCTGGTCTGCAGCATTTTTCCCTTCGAGGTGATGAGTCAGGTCCTCTGGGAAGAGCCTGGACAGGAGGCTGGAGAGTTGTTCTAAGGTGACCACCAAGTTGTCCCAGGCCCAATAGCAGTGCCCAGAGAGAAGAAAGAATAGATAAAGCCCCACAGAACAGGACACTTGACACCCACACTTTCTCACCCTACTCACTTCCTCAGCCCCACTCTTCACAGGGAGACTCAGGTGGATCAAGGGGATCATTAGGGGAGGGGAAGAACACAGGGAGGGATACTCAACATCAGGGCGTGTCAGGTTCAGCCTAGATTCAGAGCATGGAACTAATATTTTTCTTCTGCCATAAAAAGGAAAGAAACAATTATCTGAAAGCAATATTCTCCTTACCTTCCCTTGCTTCCTCCCTCTCCTCTTCTGTCTCTCCCTTCTTTCTCCCTCTCTTTCCTTCTGCCTCTCTTATTCCCTCCTTCTTCCCTCCTTCCATTTCTTCCTTCCCTCCCTCCCTTTCTTACTGTCTTTTTCTCTCCTCCTTCCCTTCCTTTCCTTCACCTCCCTCTCCTCTCTGTCACTTCCTCCACCTTCCATTCTTTCTTTCTTTTGCTCTTCCTCAGGCTCTCTGTGCTGAAATGGCTGTGGGGACAAGTTGCTGCCTCAGGAAGCTCATGGTTGCCTGCTTGTTTCCCTGTCCTGGAACCTGGAAGTGATGTTTACACCATCCACAAGGAAAGGGTTTGCTCAGCAAATTAGCAGTGTGAAGGAGACTGCAGGAGGGACGTTTATCTACCTGAGAACAAACTGTTTGCTAGCACGTTAGCAGCCCTACTTACATACAATTTTAATGCGCTAATGGCAAGCAATTATTATCTAGTTAGTGAATCTGCTTGAAAGAAATAAAATAGCCTTTACTCTCCCTTAGTTGAGGCTCTCACTAACCCATACCTGCCAGGTGCTTTGAATTAAAGAGGTGAACCCCTTCCTCTGGGGTGTTTGGCACTGAGCAGGCACAGGAACTGGCTGCCTTTCCTTTCCCCAGCAGAAAAATAAATGATGACATTCTGTTTTGGGCCTGGAAACTTCATGACTGAAAACATAAAGGTGACAGCTGTGATATGCTTTTTTAATGAGGGCAGGGATGTCGAGAGAAAGCGGTCTTCTAGGAACAAAACATACCTCTGTCAGGTCTAGACTTAAGACCTTTCCTTCTCTTGGAATAATGCCCTGAAAAATAACCCAAATTTCCATTCCATCGAAGAATGTTCATACACTCCTCCCCATCAATATGAATTGTTGTCTCTGAGCACAGGGTGCTAGCAAGCTGTATTGATTTTAGGAATTAAAATGGGAATGTTCAAGAAGGGTTTCAAAGAATTATATGGGATTTTAGCCATCTGAATGGCTTTCTTTTTAGGGTCAGTGAGAGTATTCTTGCTAAAATGTAGCCCATTGCTTTAGAAATAGTTTCCTTAATGTCTTTCCTGTCGCCCCTGTTGGGGTTCGACAGGAAATGTAAACCAACATACAATGTGTGTGTTTATTTTCATGTCTCATTTTATGGGAAATTGGACGGGGTGTTCCCCTGAGGCTTCAGCTATGATCTGTTGACAATGCAGGAGCAGCAGGGCAGAGAGGAAAAGGGTTCTGCCACCTGTGGAAGTTACGGGGGGGTGGGGGTGGGGGGACGACAGCCAGCCCTGCCAACAGGGTTCTGTTCTTACTTTGGGGATAAGGAGGGGTGAGTTCCATAATGAAACCACTGGGGCATTACTAATCCGTTAAATGACACCCTCACCAGGCAGCCCCGTCCAGCACAGGCCGTCTGCTTGCCACACCTCATCTTGTGGGGTGTTTTGGCAGATACTGTGTAGTCTTCAAGCCTCTGCTGGTCACAGGAAACTCAGGAGAGCAACACTCGCTGCACAGCACATAGGAGGTCATTAACCAGCCAGGGGCCAGAGTTACCCAGAAGAACCCCTGAGGGACCAGGGAGAATATAGATTACCAAACGATTCCTATCCTAGCCATGTAAAGGTGGTAGTTAAACAAAACCTTTTTCCCTGGATTCTACTGGAAAAGCAATTTTCAGAAGTGTCTGGGTAGCATGAGGCCTAAATAGAGTGTGCGTGTGTGCCTATGTGTTTCTGGTGGGATGTTTGAATCCTGTGTTTGGGCCATCTGTAAGACAGCAATAAGTGTTGGTGAGAGTTTAAGTCTTTTTCTTTCCCCCTCTGGAGAAGAAAGGAGTCAGTATATTTGCACTCTGAGCTCATAAACAGCTTCATCATGGCCTGCGCTGTGGGCTCTATGGATGGAAGGAGTTGAGCGCTACTGCTACCCAGTTCAGACTGCAGGTCGCCGGCTGGACACTACACAAATGTCCATCCTCATTAGATTTTTGTTTTGTGTTGCTAAACAAGTCAGTTGAAGAATGTCAAATTAATTTTGTAGTCTTGGTCATTTTTTAATTTCAGTTGGCCGTCGCAGCCTAGATTTGTCCAGGAAATGGTCAAAACAGGAACCTTGGTAAATAAATGTGTTTATTTTCCAAATGGATTCAAGATGAAACACCAAACGCTTCTCCGGGGGCATTCTTGTCCCCGCCTGTTCATGTTAGCAGCTTGACCAAACTAATTCCCTTCTTTTTGTGTAATATTTAAATGGACTTCTGGTGTCTGAGGCATTGCCTGCTGCTCCAATTCCCTACGAAAATCATTTTAAATAGATTTTGACTATCTTGCATCTACTACGAGAGCCAATCAACTAAAAATCCTGGTCACTTCTCTCTAATTTTAGATGAGCCATGTGGAATTATTGGCTTTTGAGAAAATCATCAGAACTGAAAGTTTTGGATTTAATTTTTTAACAATCTTTTTGTTTTTTTCTGTCCTAGTGAGAAGAAATGATCAAAAAGACAAATAAGAAAAGGTTGCCGACATGAGTCCCAAGTTGTCTATGGAGCAGTTCCTGCTTAACGGACCTATCTGCGAGGTTCCTATCTCCTCCTGTAACTGCAGCATGTGCTCATCCTCTTTCCTGTGCCCACCATGGGAAGGAGGAAAAGTGGGGCAAGTCCTGCTTTCCAGGAACTCGCAGTCTAGCTGAGGACACAAACACTGCCTGTTTGGAACTTGGCTTTGGGATTTAGTTTTCTGCTAAACACAGGACAAACAGGGCAGAGGAGGCAGGGAAGTGATCATGACGCAGGGGTCAGAGAGCAGGTGTGGAGCTAAAGCCAACCTGAAGGAATAATCAGAGGTTAGCTGTGAGAATCAAGGGGAGGGAATGCTGTTAATACTACAGAAATGTTAGCTACTGGGGGAAATGGTGGCTCCAAAAGTTAGAAGTGGGAAAAAATGTGGACTTGTAGAATAGACACTTGGTTAGTGTGACTGAATCTACACACAGACACACACACAGACACACACACACACACACACACACACACACACACACACACACACACACAATGGGGTTGGAGAGAGAGAGAGAGGGAGGGAGGCTTAAAGCTGGAAAGTAGAGTAGAAGAGTCCTAGAGAGTTGGGATAGGACTATGGTGTTGGGTTGTAGTTGATAGACTGTTTGTCAATAATTACTGTTAACTGGACTGGCTTTTGGATCGTCTAGGAGGCTGGAGAGATGGCTCAGCTGTTAAGAGCACTGGCTACTCTTCCAAAGGACCAGGGTTCAAATCCCAGCACCCACATGGCGGTTCATAACTGCCATGGGGTTGTGACCCACGCCTTTAATCCCAGCACTTGGGAGGCAGAGGCAGGTGGATCTCTGTGAGTTCAAGGCTAGCCTGGTCTACAAAGCGAGTCCAGGACAGCCAGGGATACACAGAGAAACCCTGTCTCAACAAAACAAAACAACCCCAACAATAACAACAACAACAAAAAGAAGCAACATCTAGAATCGCCTGGGAGATTGGTGAGGTAAGGGTCTAAATATGTCTTTGAGGGTGCTTTCAGAGAGGATTAAGTAAAGGAGAAAGGAGACCCACCTTGAATGTGGACAGCACTGTCTCTTGGTCTCGTTGGGCACCTGTATAGAATAAAAGTAGACAGTAGGGTGGTCATGTGTATTCTCACTTCTTGGCTGCTTGGCCACAGGTTGTGAACTGAGCTGGTCCACCATGCCTTCCCCCTATGAAGGACTGAATCTCCTGAGACAGTAAGCCAAAACAAACTCCTCTTCCATGAAGTTGTCCTGTCAGGTATTTTGTTACAGAGACACAGGAAGGTAACTGACTCATGAGTGTGCTGAGGGAGATGACAGCAGCCTGAACCGGGAGGAGGCTTTTGTTCTTAGGGTGCTTGGGCCTGAGGGGCAAATGTGTGAAATCATGATATAGTGTCACCAGAGTAGGAGCAGCCTAGAGGCGAGAGGTCAAGGATGCCCTCTGGGTTGGGGAGGAAAGTGTGCAGACTGGGGGTGGTTGGAAAAGTGTAGTGGAAGGTAAGGATTTGGGGAGGTGAAGGTTGCACAGGAAGGGGTGGAGTGAGTGCTGTGCTCACAGGAAGGGGCTTCCTAGAGAAGTAATAAATCTTACCTTGCCAGCCAAGATAAAAGCCAGTGCTAACCAACTTTAGTTCAGCATCATGGAGGGGCTGCAGAGGGTTGTGGGCAGTATCACAGATCGTGGGGCAGTATCACAGATCGTGGGGCAGTATCACAGA
>CAJQZJ010032798.1:1754693-1768777 GCA_907164525.1 Lophiomys imhausi
TGTGTGTGTGAATGCCCACCAGTGAGTTTCTCGTTTGTGTCTATTCAGGTACTTAGAAATAGCCAGGTGCACGAAGCTGACCCCTTTGCACACAGGTGACACATGACTTTCACGGCCTTCTCATTGTTTTCCACACTTCACATTGTCACCGTTCTCCACTTATTCATGCTGCTGGGTGTGAAGTCATGGCTTCCATTTGCATTTTTGTGATGCTGTTGAGGTCATTTTCATATTTAACTAGTCCCTGGTAGTTATTGTTTCGGAGGTATCTTTTTAAGTCTTTCCTCTACTTTTAAAGTAGAGCTGTGGATTTTCACCTTTTTGATCTGTAGCCACTTGACACCTATGCTGGATACATGTCCATTCACAGAAATATACATTGTAAATACTTTTTCACAGTCTACGGATTGACAGTTTTATTCCCTAATAGTATCTTTAAGATGCCTGGAGCTATTTTTGTTTTTTTTTTTTTTGATAATGTTCTAGTTAATGTGCTTCTAGAACAAATTTTATTTTTCCCTTTTCCTTCTTGTGGCTTAGAGTTATTTATTTGGCTGTGAGTCTGTAATTTTGGTAGTCCTTGGTGGGGAGAGTGTACAGCTTATTTCTGTTCTCATTGGTGTCACCCAAGGCTAATGACTGAGGTCATCAGGAAGCTTGTCATTCACATGTCCAGGAATAGATATTGTATCTTAGGCTGTAGCAGGATTGACTCCCCACCACGGCCTCTTTATGTGACTGGGCTCACAGGGTTTGTCTCAAGAAAGAGGGAGTCAGGTGACACCTGTGTCCCTTCTTTGACTTGGATGCAGCAGTCACACTGTAACACATACACTTCATTTCTGGGTTGGAGGCATTGCAAGCTCACCTTGCCTCTTGAGAATTGGTGGTAGGCTAGACTTCTGAGCAGAGGAATAATAAAGTTTTGGAAGAGCATATGGATTTCTGTAGTCACCTTTACAAAACATAATTTGCTCTAGATGAGTTGCAGTACCAATTTATTCTTTATTGGCTAATGATTTTTGTATTTCACCTAAAAGATCTTTGTCCATATTAAAATTCAATGTTATCTTTTCAAAGTTAGCTGATTCTAGTTTTTATGTTAGTGTGTGATCTGCCTCTGTTTAATTAATTGTTATATGTGAAGTGGAATTGAGGTTCTTCAAAAACAAAAAGATTGCTCTTACAGCTTGTCTAGCACCATTGTTAGAAAGACTTTCCTACCTGTAAAAGCTTAAATCAGTTGATTATATGTGTTGTCATAGTCATTGTTCTATTGCTGGGAAGAGGCACTAATTGGGGCTGACTTACAGTTTCAGAGATGTAGCATATTGTCACCATTTGGGGGCCATGGCGGCAGACATGGTGCCGGAGAAGTAGCCAATAGCTACATACTGGTCCACAGGCAGAGGAAGAGAGAGACACTGATTCTGGCTTGGGCTTTTGAAACCCCAAGGCCCACTCCCAATGACACACTTCCTCCAACAAGGCCACACCTCCCATTCCTTCTCAACTAGTGCCACTCCCTAATGATGACCAAGCCTATGAGCCTATGGGGACCAATCTTACCCAAAGCACCACATTCCACTCCCTGGCTTCCATAGGGTTGTAGCCATATCAAAGTGCAAAAATGCATTCAATCTAATTTCAAAAGTTCCCATAGTCTGTAACAGTCTAAACAGTGTTTAAAAGTCCAGAGTTCAAAGTCTCTTGTGAGACTCATGGCAATCTCTTAACTGTGACCCCCCCCCCCAGTAAAACCAAAATAAAAAAAGCAGACCACATCCTTTCAACATACAGTGTCAGGGAATACATATTACCATTCCAAAAGGGAGGAAAGGGAGCATAATGAGGAAATATTGGACCAAAGAAAGACTAAAAACCAGCAAGGCAAACTCCAAATTCTGCATCTCAGTGTCTGATGTCAAAGGGGTCTTCAGACCTCCAACTCCTTTCATCTCTGTTAACTGCAACACACTTCTGTCTTTTATTTATTTATTTAGGTGCATTTTATTTTATTTTATTTTTTTCCTTTATTTTTTATTTCTTCAAGTTACATCTCAATCATAGTCCCCTCCGTATTCCCACTCCAGTCCCACCCTCAAACCCCCATCCTCTTCCCTTTTTTTTTTCTTTTAAATTTAAGGTATATCTTATCTCCCCCTACAGTTTCCCCTTTCAGTCCAACAAATGGCTCTTTCTCTTATAATAATAAATACAATACAAAACAACAGAGGTAATTAGGCCACAGTTATGAGGGTTATACGGCTTAGCGTACATTCCCAGTGTCCAGTCCATATGTATTTGGTACTTGACTTTAACATTCTACTATCTAACCATCTCCATGAGTTTAAAGTTCTATATCTGACTCAACATTCATACTAATTTGCAACACAATTTTAAAAGTATCTTCTTAGATCTATAACACTCTCTTGACTCCTAAACAACTCAAAATTTAACTATGAGACTATAGCTATCTGTTCTTCAACCACCTCAGAGACCTGAGAGGGATAAATATATCTGCTTATATAGGAAGTACAGGGCCTGCAGCTTCCCAAACTAAGAATGGCATACCAGTGGTTGCCTGGACAGTTCCCATTTTCTCTCCATACATTACAGCATCGATCTTCAGTCATTTGGCCCCGTTTCTCTGACAGACATTGATTGTAGAGCAGGGGTTATGAAGGACTTACCTACCCTGTCTTGGCAGAGCTAGGCTGTCAACTTACCTGCTTCCAGGTTTTGTCCTTTTTGGACAGCATTCTGTCTACAGTTGGAGAAAGGGGCTTTTCCTACCAAGAGATAGGCTTGTGACTAATTCAATCATCTCCCACTGGAGATTCTTCGATGCTCATCTTCTACTTAGAGGAGAATAGGGGGTGCTGTCAGGAGTTGATATGTCTTGATATAAAAAAATCTAAAGTTATGAAAACATCTTTGAATGCCATATTCTGCAGATCTCTTGAGGTTTTTGAAGAGGCCCTATCTATCTCTTATATTAGGGTAAGCAGATGTTGCTTGTCTCGTAGCAGCTTTATTTCTGATTAGCTTAGAAAATAACTATAATAGGCTGTTGTAGTACCTAACAGAATGACCGGCTTGCATAACCATTAGTTTGCATTTCTTAATTATCCTAAACAGTTTATGACAATTAGTAGCAAAAGGCCGAAACATCACATTTCATTTTTTTTCTTTACCTCCTAACCCTTCCATCCCATTTCTCTGGGGTGGGGTGTCCTTATATAACAGTCCCTCATCTCAGTTGAGAGGTCATATGAGGGCCAAGAGCCTCCTCATTCATTGGGGGTCTACGAAGCAGTACCATCAGTGAAAAGTGTCTCGTTGCCCGGGAGAGAGAACTACTAAACAAACAAACCAATAAGCATACAATAGATAAAAAAGACTAAAAAATAGAAAAAAATATAACTAATATATAAAAAATAAATAAAAAATAAAAATTAAAAATAAGAAGTCTATGTCCAAGTTCCCTTTGGTGTGTTAGTTGTAGTATCGATACCTTCTACTATATAGCTAAAATCCTACTATAAGTGAATAGATGCCATATGCATCCTTCTGAGTCTGGGTTAGCTCACCCAGGATGAGCTTTTCTAGTTCCATCCATTTGGCTGCAAATTGCATAATTTCACTGTTCCTGATAGGTGAATAATATTACATTGTGTAGATGTACCACAGTTTTTTAACCCATTCTTCGGTTGAGGGACATCTGGGTTGTTTCCAGTTTCTAGCTATTACAAATAAGGCTGCTATAAACATAGATGAGGAAACTTCCTTATGATTCCATGAAGATGCATTTGGGTGTATACCCAGAAGTGGTATGGCTGGGTCCTGAGGCAGAGCTATTCCAAGTTTTCTAAGATATCGCCAGACTGACCTCCATAGTGGTTGCACAAGCCTGCATTCCCACCAGCAATGGAGGAGGGTACCCCTTTCTCCACACCCTCGCCAGCATGTGCTGTCATTTGAGTTTTTTTTTTTTTTTGGTTTTTTCGAGACAGGGTCTCTCTGTGTGTCCTTGGCTGTCCTGGACTCACTTTGTAGACCAGGCTGGCCTCGAACTCACAGTGATCCGCCTGCCTCTGCCTCCCAAGTGCTGGGATTAAAGGCGTGCGCCACCACCGCGTCATTTGAGTTTTTGATCTTAGCCATTCTGACAGGTGTGAGATGGAATCTCAGAGTCATCTTGAGTTGCATATCTCTGATGATTAAGGATGTTGAACATTTCTTCAAGTGTCTCTCAGCCATTAGGGATTCCTCTTTTGTGAATTCTCTATTTAGCTCTGTCCCCCATTTTTTGATTGGATTATTTGGTTTCTTGGCATTTAATTTCTTGAGTTCTTTGTAGATTTTGGATATTAGTCCTCTGTCAGATGTGGGGTTGGTGAAGATTTTCTCCCAGTCTGTAGGCTGCCGTTTTGTTCGAATGACAGCGTCTTTTGCCTTACAGAAGCTTTTCAGTTTCATGAGATCCCATTTATTGATTGTTGATCTCAAGTCCTGAGCTGTTGGTGTTCTGTTCAGGAAGTTGTCGCCTGTGCCAATGAGTTCGAGGGTTTCTCCCAAGCTTTCTTCTAGTAGATTTAGTGTGACCGGCCTTATGTTAAGGTCTTTGATCCACTTGGACTTAAGTTTTGTACAAGGTGATAGGTATGGGTCTAATTTCATTCCTTTACAAGTGGACATCTAGTTGGACCAGCACCATTTGTTGAAGATGCTGTCCTTCTTCCATTGTGCCGTTTTGGCTTCTTTGTCAAAAATTAGGTGGCCATAAGTGTGTGGGTCTATTTCTGGATCTTCAATTCGATTCCATTGATCTACTGGTCTGTTTCTATACCAATACCATGCTGTTTTTACAACTATTGCTCTGTAGTACAGCTTGAAATCTGGGATGGTAATAACTCCAGATGTTTTTTTATTGTACAGGATTGATTTAGCTATTCTGGGCTTTTTGTTGTTCCATATGAAATTGAGAATAGCTCTTTCCAAGTCTATAAAAAAATTGTTTTGGTATTTTGATAGGAATTGCATTGAATCTATATATTGCTTTTGGTAGGATGGCCATTTTTATTATGTTGATCCTACCTATCCATGAGCATGGGAGATCTTTCCATCTTCTAAAGGCCTCTTCCATTTCTTTCTTCAAGGGCTTGAAGTTCTTGTTGTACAGGTCCTTTAACTTGCTTGGTTAGAGTTACCCCCAGGTATTTTATGTTGTTTGCGGCTATTGTGAAGGGGGTTGTTTCCCTTATTTCTTTCTCAGCCCATCTGTTTGTTGTATAAAGAAGGGCTTCTGATTTTTTTTAATTAATTTTGTATCCCGCCACTTTGCTGAAGGTGTTTATCAGCTGTAAGAGTTCTCTGGTGGAATTTTTGGGGTCGCTTATGTATACTATCATATCATCTGCAAATAGGGATAATTTGACTTCTTCGTTTCCGATGTTTATCCCCTTGATCTCCTTTAGTTGTCTTATTGCTCTAGCAAGAACTTCAAGTTCTATATTGAAGAGATATGGTGAAAGTGGACATCCTTGTCTTGTCCCTGAGTTTAGAGGAAATGCTTCAAGTTTCTCTCCATTTATTTTGATGTTGGCCACTGGCCTGCTGTATATTGCCTTTATTATTTCTAGGTATGGTCCTTGTATGCCTGTTCTATCCAGAACTTTTAGCATGAAGGGGTGTTGGATTTTGTCAAATGCTTTTTCTGCATCTAGCGAGATTATCATGTGGTTTATTTCTTTCATCTTGTTTATATGGTGAATGATGTTGATAGACTTTCGTATGTTGAACCATCCCTGCATTCCAGGGATGAAGCCTACTTGATCATGGTGTATGATACTTTTGATGTGTTCTTGAATTCGGTTTGCTAGTATTTTATTAAGTATTTTTGCATCTATGTTCATGAGGGAGATTGGTCTGAAGTTCTCTTTCTTTGTTGGGTCTTTGTGTAGTTTAGGAATCAGGGTGACTGTGGCCTCATAGAATGAGTTTCGCAATGTTCTTTCAGATTCTGTTCTGTGAAAGAGTTTGAAAAGTATTGGTGTTAGCTCCTCTTTGAAGGTCCGGTAGAATTCCGTGCTAAAGCCATCTGGCCCTGGGCTTTTTTTGGTTGGGAGATTTTTAATGACTGTTTCTATTTCCTTAGGGGTTATAGGGCTGTTTAATCTGTTTATCTGATCTTGATTTAGCTTCGGTAGGTGGAATCTATCAAGAAAATTGTCCATTTCACTTAGTTTTCAAATTTGGTGGAGTATAAATTTTTAAAGTAGGATCCAAATATTCTCTGTATTTCCTCAATGTCTGTTGTTATTTCTCCCTTTTCATTTCTGATTTTGTTGATTTGTGTTTTCTCCCTCTGTCTTTTAGTTAATTTGGCTAAGGGTCTGTCTATTTTGTTGATTTTCTCGAAGAACCAACTCTTGGTTTCATTGATTCTTTGTATAGTTCTTTTTGTTTCTAAGTTGTTGATTTCAGCCCTAAGTTTGATGATCTCCTGCCTTCTGCTCCTCTTGGGAGTGTTTGCTTCTTTTTTTTTCCAATTCACCCAGTTTAGCTGTTAATTCGCTAATATGAGCTTCACAATTTTTTTTTTTTTTTTTGGTTTTTCGATACAGGGTTTCTCTGTGTAGCCCTGGCTGTCCTGGACTCACTTTGTAGACCAGGCTGACCTGAACTCACAAAGATCCGCCTGCCTCTGCCTCCCAAGTGCTGGGACTAAAGGCGTGTGCCACCACTGCCCGGCTACAATTTTCTTTTTGAAGACACTTAGTGCTATGAACTTTCCTCGTAGCACAGCTTTCATTGTGTCCCATAGGTTTGGGTACGTTGTGTCTTCATTTTCATTTGATTTTAGGAAGTCTTTGATTTCCTTCTTTATTTCTTCCCTGACCCAGTGGTCCTCTAGTAAAGAGTTGTTCAATTTCCATGTGAGTGTAGACTTTCTGTTGATTCTTTTGCTATTGAAGTCCAGCTTTATTCCATGGTGGTCTGATAAGATACAAGGGGTTATTTCAATTTTCTTGTATCTGTTGAGGCTATCTTTGTGTCCAACGATATGGTCGATTTTGGAGAAGGTTCCCTGAGGTGCTGAGAAGAAGGTGTATTCTTTTGTGTTTGGGTGAAACGTTCTGTAGATATCTGTTAGGTCCATTTGGTTCATGATCTCTGTTAGACTCATTATTTCTCTGTTTGGCTTCTGTCTTGATGATCTGTCCATAGTTGTGAGTGGGGTGTTGAAGTCTCCCACTACTAATGTGTGGGGATGGATGAGCAATTTAAGTTTTAGAAGCGTTTCTTTTACAAATGTAGGTGCCTTTGTATTTGGGGCATAGATGTTCAATATTGAGATGACCTCTTGGTGGATATTTCCTTTAATGAGTATGTAATGCCCTTCTCTGTCTTTTTTTATTAACTTCAATTGGAAGTCTATTTTGTTTGATATTAGGGTGGCTACTCCAGCTTGTTTCCTGGGTCCAAATGCTTGGAAAACCTTTTCCCAGCCCTTTACTCTGAGATAGTGTTTATCTTCAATAGTGAGGTGTGTTTCTTGTATACAGCAAAAAGATGGGTCTTGTTTACGGATCCAGTCTGTAAGTCTGTGTCTTTTTATTGGCGAGTTGAGTCCATTGATGTTGATGGATATTAGTGACCAGGGGTTGTTATTTCCCATTATTTTGATATAGCTGGCTGTCGTGTGTTTCTTTTTGTTTAGTTGCTGTGGAGGTTTCTATTTCCTCTGTTTTCTTGGGTGTAGTTATCTTCCCTGTGTTGGAATTTTCCTTCTAGGATCTTCTGTAGGGCTGTGTTTGTGAGGAGATATTGTTTGAATTTGATTTTGTCATGGAATATCTTGTTTTTTCCTTCTATGTTGATAGAAAATTTTGCTGGGTATAGTAGTCTGGCTGGGCACCTATGTTCTCTCAGGGATTGTAGGACATCTGTCCAGGCCCTTCTAGCTTTTAATGTTTCTGAGGAGAAGTCAGGTGTGATTCTGATTGGTCTGCCATTGTATGTGACTTGGCCTTTTTCTCTTACAGCTTTTAATATCCTTTGTTCTCTACATTTGGAGTTTCTTTTATTATGTGGCGAGAGGAGTTTCTTTTCTGATCTAATCTGTTTGGTGTTCTGTAAGCCTCTTGGATTTTTACTGGCATCTCTTTCTTTAGGTTTGGGAAGTTTTCTTCTATGATTTTGTTGAAGATATTTCCTGGACCATGGAGTCGGGAGTCTTCTCTTTCCTCTATGCCTATAATTCTTAGGTTCCGTCTTTTCATTGAGTCTTTGATTTCTTGGATGTTGTGGGTGAGAGATTTTTTAGCTTTCTCATTTTCTTTGGATGTTGTACTGATTTCTTCCATCGAATCTTCCATGCCTGAGATCCTGTCTTCCATCTCTTGCATCCTGTTTTTCATACTCACATCCATAGTTCCTGTTCTCTTCTCTTGATTCTCCATTTCCTCTTTTAACTCTGACTGTGTTTTCTTTATTGTTTCCATTTCTATTTTCATGTCTTGAATGGTATTGTTCGTTTTGTACATTTCCTTCTCCAACTTGCTTGTTTTTGCCTGGAGATCTTTCATTGCTTTATCCTTTTCCTGTTCAAGTTGGTGTCACGTTGGCATGGAGCTCTTTAATGGTGTTATTCGTTGTTTTGACTTGTAAAATTGTGGCTTCTTTGAATTCCTTCATAGTTTTAAGTTCTTCTTGAAGGGACTCTATCACTTTCCATAATGTAGAATTGTCATCGTTTTCATGTGTTTCAGTTGTGGTGAGGTGGTTCGGGCTGGACGGAATAGCGTTGCTTTCTTTTGTTGGGAACATTTCGCTCTGTTTTTCTTTTTTTGGTCTGGGGCCTCTGGCCATGTGGAATTTTTTTTGCTGTCTTCTGGACTTGGGTCCAAAGGGGGCGCTTTGGTGTAGGATTCGAGTTGCCTTACTCCACCCCTATAAGGTGAGTCATTCAGCCCTGCCTCCCAGGTGGAGACCTTGGTTCCCTGCCAGAAGGGCCTGTACTAGTACAAAAGTCTGATATACGACAGTTTCAAATATCTCGCAGTTTGCCTGGGGGTCGTTCCTGTAGTGGGTAAATCTGCAGTTCAGAGCCAATAGCCTTGCTGCTCCCACGGCTTGGAAACTGGCCAGTGACATCACAGACTGCTATCTGCAGTCTGAAGGCGCTTTGCAGTGGAGCTACGCTCACTTCCAAGGGTCGCAACCTTTCGCCAGATAATTGGATCGTCTGTGTGAGACCTGGGAGTGCCCAGCAGGGTGGGGATTATCTCTACGTGGGTTCTGAATCTGCCGGCTGGGTATTAGGTTGGAACTTACCGGGAGTCTCTCCTGGTGGGGGGATGGGTGATTCTGATTCCCGGGACCAGTGGCTTCCTAGCGTGTCCGAGAGTGGGAAGGGGTGTCCTGCCCAGGGATCTTCCATGGTCCCTGTGTAGCTGGGTGAGATTTGGAAGGGGTCATGCCCTTTGTACAGCGTCCTGCAACACTTGCCGCCTTGTGACTGTTGACCCCGAAATCAAAATACTTCCATGCAGGCTGCCGCCATCTTGGATCCCCCCACTTCTGTCTTTTAAGCTTCTCCCACATCCAGTCTGTAACTTTCCTCAGTGGCTATCCCATGGCCCTGACATCTCCAGCATCTTGGTGTTTCCACAGTAGTACAAGCTTCACAAACTCCACAACTTCACACTATGGCCTCTCTGGGCCTCTATGCAGGGATAGCCCTGACACAGCCTCAGCAGCTTTCATTAGCCATGCTAGGAGATTTCATAACCACCCCCCTTTTGTATCCTTGCTCTACAGCCGGAACCACATGACTGAAGTGGCCAAGTTCCACTGCTTGATGGGGCTGGAACTTGGCCCCCTCCTTCACTTACACCTTCATCAGCTTTCTGTGGTTGAGCATTTCCTTCACTGCCTATCTTTTTCTTTAATTTCTTTTCACAAGCTGGAATCTTCACTGATGGGGTCCTGCTCTGAAGTCACCACTCCTTTTATTCCACCTCAAGCTTTTCTTTAAACTTTTTATTCTCCTTGAGCACAGGATTTAGCTCCATTACACCTCCTGGTGTTCCTTTTCCTCCTCTAACTGCACATTTTGTGTTTTTCCTTGCTCAGCTTGCCCCTTTTCTTTATAGATCTGTGTAAGAGTGACCACTATCAACCACATGACACAATCAATAGTAGGATGTCTTGAAATCTCCTTTGCCAACACTATTAATATGAAATGTTTCAGTTTAACCTCAGACAGTTGTTGTTTGGACAAGGGCAGAAAACAGCCATATTATTTGCCAAAATATCACAAGAATACTCTCTAGGCTACTTAGTCACTTACTAATATTCTTCCCTTATGAAGCCTCTTGAACAGGGCCAGTATAGTCTACATTGCTCTCAGCACTACTGTCTTCCATGCTCCTACTAGGAAGTACCATTAAGCTCTGCATAAAGTATTCAGTTGCTTTCCTAATCCAGTGCTCACATTCTGCCAACAAGCATCACAATCAGATCTGTCACAGCAATACCCCACTCCTGGTACCAACTTTGTCTTGGTCACTGTTCCATTGCTACAAAAAGGCACTGTGACCAAGGGAATGCTTATAAAAGAAAGTATTTAGCCTGGGGCTCGCCTATAGTTTCAGAAGTCTCATCTATTATCATCAGGACACAAAGCATGGTGGCACACATGGCCCGGAAGAAGAAGTTAGGAGCTACATCCTGATTCATAGGTAGAAGAAGAGAAAGATGCTAGGCCTGGCTTGGGCTTTTGAAACCTCAAAGCTCACTTGATGCATTTCTTCCAGCAAGGGCACACCTACTCCAACAAGGCCTCCTGTTCCTTCTCCTATGCCATTCTCTGCTGGTTAAGCATTCAAATATATGAACCTAGGGAGGGCATTTGGATCCAAACCACCACATGTATGTTGTAGGTTGAGTTATAGGTTCTTTGTGTGGTTCTGTTGGTCTGCCTGTCTGCTTTTGTGTCAATGTCACACTATAAATCTATGATAAGGTTTGACATCATGTAGCATAAGTTCTCCCACTTCGTTACTTTTTGTAAAAAGTATTCTGTAGTCTATGTCTACAAAACTTTCAGATATAACTACACATTAAAAAAAAAAAGGCCTGCTACAATTTTGATTGGAATGACAATGAATCTGTAGATACATTTAGAGAGAGAATCATTTAAAAATACTTTGCTTTCTAATTTATAAACATTGTATAACTCTTATCTCTTTCTGTAACTTGTTTGTATCTTCTATGCTTGTCAGTAGGTTTTGTTGTAGAAGACTGTATTCAATGAACAAAAGAGCTTCCATCTTTATGGGCCCAACTGTTCTTAGCTGCAAGAGTGGACCTGTTGACTGTTACCATTTCCTTATATATTAAAGGAGTTGGCGCCGGGCGGTGGTGGTGCACGCCTTTAATCCCAGCACTTGGGAGGCAGAGGCAGGCGGATCTTTGTGAGTTCGAGGCCAGCCTGGTCTACAAAGCAAGTCCAGGACAGCCAGAGATATTCAGAGAAACCCTGTCTCAAAAAACCAAAAAAAAAAAAAAAAAAAAGGAGTTGGATGGAGCCTCCCAGCTATTTGTATGAGATTCTTCCTTAATTGCATAAGGTCTTAGGGACTCTAGAGGTGTTAGAGTTTATAGTCTGGTGAAGGATGATGGAAGGGAGCTCCATCTATGTGGTAAGGGAGGAGGCAGGCACAGATCTTCCAGTGCAGCTGCCTCAGGGTCTTTCCCACTCCTTCCTGCAACCCCTCACTCATGTTCTTTAAGTAAGTCCAATAAACTCACTGGTTCTCCAGAGTGAACTTTGATGGAACCCTACTTTAGTGAATCCTTGGGATCTTCTGAAGAGGCAATAGACATGGTTTGTATCTCCCTAGGGGAGAATTTTCACAACAGACTTATATATAAACACTATGTTTTTTGTTTTGGTGATAGTATAAATAGGAATTAAATTTTCTTTTTTAAATACATGTGTGATGTGATGTGCGTGTAAGTGTGTGGATGTGATACATGTATGTGTGGGTGTGTGTATGATGTGATAGGTATGTGTCTAGTATATATGTATAAAAGTTTGTTATGTGATATATGTGTATGTATGTGTGTGATGTGATAGGTGTGTGTATGGTATGTGTACATAAGTGCGTGATGTGATGTATGTGTAGTGTGTGTGAGTATATGTGTATAATGTGACATTTGTATTTATACGCAAGGTGTGTGTGTGTGTACAGATATGGTTGGTTGTTTTTGCTTCCTTTCTCTGCTATATTATTTTGAGATAAATTAAGCATTTTCCAGTATTGGGCTTTGTATTCTCTATTGCCTGTTTCTGAAGTTATATTATTTTACAGTTTTTATTCTTCAGAAGTTAAAATAAGTGAGGGTAGTCTGTTTTGTAGTGGATTCATGCTATTCTCTGACATGTGCAGATATTCTCCTTGGTGCAAGTCTACTTTTCTGACTCTTGCTCTTTGTGGTTTTGTTTTCATCTATTTTGTTTTGCTCATGCTATGAACCTATAGTGTATTGACATTTTTACTTTTAGCAGAAACTTTTCCAGATGTTAAAAAATCACACACATGTGTGTGCACAGAGAAATAGAGATAGATATGTTCCTTTTTATTTTTCTGTATGGGTTCACTGAGCCTCTTTTTTTTTAAAGAAGGAGATATATTTGTCCTGTTAACTCCCCCTTTTCTTTCTTAGATTCATTTCCCTTCCACTTCACAAAAGTTTAGGAAAGATCAAGGCTTTCTCCTCACCCTCTGAAGAATGGTGAGAGTCCAGAAAAGTGCCTGCACAGGCTGATTCCCTGGCTGCTCCTCGTTTTAGGGCATTCTCTTTGCTCTTCAGTTTGCCCTACATCCGTGAATCCTGAGAGTCCTCTCTTCATTCAAAAGATGGAGGGTGGATGCTGTATATCTGGTGGGAGCTGAAGGTACCTGAGATGGATTTCTCTTGGCCTCCTGTCCCCCCTCCAGCCTTGGCTTTCCACCTGGAGATCCTATCAGAATCCTGGCCTATGTGAGCTATTGGCACAACACCTCTATGCTCCAGATGCCAATGATGGGGAAAGGTGGAAGTAGTTTTGCTCTGGGCTCTCTTGGGCTCCAAATATGAGAAAACCCACGCATTGCTGTAAGTCTGCTAAAGGTTTGGTAGAGTTCTCTTTACCCATCCACTTGTATTTTTTATTTGTTTGTTTGTTAAATCCTTCTCTTAAGAGGACACTGGTTGTTCTTCCAAAGGTCCTGAGTTCAATTCCCAGCAACCACATGGTGGCTCACAACCATCTACATTGAGATCTGGTGCCCTCTTCTGGAGTGAATGTGTACATGCCGGCAGAACACTGTATACACAATAAATAAATAATCTTTAAAAAAAAAAAAAAAAAAAAGAGGAATCCCTCACATGATTCTTCAGAATCCACCACCTGGGGTTCCTGGAAGTATATCTACCTTTTCAGTGTTCCAGGGACTTCAGGCTTGGTTCTTCCTGTGCTCTCAGGACCATCATACATACATTCTCATTACAGTGAGTATCTTGGATGTAGTTAAGAATGTTTTAAAGTCAATGACATCTGGTCTTCAGAAGCATAAGAGACGGCAGGTGAAAGTAGGGCAAGGAGATAGTATAGGGCAATTAGGAAGCTACTAACATTCATTTGGGATCTGCTTGAGCCAGCCTTTCCCACCCTCAGTCTTTGTGATAATCCCTTGAAGAAGTTTTTAGTTAACATACAAAGAAACTGAGACCAGCAAAAAAAAAAAAATAAAAAAAAAATTGATGTCACAGATGACTCACTACAGAAATCTGATCTTCCCTGCCCCAAAACCCAAGAAGAAGGTGAACTATATGGCAGAAGGCTGCTTCAGTATGGGGTAGGGTGACTCTGTAGGAACCCACAATAGGCTAGGAGCAGAAGTGGGTTCTCTAGCTTCTAAGACCCATGCTCCTACTGTCAGGACCCCTCTACTCCATGGTCAACTCCTATACTCCACGGTCAACCCCTCCACTCCACAGTCAACCCCTCCACTCCACAGTCAACC
>CAJQZJ010032798.1:1768787-1780885 GCA_907164525.1 Lophiomys imhausi
AGTCAACCCCTCCACTCCACAGTCAACCCCTCTACTCCATAGTCAACCCTTCCACTCCACAGTCAACCCCTCTACTCCACAGTCAATCCATCCATTCCACAGTCAACCCCTCCACTCTACAGTCAACTCCTCCACTCTACAGTCAACCCCTCCACTCCATAGTCAAGGGAGAGATCCCTGCCCTTACCACCAGAGGCAGGCAGGAGATCTGGCCCTGATGTGGTCATGAGAACAGGAAAGCTGGCCCTGTCCCTCACATGCTACAGCACTTGGGAGAGCAGGCCCTGCTCCTCACCTGGACAGTACAGAACAGTCAGCTCTGGATGTGGAGGTTGTGATTGAACTGGCCCCAAGGGTGTGAGTGTGGGAGAGCCAGCCCTGGCTTTTGTCATCTTTTTGGTGGTGTTGGTGAGGTTGAAATCCCCTCCACTCTCGGATGCCCCTGACACTGGTAGCAAGTGGGAGAGTTGGCCTTAATGGGGTAATGAGAGGAGGAGAGCTGGTTCAGCCCCTTCCCTGCTGCAGCATTCGGGAGAGCAGGCCCTGCACCTTACCTGGGTAACACATTAGAACTGGCCCTGGATGTGGGGGTTGCAAGCCTACAAACAGGAAATTGAGTTGGCCATCCCCAACATATATCCCCTGGATGAACTGCTGGAGTGCATGAAGAGGCCAGTTTCACAGACCCAAAACTACAGGATTTCCATGACACGGGACAACAATAGGATATCTAAGAGGAGTCCCAGTGAGCTCCAGTTTTGACAAAGTAGCAGAAGTCAGAGGCCTCGTACCAGACCAAGGAGTCATGATAATGAACATTTGCAAGCAAAAACTGTGGGCAAAAGGGAATATTGTGGGAAACACTGAAACACAGCACAGCTTCCACGATGAGATTTTTTTTTTTTAAATGTTGGGAGAGGTTTCAAGGGTGGTGAGTGGGATTAAGGAGAGGTGGGAGGTGAGAGGGAACAGGATGTATGATGTGAAACTCACAAAATAAACAGCAAAAAGAAAAAAAAAAACAGCAAAAGTTTCTCCCATCCTTTACAAATTCTCCTGTGAGAGACTGAGAGCAGCTTTTCCACAGGCCTCTTTCCCAACTGGATTTTTAGAAAGGAACAGAGGATAGAGAACAGCTTCCATACCCTTCCCAGCCCCCACCTGTCCCACTCCTCACAAACCTTTCCCATGATGGAGGCCACTTTGCAGGTGGTCTCTTCTTCCTGGAACTGTGGTACATGCAGGAGAAGCAGGGTGTCACTAGTTAATGGAAGATCTCCTCTTCAGACTTACAGGAACGGTACTGTGGGATCTGAGAGTGCATCAGTAGGATGCAATAGAGAGGAGTCATGTCGAACAGGAACATACTTGGTCTCATTTAAATTTTGAGACCCACAGTGACTCTTTAGATCACTGCCTGCCTGGAATGTAATAATACTGGGGGGAAGCCAGTAACCCCTCTTTCAAATACTGTCTCCTTAACAATAGCTGTATATTGGGGCTGTTATATTTCCCACTTCTACTTTGTGAGGCAGATATTATCAGTGGCCTCACTTTTTAGCTGAGGAAACTGAAGATCAAGTAGGTAGCAAGTGGTACACCTGGGATTTGAACCTAAAACTTCAAGGTCTAGGTAGCCAATCACTTTGTCAGATGACTTTCCACTCAGAATTGGGGTACTGCACCATCAGAGGTGACCCTTGATCTCCAAGAAGGTGGGTATTCAACAACCACACCCCTCTTTTCTTACTGGGATCATGGTCATACTAGATCTCCTAGACTCTCTTAGAGAGGGTGTGGTCATGTGACTGGGTGGTGACCAAATGCACAGTGAACAGGGGTGCCATCCCCTTGCATTTACTCTGAGTGTGAATCTCATGCTCTTTTCTGTTTAGGTAGGCTGAAATGGCAGTGATTCCCAGGAAACCTTGAGGTCCAGGTGTCGAGAACAGCTGGTCCTCAAGTTAAAAGAAAACTGGGCCCCAAGTCACCATTCGGATGAGCATACTATTACTCCAAACACCTACAGTGTTCTTACTGACTTAACTTACTTAGATATGAAGGTTTATCAGTTGTAACAATTAATGTTATCTTAGGCAATGTAAGTATTACCCCCCAAGAAGAACTGGAAAGCCACCAAAGAACTGAAAAAGCCTAAGAGTGATGTACATGAGTGATGGAGTGGGCAAGCCAATCTTTGCTATTACATGGATTCAGGCTTGGACACAGGCCTCATTGTGGCCCACTTAAGAGAGCCAGAATAACTTTATGGTTTTTTTTTCATATTAGCTGATATTCTGAAAGTTAGAATGATGAGTTATTCTTTATGAATTTAGTGCATTTAACAAATTTTATTGAACACTTCATCCTAGTGAGTCTTCTAGGTGGTGGGGAGGAAAAAAACAACCCAAAACACCAGCAAGTAGGGTTAAAATCTCTGCTTTTCTTAAACAGATAATTTATGTTATGGTGCTGATATTTGGGAGTAGCGACAACAGATTAATGAGTAAGCAGTCTATGTCATGACTAGTGACACATAGAACTGATGAAGTAGAGTAAGGGGAACAAGAACACCTGGTTGGTGGAGGGGAGGTGCCTCTAATCATGGGCTTGAAGTTAGTAGAGGAGGAAGGGTTAGCAAAGAGATGGGCAAGTTCAAATGAGCCTCTGCCGTATAGGCAGACAGAGGTGGCTTTGATGGGGAGGACAAGGCAGGCGAGGAGTGTGATGGAGAGCACCCAGCACTTACCCCACATGGATGTCAGATGTCTTCTCTCCCACTCGTGCCCTCTTCCTCCCTCCAGAACTGATGACTTTTTAGTTCATTGGAAAGTCCTCATATCTAAGAGCAAACCAAAAATAAATAAAAATTAAATCAAGTATGAAATTTCCTTACTAATTGAATTCCACCAAGACCAAGAGGCATTGTCCCTGAAGTCCAAGGGTCTGGGCTCCTGTGTCAAACAGATATTTCTGGCCAAGGCCACTGGTGTAAGCTGTTTTAGATATCACATCTTAACAGGGTTGATGGCAGGAGAAGCTGAGATGGGATGGGGGAGAAAGTACTGAGATCTGGGTGTCTGGAAAGGGGTATAGTGAGATTGGGTGGGGTCTGGGAGAAAGATTTCAGGGCCATGTGGTGCTTTTGTTTCGTAGTTCTTTTGTGTCCCAACTTTAGGTGCTTGTCAAAGGAACTCCACTTGCAGGTAGCATTAATGCCAAGAAGGCTGGCTTATCACTTACAAGGTTGTCTTGTGTTGAAAAGGATGACTTCCTACCCTTCACCCAGTAATTACAGATCAGTGGAGCAGAAAGCCCCACAGAGCATCTACAAATGTCAAAGGTCTACATGCCTCTAGATCCTGTGCTGTCCTCACTTGAAGTGCCCAATGTCAGCACTCTTGGTTCTAGGCAATAGGAGCAACTCTATTTCAAGAGGCAAATGGATTTATTAAATGATATTTAGCCACCCTGGAATCACTGGAGGTAGGGGAGGCAATAGAAACCTCAAGGTTAAGCTTCTGGAAGACTTTCTGATCCCACTGTTAGTTGATTTGAAGGTGAAGCTATCACTGTATTACTTAAGAAGGAAAAGGTAAGGCTGTGTTGCACCGCCCTCTGCTTGGCCACCTCCCAAGGCCGGCCAGATGCCTGGGGGGAGAGGGGGTGCCCTGGTTAGATCCTTATGCTCTGTGCTGCCCTCTTCCTCCTGACACAAATGCTATCAGGATAGGTAAAGGCAGATCCATGTTACTAGTATGGATGGAATCTGACTGCAAAAGAAGCTCGAAGTTTGAGTTGTGACCATGCTTAGGAGGTTTGACTGAGGGCGTGGGAAACCCCCTGCCCCCACCCTTCCATGTACAAAGGATAGGAACTGCCTACAGAAGGCTTTAGGAGGATTTATTCTTGAACAAAAGGCCTAAATTACCTTATTAGGCTCCAAAAGAGAATGTTGTCTAGGGTGGTGGCAGGTCTTGAAATGTGTGTCACCAGTGACCACATCAATAGGGCACGTCAGAAGGCTGTGCTGGGTGTGGGAACTGAGACAACCCAGCACCACCTTACGTCATCCTGGCCTTTCTGATGTCACTCTACCCTGCAAAGAGTACAAGGCCTTCTTGGGAAATGGTGGGGAAAGCAAGGGGAATAAAGTCATCTGTGTTTGGTTTACATGAGGACTTGCTTACCAAATTATCTCAAGGCTTGCCCAAACCCACAGCTTAGAAGAGCACAGAATTCTTTCTGAGAAAGTTGGGCTGACAGGAATTAAGGAACGTTTTCCACCAACCCCAAGCTGGACACCAAACAGATGTGGATTTGGCTCTTTACTCTGTCAAACTTCAAGGCTCTCCTCATCCTAAGTTAATGAACTTCAAGGCTCTACTCACCCCAAGTTAATGAACTTCCAGTCTTAAGGACATAATGGTTGCTTCCCTTTTTTAAAAAAACCTGACTTGGTACCATCAATAAATTATGAATAAATGAACGATACATTGGAACCCCTAGCTCTGCACGCGTGAGAACTCCAAGGTAACACAGCCATGAGCACCACAGCAGTCACAAACAGCTCTGGTGGTTCCACAGTCACTTTCCCACAAAGGGCAAAGCTTCTTGCAGAGCAGGCTTGGTTAGAAAGGGCAGCGTCAGCTGCCTTGGGTAGCCCTGCCAACTCTCTGACACTGTCCTTGCAGTGCTGTACCAGGTACCTTGCTGACCCTGCCTGGCTTTCCACCCCTCAAAGCAGGAAGCTATCCTCCTCCAGGAACACTTTTTTTGTTCCTTGTGGTATGCACCCTGCTGTTAGCTCCACCCTCCTTCTTGAGATGGGGTGTGGTGCAGTCGCCTAAGGAGTCTGGCTTTTGGACTGCGTGCTTCCTGCAAAGTCTGACTGACTCTTTAACAGGCATCGTTCTGACTGTGCTGGTCCCTGAGCCTGCCTTGCTTTAAATTTCCCTGTTTAGTTTCTGTTCTCCAACAGCACATAACCCCCTTTTTCTGCCTCGCTAACCTCAGTGGAAGCTCTCCCCATGTTAAACAACGGTCTGATTTGGCATGGAGAAAAGCAGACAGTTGTTTCCTTTAAATCTTAATGTTTTAGGCCCCAGGAACATTTGAAGTACCTATTTAATGAGAAGACTTCGGGAGAAGCCTAGGTAAGATCTTCAAGACTCTAATTGCTCCCTGGAGAAGGCTGTCAGGCCACACAGCCTGGCTCAGGTCCTGTGTGCAGAGCAGAGGGAGGGAAAACAAGGCAGAAGTCAGGGGCAGAGGTTCAGGGGCTGATATCTCCCAGGCCTCTTGGCCTGGTAAGGATTTCTGGAATTATGCTCTGTGTGGTCTCCTGTGTGTACCTGGTGGCTTGACCACTGTGTCCCCAAATGGCCAAACAAATAACTCACATTTTCTTAGGTTTGGTTGCCTTATAATGATATGGAACCCAAATTACAGTCCTCTCTTCTCTTTCATTTATATACAAAGTGCAAACGACCAAAACAAAGCCCCGAACTCTGTTTTCCCTTTGAGCCTCTACCAGAGCCTTTCTTTGTCTGAGCTTTTCTTTCTTTATTTGTTACCCAGATGTTTGAGACATGTCTCCTGGTTTCAGGGACTGTGCTGGGCATGAGGGTTTGCCCGCGTTCATCACAGATGGAGAACTGGGAGAATGAACTTCTGCCCAAAGAGGAGGAGAACAGAGGTACTGTCTCCGCAGGCAGGGCCATCCCTGAAGTGGAAGCCTCTAGAAGGCTGACCTCCAGGGCCAAGTCTGGACAGCACAGGGTAGCATGGAGAGCCCTGCCATACCATAATAGCACGCACTGTGTGCCCAAGGCATATGGAGTGCAAAGGACCCTGAATATTGGGCTCAAAACAACTTCTTTAATTGAGAGAAAAAGCCCCTTGTGTGGGCCTTCCTCCCTTAGCCCACAGAGTGTATGTGTTCACTATGGCAGCAGCTCCTGTCTTCCCAGAGCTGCCTCAGGTAGAAATACTGCCTGCCTGCCCATGGCCATACATCTGTGACCATTACAAAGGCCTAAGTGGGTTTGGGAGCTTTACCTTAGGAATTAAGTAAGAAAAATGAAGGCACAAGCAGGGTGCACTGTAGCTCAGGCAATTCTGTCTTCTCTTGATGTGAATGAGACCTAAATTGGGAAGTCTTTGGCCGATGGCGAGGGCAGATAAACGTTACGGATTTGATGTAATCCCAGACCTCAGACTTGAAACTCAGCTTGACCCTTCCCTTTGAGCACAGGGAAGGAAGCAGGGGAAGGATATCGCTTCAGCCATATGTCAAGTCAGGAGAGAAAATGACAGACAGAGCAAAGTGGAGATGAAGAGCCGGGGGTGGAGACAACGAAAGAGAATTCTGCAAAGTTAGATATAATGTGTCCTTTAGGGGACAAACAGGCCGAAGTGAGATGTGAGGGGGAAGATACGTCATGATGGGATCTGTGGAGGGGGCTGTGGCTCAGATCCAAATAACCGCAAGGCCTGGAACTGGGTATGCAGCAATCTCACGCTGTACCCAAGAGCCCAAGTTGAGGGAAAGGTGGCAGCAGTCCACACAGGGGCGCAGAGGCAGGGGAGCTGACAGGAGTAGCCCGGGATTGTTTGTAGAAAGCGAAGCATCTGTATCCTTTCATGGGGTGATATCCTAAATAATGCGGTCACATTTACAGTTGCTGTCTCGCTGGGCCAGCCCCGTGGGGATGGTGTGTGTGTGTGTAATTTTCTTTTCATGACAATTTACCTTGTGTGTTGGGCTTTACGGATGAAAATACAGGGTGTGAAGGTTCATATTCCCTTTCCCTGCGCTAGAGATGGGAATGCTGAATTGCTGAGGGTAAGGCATTTGCTCATGGCCACCCAACTAGTAAACAGTAGGCTTGAGATGCAGATCAGTGGTCTCATAAAAAGACCTGACTATTTCACTACAGCAGAGGGCTCCTGCTACCTCCTGCAGCTGGCCAGGACAGGTTAGCACTGGGTTCTCATGTTCTCCAGGTCCCATGGGCTCCCAGCATGCCTGCCAGACCAATATGCCCAATAACATCTTCAAGATGTAAGTCTGCCTCTCCTGTGGACGACTGGGGTAAATCACTCAGTGCCTCTCTTCCACTTGTTCCATCTGTAAAATTATAAGGATATAAGGATAGTGATTCTGGAAACCCCGCAGGGAGAATTAACAAAGGCTCGCCCCGCACTCAAGGTGTGGCAAGCTCAGCAGCTGGCTGGAACGGGATGGACCTTCCTGATGCCTATCTCCCCATTGGGTGATCTCAAGTCCCTTGGCCCCTTCCATTTCTGGAGGCAGCACACATTTTTAAGCCTCCTGCTGTCTTTCCTCTTTTCTCTTCCTCCCTTCTCCTGGAGTTCTTGCCACAGTGTGGTAGGTGTGGTATGACCTGTATACACTCTAACCATTAGGTAAGGGCACAGAGTGGACCACCAGCTCACCTTTGTTGTATCCCTTCTCAGTCTCTGTATCTGTCAGGGCTTTCCAGAGAAGCAGACAAGGAGTGACAGGTCTTAGCTCCTGAGGGCAGGTTGGCAGGCTCTCTCTCTGTCGTGTGTGTGTGTGTGTGTGTGTGTGTGTGTGTGTGTGTGTGTGTGTGTTGGGAATTCTTTTCTTTTTCAATGATACCTTTGAACCTCTATGGCCTTTGCACCGATTAGATGAAGCCCACGCAATACTGAGGATAGCTTCCTTTTACTTAACTTGAACTGAGTATGGGCACTAATCACACCTTCAGCAGCAACAGCCTCGGTGGCGGAACAATGAACTAGTCCAGTCAGTAGATATGCCATGTTGCCTGCACAGGTATCATGGGCTCTGTGAATCGGGTTCCATCACGTGTCCTCCCTCTTCCTGCATTCTTTCCCCTACCAGTTGGTCTGCAAGCTCCATCATTGGTACTTTGTTCATTCTAGGAGCTTCCACCCCAGCTATTCTTACTTCCCTGACACAGCCCAATTCATTCTTTAAAACAGCAGTTGTCTGATTTGTGTTACTAGAAGTCATTGAACATGTCTGGTCAACAGCCAGCTTCTGGTTTCCTTCTCCTTTGACCTGTCCACATTGCTGTGTCCTGTCTTCCTTGTTCAATCTGTCACCTCAACCTGACACCTAGCTGGCATGCCTGACTTCCCTCCACACATTTCTTCATGTTCAGTCGGTTTGTCTCTAAGGCCCACTAATGTCTCTCCTTTATGTATCTCGTGTATCACCTTAAGGAAATACTCACTGATCATCTACTCATGGCTTGGAACCAGGGGCCCTGTTTTCAGTGCTAGGGAACTGGTCAGTTGGCTTTGCTGTGGAGAAGGCCCCCCTGTGCCTGTGTGTGACAAGCAGCATTCCTGCTGTGGTAGCAGGCGAGGTCCCAAGATTTCAGGCCACAGGGACACAAGCTTCAGAAATGTATTTTCTTTCAGTACAGAAGCTGGAGGGTCACGACCATGGTGCCAGAAAGCTGGTTTCTCCTGAGATCTCTTTCCATGGCTATGGATGGCTCTCTTCTTGTCCTTTCACAGCCTCTGCAGAGAAAACGTCCCTGATGCCTCTCTCCCTATTAGGACACTACTATTACTGTTAAGGTCCTATCCTAAAGGCTTCATGTCAACTTCATTATTAGAAAACAATTCTCCTGATATTTAAATTGTGAGGATGTGGTTGGTGCTGCTTGTGACTACAGCATAGGAAATTTCTGGGGACACAAGCCAGCCCTATAACCCAGTGTCCTCTTACCAGGTGCCAGTGACTCCCACCACTTCAAGCTGTGACAGCCACCACATCTATCTCCAGAAATTGCCAAATGTCTCTGGGGACAGAACAGCCCAGATCAGAACCATAGGAGTTTGGACAGGCACCGCACATTGTAATCACTAGGATGAAACCATACTTTTTAATTATTAAATCACTTATTTATTAATAACTATATTCACTTATAACAAATACACTTACTTAACTACTATTCCTACAAATTCCTACAACCCCTATGAATGCCAACAATCCCTATAAATGCCTACAACCCCTAAGACCTAACCACTAAACCTATTGATAACTATTACAACTATTTTCATAACCTTTTAGAAGGATACAGTCTCTGGGGCAGGTCCTCAGTCGTCAGGAACACAGTCTCTGGGGTAGACCCTTTAATGCACTTAGCAGTCTTTATTCTGGAATATCTCAGACGCAGGTTCGTCAGGGTAAATTGGCTATTGCAGTCTCACCTTAAATAAGGCTTGAGGCTTTCTTCTCTCTGGGAGACCTCAGCCGTCTGTAGGCCAACTTATTTCCTTCGTATCAGCAACTCTGCCGCTCTGCCTCAATCCATAAAGCCGGCCACAGATTCCTTCAGGCCACTGTTCGGACAGGTCAAACCCCTCTAGGCAAAAGCTGAGCCACAGGGTTTAGTCCTTGGCCTTTTGCTGTCTTGCTGAGGCTTTCTCTGCTCACCAGCTTCTTTCTGCCTCAGGGAGATCTGGCCATTGGTCTACCAGTACTTTCTCCATCAGGACTCTCGGAGTTCTCTAGTATCAGGGGCCCTTAGCACGACCTCTCCGGGCTCATCCACTTGTCCTTAAATAGGATCTCTCCTTGTTCCACCTGCTTTAGCTTAATTTGGGCTCTGCCCACTTAGCAGCTGAAAACAATGCCAGGCCATAAAGTCTTTCCTTGTTTTACCTGGCTTCAACCTTATGTTTCAGTCCATAGAGACTCCCCTCGTTTCACATGACTTCATCCATAAACTGATAAGCTAATTGCTCACAGCCAAGTTGATCTTCATGCCCCGGATTAAGAGACTGTATCAGAAACCTAGATATTTACTAAATCTAATTTATATTAACCTAACTCCCTACACTAGGAGAAATTACACCAAAACTCCAGAAAGATCCACAGAGATTCTGATTTAGTTGAATTTTGGGTAAAGGTATTTTGTCAAAGCTTTTCCAAAGTTTGTGACTTGCAGAACTCCAGGGAGTGTTCCAGTGAATAAGACAGATATTAAGCAACAAATTTTTACAATTAACATTTTAGAGCATGTAATGTATAGTATTTTGCAACATATTCTTTAATAGCTACCTGGTACATTTTTTTTCTGCACCATGAGATAATGTATAATAAAAATTTAATGAGTGTTGAAAATGTTATGGGTTATGTAATCAAGGCCCTGTTATATATCCTAGAGTATGAAAATTACCGAATAACCCGGTAAAGGATGTTCTTGTATGCCCATCTTCAGAAGCAGCGTTGATAAGTTTCTTAGGATAAAATTTAAGAGGTGAAACACCAGAGCCAAAGTGTGAGTGTGGGCAGGCAAGATGGCCCAAAGAGAAAAGGCACCTGTGGCCCAAGTCTGCCAATCTGAGTTCAATCCTCAGAACCCATGGAGAGATCGAAGGAGAGAACTACGTCCACA
The DNA here is from genome assembly GCA_907164525.1 of Lophiomys imhausi. NCBI lineage: Eukaryota > Metazoa > Chordata > Mammalia > Rodentia > Muridae > Lophiomys > Lophiomys imhausi. The sequence continues at coordinate 1,779,215 of CAJQZJ010032798.1, forward strand.
AAGTTATCCTTGACCTCCACATGTCCTCTATGGCACACCCACCCACACTACCCTCCTACTAGATAACATTAACAAAGTAAGTTTTAAAAAGAATATGAATATTTTGTGGGTTTTGAGGCCTATTACATACATTGTTCCTCAGAAGTGTAATAGTAGTCTGTAGTTCCGCTGACAAAAACCTATAAAAAAAAAGCTGTTACCTTATAAATCTTTGAGTATTTCAGTTTTTGGATTTAAATGAATGTGGCACCTTGTTTGAACTCGAGTTTCTTTGGTAACTATTAAAGCAGAACACATTTTCACCAACACTATGTATTACTCGCTTTTCACTGTTTATGGATTGCTGGGTTGTGACATTTGCTCTTTTGTTGGACAATAGATTTTTCTTATAGATTTGTAAGAGTTTATTGTGAGAATATAATTATCCGTTATGGGCTGTGAATGGTGTGTATTAAGTTATTATTTGTCTTTAGTACTAGCTGATTTTATTTCTAGAAATATCCTTGGTTTAGTTAAGCGTGTGCTTTCTCTCCGTGCTCCCTCCTCTCAGGTCCTCATTCCTTCTTCTTCCTTCTCCTTACATTTTATTCATAGAAAACATCTACATTAACTTTTCTGTATCACAATCAGATCAATATTTATCTATATTTTACTTTACTGTTTTTTAAAGGGTTTAAAATCATTTTAAATTATGTACAGGTGCCCCAAGGCCAGAGGAATTGGATCTTCCAGGGGCTGGAGTGACAGGCAGTTGAAAGTCACCTGATGAGGGTGCTGGGAGTTGAACTCAGCCATCTCTCCAGCCCCTGTATTTTATTTTTATTATTATTTTTGTACATTTGGTTTTCTAATTCTGTTTAGAATGACATGGCACTAAGGATTGAATTTATGTTTTATTCCAGACAGTCACACAGTTGACCTAGAAGTACTTAACAATTTAATTTTGTCCTATGAATGTGAAATGCCACTTTTCTAGACTAAATTCTAATCTGGTTGCCAGGCCTGTTTAGGTACTTTTTATTCTACTTATTGATTTATTTACTATATTTACAATTTTTTTTTTTTGCAGAGGAAGTTCAAATTCACTTCATTCTTGATATATTTCTAAAGAATTTTTGAATTCAAAGTACGTTTTTTTTCAAATTTCAAAAATTCCATCGTTCAAAAAACAAACAAACAAAAAAACAAAAATGGGGTTTTTGAGTCAAAGTCCACCATTAACTCAGGTGGAATTTGTAGCTTCCCAACACTAAACCTCAGTATTTAGACATGGGCTGACACAGCTGCACTTTCTCCACTGACCCATGTCAAATGAAGGCCCTGTATGTTGTTCTGAGGAATAGAGCTCTTTACCTGCATATTTACTAGGTGGTCATTGCTTCTGTTCAGGACCTGGATCTTTTAGCTCTTCTATGATGATTGGGTTATTAATTTCAGTGGCTGACTATCTTAACTTCCTTGAAGGTCATTACAGGTTATGTGAGTAATGATTACTTGGTCACCTTTCCCTCCTCGGAGCCTCATTTTTTTTTTTTTTATCATCTTCCTAAACTGTGGAAGTGTCAAGAAAAAAAAAAATTCAGCTACAGCGGAAGTCGTAAGCGCTCTTTGCCTGACTGGTGAGTTTCTACTCTGTGACTGGCCAAAGTTCTGACAGACTGTTGTGCTGCA
>CAJQZJ010032798.1:1795885-1823683 GCA_907164525.1 Lophiomys imhausi
AGGCAGAGAGGTTAAAATTTTAAAATTAAGTGTGCAAGTGTGATAGGAATTCTGGACCAATGCAAGTAAGGGGTCCAGAAGCTGAAGCATCCCTTTCTGTCTATAAACAAGGAGAGAAAGGTTTCACAAGCACAAGGCCATGCTTACAACAAGAGAGGAAATTTCTAGTTTGGAGATGGAGAATTTTTCATAAAACAACTCAACACATGACCCTTGCTGGGATTTGAAGGCCTTAGCTGGGAGATCTTTGGGGAACAGAAGCGAAACTGGGCTCAGGGGCAGGCTGGGATCTCATTACACTGTTTGCTTCGTGAGGAAACACATAGTCCTCAGTAAAGATGGGAAAGGGATAGCAGAAACACCCTACTGTCATGTCCAGGCTTGGAGTATCAGCCCTCAAGATAGAATCCTGAGGTCATGATGAACATTATGATTTTTCTAAGAAATCCAATATCATGAAAGGCAAATGAAAGCTCAGAAAATAGATGCACCAACATGCAAGAAGAAAATAACTGAACAGCCTGGAAAAAAAGGTTTACATGTTTAAAAATGAGTCTAAATGCTTCCAACAATAAGAAAGGTCAGAGAAATGATGAAATAAGAACAGAAGACAATAAAACATGAACAGCTGACTAAAAAAGATCAGAAACTTCAACAATGAAGAAATAGTTACTACAATAAAAACCAGACAGGCTAGGGTGTTTAATTGACAGATCATGTGATTAACAAACAGCATAACAAATACACTATTTTCCAATTGTGTCAAGAGTTTAGGCATTGATTAGCTGCTTATTTTAGTTCAGAGTCTCCAAGAGGTGGTAGTTAAGACATCGACCAGATCTGTGGATCTGGAGACAATACTTCTAATTTCCCTAACTGGCAAAAACCAAAACCAAAACCAAAACCAAAACCAAACCAACCAACCAACCAATCAACCAACCAACCAACCAACCAACCAACCAACCAACCAAACAAACAAACAAAAAGCTCAGTTCATATCCAGGTGAGTCTCTTTATAATACAGTCTGATGTGCTCTCTCATCACAGCTGCTGACTTCCTCCACAGCATATGACTCTAGAGAAGGCCAGCAATATGGTGGCTTCAATATGCTTGGAACCAACTCTTTATGCTTATGGACTGTCAATCTATCATAGTCTAGTCACTAAATGAGAATAAAATTAGCCATAAGAGGAGAGGAATTAGATTCCATCTGTTGAAGGGAGGATCATCAGAGACTTTATAGGTGTCTTTTAAAATTTCACAACGGGGCAGTGAGCAAATAAATTAGGAAACTAGAAGGCTGAGGTGAGAAACAGTCCAAAATGTAGCAGGAAATTCTAAAGAGATGAAAAACCATGAAGAGAAAGTTGAGAGACCTGAATACACATCAGAGAACTCCAATGCAAGCTTAACAGGAGCCCCAAGAGGACACAGAAAGAAAGACGCAGAAGCAGTATTTGAAGCTATGTGGTTGAGAATTCCCCAAGATTGATTTCCAGACTGAAAACTCTCATGAGGAGAGAATAGTAGAGATACAAGTTCTCTACCTGTACAAAGTGCTCACACTGGCACTAGAATGGTGGGGAAAGAATTTTGAGGAAGGGAACAGTGAGAAACTGCTACAAGTAGCATGGTCAGAAAATGCCATTGGCACTAGTGGGATGCAGTGGGGGATTCCAGGTATAGAGGGGGCAAACATAGTCATTTAGTGCTTAGTAGAAAGGGACCAGCTGCACTGGGCAATGGGGTGCTGTTCCATACACTCTCTACCCACCTTCCTCTGATCCTGAGCCAACTTCCTCCCTAACTACCATAAGCAAAACCCTGACAAAGCTGGGAGAGGCAGTCCTGGGACTTGGAAACCCAGGGCCTAAAGGCAAGACCTGAGGACACCGTGCTTGGACCTGCACAGGTGAGGCCCCTTTTTGTCCAGGCTTCTTTCTCCAGCTCTTAGGCCTGAAATATCAAAGTGCTGCGACCAAATGAAGACATTTTTCTTCAGTACCAAAGCCTTGACTTGCAACATGCCTGTTTATTTTCAACCCCCAAACTGTAATTAGTAGCCAGGCTTGGTTTCCCTATAGGCTCTGAGACAGGAGTAAGTGTTAATTTGAACATTTGCAACTAGCAAGTGCCTTCCCATTGGCCGTACACAACCTGGCAGTTTAGAGAGGCGCTGGGTCCCTCGAGGAAGGTGGAAGTGGCAGGGAGTCGGTCATTACTATCAATTGTTGTCATGGGTAGGGAAGACCCCAGAACAAATGGCGCCACTGATAGAAGTGGTGGGAGGCAGGCGGTCAGGCCTGAGCCACAGGAGGGAACAGTCAGTTCTTCCATGAGAATTTGGAGGGGAAAAAAAATCATAGAGCAAGCGTTAGGAAAAAAAAAATCTCTGACCACGCAGTGTGTGAGCCAACTGCCTGAGAAATGTTTCTTAGGGTTAAACCTTCGGCCTTCGTGTCCTAGTCTCCCACTCCAGGCTGAAGCTACCTGAGTTGTGTCTGTGTGCTCCAGTTATTGTCAAAGGTTCAGTAAAAAGGGGTTTAAGAGAACATGTGTAGGGCAGGAAAAGGAGAAATAGTGAAAGAGAGAAAGTCGACCAACCATGTTGATCCAATCTGATGTGAGGGCTTTCCCTGTGAGTTCGTGGTCTGTCCACTGCTCTTCCTGTTGCTGTGGCTCTGTTTGTTTGGTCTGCATGGTTTTATTTTTCCTTTTTGTTTGTTTTTATTTTTATGTATGTGTGTATGTATTTATATTTAGCTCCTTTCAAGCTATTTACAAATTGGGTAAATAAGAGGACACCATACACTTTCCCTCTATGAAAGGGCAAAAACAACTTTCCAATGTCACGATGGCTGTTGCATTTGCTTATCCTGGTTTCATTTACGTTCTCCAGGATCACTGAAAAGAGAGCACTGGCTTTGTCTCTGTCTAACGGTCACTTATTCTGTCTGTCTTGGTTGCTCTGCCCCATTCTTTGTCTCCCTCTGTGACTTTGTTTCCCTCTGTGTATCTATCTGGTCAGCCCTATGTCAACTAAGTCTCCTATAACTAAACCTCACTTCATACACCAATGAAAGGGTCAGTGGCCCATGCCAGCCGCATCCCAACATCATCTGCAGCAGTCACGTCCTGGTGCTTTGTGGATGCCTTGTTTCCTCTCCTTAAGATGTCCTTTGCTTGACTTAGCTATCTGGATGCTGCTTTCTAGTTTACTGGCCCTGGGCAGGCTGGAGGTCAGGCTGCTGAGGATTCCAACTGAGTCCTGGCCTCTTCATGTAGTTATGTTGAGGGTGCATGTGTGGGAAAACCTGCTTGATTTTGTGATGTGTATGTGTCAGACAGACAGACAGACAGAGAGAATACCATACATGTGGCATTGTTGGGGGGCTTATTTGCCTTAGGTTGCTGTTTGACTCATATGAAATTAAACAAAACAAAACAAAACCAAGCCAAACTATCGTTTTCCTTTTCGTGAGAGAACAAAACTGGTGGTATGAACAGTTTTGAACAGCAACTATGGGGAAGGCCTTTGCTGAATGTGGGGTGAAAGCAATGCCAACACCTTCAGATGGTATGAAGTGGGTGGGGGTTTTATAATGCTGATTTTGGGGTGAAAGAATTGGTTCAGAAGAGGGACTGGACCCTTACATGACTGTGAGAAACAACCTGGTCGCCTGGAGGCCTCATGGCTTTTTTCGCTGGTACCTGACCGTGACATGAGAATGAAGTAGGAACAGGTAGGTTTGTTTGTGGCTCAAGAATTCTTCCAAACATGGGGGGAATGCTCATCACACCGAAGTGAAATCTGCAGCTCCCTTTAATGCTGCATAGGGTAGGGGTGAAGGTGAGATTTTCAGTGGGTTGTTACACTGGGGTTTTCAAGAAATGCTTGCTAATTACAAGTTACTAGGCTTTGTCTATGATGGGGTGCTGATTGACATGCCAGGGCTCTGGGATACTGCAAAGCTTTTTGAGATGAACAGGCAATGAGGGATGAGACCAGCTGCCTCCAGGAATAGGTGGTCTTCTGTCTCTGGCAGTGTTACAGCTCAACCTCACCCTGGGACCCCGACCCACTGGCAACTGAGCAGAGGAAGTGTCTGGTAGCTCTTGTCTCACATTGGATAGTAACTCAGAGTATAATACCACCTCACCACAGGTATGTTGCAGTATCCTTACTACCAACTTCAATCCTCGAAGACTTGTAAAGGTACCTACTAGGAACCTCAACTCTTTCCTCTTCCCTACCCCCACCCACTCCATCTCCTCTTCCTCCTACTCTTCCTTTTACTCTCCTCCCCCTCCCTCCCATGTTTCTTAGCTCCTATTGTCCATTCAGTCTTGTGTCCTGTGCTCCCTCCCTTCTTTCTGCCCCAGGAATGGTTGGTTCCCTAGTGAACTCAGCTCTTAGCCAGTGAGTGATCTTCCTCTGTTTGCATGTCTTTGTATTCTGGAAGGCTTTGTCCTTTACAGAATGATAGAATGTAAATTTCATGGAGACTGACACTTTTATTTGTTTGTTTATTGTCATATCCCCATGTGTGGTACTGTGCCTAGACTATGGTTGTGGATCAATGTATTTTACTGAGTGAATGAGTCAACTAAATTCAAATATTGGTGAGCTGCAAAAAATACTTCATCTTTGTGGTGGGAAGTGGGTGGAGCCAGAGCATCAAGACTCCACCCCCACTCCAGGCACCCAGGCCTTATACATAGATCACCATCTCCTTATGCCCACAAAAGGCAAATCCCTTAAATAACTTTTAAAGATGTATCTTTCTTTCATCAGGCTCTCTGGGATACTAAAATGCCCTGTTTTGGTTCTTGGGAAAGTTGCCATACTTCCAGGACAAAGATAATTTACTTCCCTATTCTCCCAGGCCCTTGGGTTCATCATGGTGACCTTTTGGAGCATGGTGGTCAGCAGCTCATATTCATTCGACCCTGGGGAATAACAAAACTGAATCCACCATGTCCACCCCTGTCTCGGTTGTATCAGGAAGAAAATGGCATCTTCCCTTTTCGCAAGCCTCCCTCCTGTACCAGGCTGCCTTTGCGTGCTTCACTGCTCCGTAGTAAGATCAATCTGCTTCTCGATAGGGATGTCAGGCCTGGTGACGTGGCCTTCAACAAAGTCATGCTTGTGAAGGACAATTATCTAGAGCCATCCCTCTCCAAGGACTGCCCCTTGTGAAGGTAGGAGATGGAAAGTAGACAATGGAAACAAAATACTTTGGGTTGTTTGGAGAGCTATTTTTACCACATGCAGGAGATGTGGTATTCCTTGTTTAGACCATCTTCAATTTGCCAGGGAGCCCTGTGAATGGAAAATGTGAGGCAAAGGCCTGAGGTGGAAAGGGAACATAAACTATGTGGACATATACTGTTGTTTCAAGCCGCTTTGGTTTGAGAGACGTATGTTTCAGGAGAGACCCTGACTTCCACCGTTCAGTGGGTGTAAACACCCATGGGCAGCCTGGGCTGCTGGCCCATTCCAACCAACTGTGACATCCATGGTGCGGGGGCTACATAATGCAATGCTGCTTAGGGTGATGGTGTGCTGTGGCAGGAAGAGAGTTTGAGAGGTTCCTCAAGGAAGCCAGGAAGCTACTGACTGGCTGGCTCTCTTTTATAAAATCATAAATCAAACCTGCATTTCTCTGAAAGCAAGAAAAATCACCCACCCACCTTTTGATTACACTTTTACACAAATTAAAGTCATTTTCCTTTCCGCCAGTATTGACTGCAGGGTTCAATTTAGTCCGGCAGGTGCTGGGTAACGGGAAGCATGCTAAGAGCAGCCGAGATAACAGCATCCCTCTTGAGAAAGAAGATTCTCCTGAGGAGGGTAAGAGGAAGGAGGGAGAAGAAGATAAAGAAGGGAGGACCCCCCCCCAACACACACAACTCCTTGCAAACACATCTCATCCCTGTGTGGTGCTGTGGCTGCTGCTGTGGCTGCTGCTTGGATGCGTCGAAGATGGCACCTTGGTGCCCTGCCACATTCGGTCTCCTTGGTACCGAAGCGGCGCTCAGCTTCTTGTCACTGAGTGGATGATGATTATCTGCACCAGGGTCTCAAGGGTGCTCAAGCTTTGCTGGCGATTGGAGCTGCGATGCTTCAGCTGAAGGATTTTAAAAGCTAGACGAGGCCAAAGAACCATTACCAGTCACTTGCTGTGTGATGCCTGTTGAAGAGGGGCTGGTGTGGAAGGAAGGATGCTGGGGGCTGTGGGGGAGGGCATGATATTTTCATCCCCCCATTCCTCTCATGCCCTGCCTCCCACCTATCCACCTCCTCTTGCCTTTTTTAGCCACTGTACCCTTGCTGAGGCATGACAAGGTTATGTCAGCGTGGTCTGAGAATCTATTGATCACAGCCATCAAAGATCTTTGTGGGAGTTTAGGGATTTGGTGCTTTGCATACTGGCCCCCTCCTTCTGCCCCCCAATCTCAGTTAACTCCTCCAGTCCTGGCCTGGGCTCCCACTGCTTTGGAGCTGAGCTGTTGAGAAAACTTGCTAATTTCTGTGACAGCTGCTTTCTGAACTATATTCCTAAGGCTGTCAAATCCATTGTAATTCCCATTACAACAGAGTTCAGGTGCGTGACCCAGGCAATGGAGAGGGGAGGGATTGGCTGAAGCTTAGCAAAGGGAAAAACACACAGGTCTAGATACTAGCCTTCAACACTTGGGCACATGTTCACATACCTGTGCCCTTGCACAGACAGACAGACAAACACACTGTACACACACACACACACACACACACACACACACACACACACACACACACACACAGCCCTTGTCTTCCCCTTGAACCATTATAGAAGAAAGATTCAGTGAACAAAATGGATCTCGTTTTGCTTCTGCTCAGTTGAGTTTTCTCTTCACTGGTGGAGGGAAAGGAAAAAGAAAGTGCTAGAGACAAGTGAACCCCACATTTGCCCTGTGACCTCTAAGTTCTTTCCACATGTGCTTACTGTGAACCAGCACTATTGTAGGTGCTGAAGCAGGACAGGCAACAGAATAGACAGGAATCCAGCCCCCAGGACAGCTCTTGGACACACAGACCTAGAAAGACTGTCATCTTCCTCTGAGTCAATGATGGCTGAAGCAATATTTTCCCCGGGTGTAGTCTTCAGAAGCCTAACATACGCTCATGAGTAACTGCTATAGGCTTGAATAATCCATCTGTAAGGAAATAAGGGGGTCATTTCTCTTTGAAATTTGGGGAAGGGGGAAGGGAAATGTCCTCAGCCACAAATCTCAAAGGAAACAGACTTGTTTTCCAGCCCAAAGTCCCCTTGCTGTGGGAGGTCTCGGTGTCAGCTAGGGCTGCCCACCTGGAAAGTAAATGACAGGGAGGCTACATAGAGTTCATGAAAACACCCAGGTATTTCTTAGGATGAGTGAGAGGTGACAGTTCCTTTGAAAGTACTCCCTGGGTGGTTCAGGGAGGGTGGATGTAGAGGTGGCTGGGAGTGGAGGTGTCCTCAGGACAGGATTCAGAGGGGCTTTGTGGCAAAAGGCAAGAGGAACCTCAGGGCTGGAGGCATCATCAGGCCCTGAGGTTGTGGTCAGGGCGGGTTTTTGAAAGGGACTCATTGGCAGGAGACAGAATTCTGGGCTGCCCAGGGACCAGGACATACTCTGTTGGCCTGAGTAGACTTACTGGCCTCCGGTTACAGCTGGCAAGCAGAGATACCTCTGGCCTTCCTTGGCCTTTATCCCTAGGGAAGTGATCTCTTTGCTGACCCTCTAGGGGCAGGCACCACATCAATCACCTGGCTGGAGAGAGGGGAGCTGAGGAAGCTGGGGCAGAGAGAGCAGCCAGAGCACAGCTCTTTCCTGTTACTGACCCAAAGGCCCTCAGGTGAGGAAGTCTGTGAAGCTTCCACCAAGCCTTCGGCATTTTGGCCTCACCACGTTGCCTTTGAACACTCAGGGCTCTAGGGTTCCAATTGGAACCCCTGGACTTAGGCTTTCAGAGGGGCTGCAAACCCTTGCCCTGGCAACTTAGAGTTGATGGGATGACCAGAAGAGTGGCTTCCTCAAAGGAGGAACTATTGGAGCAGTCTCTATATGGGAACAGGGAGATCTGGTGTCCCCCTTGTCATCTAACCTGAGCCCCCAGTTTTCGGACCCCTGATGAGAAAGGAGCCTATAGAAGGCTGAGGAAGGCAGAGCCTTCTGGCCTGTGTCATGGTATGCACTGCAGAGGGTTATATGGAAATATTTTTTTTTCTTTCTTGCTAGCCTCTCTTCCTTCCCTCCCTTCCCTTTCCGTCTCTTCCTTTCTCCTTTCCTGCTTTCTCTCCTTGTCTCAGTCTTTCATCATCTTCAATATTGGGAGAACAGATTTGTACGATTCTCCTAAAATTTAAATCAGATGAGCACCTCCACTCCTGTACATTCTTGAGTCACGCACCGACTTTATGCACAAGGTGCTCTCAGTCCAGGCGGTAGACTGGCAACGAAGAGTCTAGGTCCACAGTAACATCCGGATCAGCCAAAGCCCAAACCAGGAAGCCAAGTTGTCATTGTCATCGTCCTCTAAATCAATCAATCAATCAATCAATGATTTGCTTTTAAGCAACGAGCAACGGGAAGGTAAGACATGCGTGTCTAGTAGTAAACTTTATACATGTGTTGTATCTCTGTGTAACTGGACACATATGATCCCCCACTTGAACTTGGCTTTTGTGATAAGTATGAAAACTGTCTCTAAATCCCAATGCTATCTCCAGGAGGGCTGACCCCCCCAGCCTGGTGCCAGACAGTTTCTCTTCCGCCAGGTTTTCTCTCATTTCTCTTTTAGGTGCTTGTGCCTCTCTCTGATACCTTTGCAGTGAGGAGCAGCTGCCCCCCGCCCACTTCTGTTGTTTTGTGATCTTGTCATTTTAATGACAGCCGGTCAATAACTATGGAGCGGTGCTGGTGACATTGCAAAGGAACGCACTTTTAACAAGTCAAAACTGTAGATAAGGTGCCAACAGGACGGACCAGAGGACTAAAGTATTTGTGCCAAAATCCTAGAGGCACACACAGGGTGAGCGTCCCTCATTCACATATTTCACTTTGGGAAAGTCTGTATTAAAACCTTTATCCATGTTTTGTGTTAAGTCTTACAACAATTGTTGCCTTGTCTTTTCACAGTTATACTTGTATCTTTTCACAGCTGTTTTAATCAGAAAAAAATTAATGTGCTTTTGATAACTCAGAAATCTATCACTGGGAACAAAAAGCTTTGCAAAAATGTGCTCAGAAACAGAGTAGAACCCTCAATATTATATAGTTCCTGGCTATTTGAGATTCATGGAGTTCCTCCTAAATATTTTCTTTAGCAGATCTTGCCTAAATTAATCTAACGGCTCCAGCCCTCTTCTTTGATAATCTCTTTTGTATGGACGTGGAGCTTGCTATTGTTAACCCAATGTGAATTGTCTGTTACTGGGGTGTGTGTGGGGGAGGTACATCGATGTTTTTGCTCATACTGGAAGTGTTTATTCAAATAAAATTCACCACAAAATGGGTATGCAGGATTGAATCTCTCTGATGGCTTTATGTCTGTGGCTGTGGCCAAGGTCCCCTGAATGGTCACAGGCGTGTGAAGGAACTTCACGCTTGTTTCTTCAGGTCTCAGCCTCTGCACACACACACACACACACGCACACACACACACACACACACACACACACACACAGACACTCAATCTGCAGCTTAGGGGAGAGGAGCACAGAGACTCCTGGGTCCAAATGCTGGCCACACATGACAGAAGTCATCAAGAGTAAAGCTGCTTCATTCACCACTCACCAAGCAACAAGCAACCAGAGGAGGAGAGGTAGGAAGGACCTGTAGAGAGCAGCAAAGTCTCCATTTGCCCCGATTTTCCTAGCCAAGAGGAGGCAGATTTGAAGGCAAGAGGGGCTCAGTGGATTGATATTGACTCTAATACCGAGGCAGTGTGTGTTTATTGCTGGTGACCACAAGACATAAATTTTACAAGCACAATATACAATGCAATGCAACCCCCTGTTTTTTCCCCTTCTTCAGTCTCAATTTGTGTGTGTGTGTGTGTGTGTGTGTGTGTGTGTGTTAAGTGCTGTTGAAAAATAGTGACCTTTAATAAAGGATTGTATCCTGCAACTATTTTCCCAGACACGCAGTGACCTTTCAAACCAGACTGAGGTGAGGGGGGTGTGGAGTTTGGACTTTGAACTGGCCAGACCCTGCTGTGCTCCTCTGTGAGCCTGGCCACTTTTTATTGTGTCACCAGGGAGCGTTCTGTATGCAAAGCAGGCCGGGCTGGCAGCCTGGACCTTTGCAAATCAATTTGTCTGTGAAGGCGGGTCCACTGGAGTGAAAGATGGTCTAAGAGGGCACACTGCCCCCTCTCTTTGTGACATCATTGCCCATGGTACTCTTGTCTGTCATGTTTGCCCAAAAGGACTGGGGGTGGGCACCGTGCTGGGGTGGGGGTTGAAGTGGGGGTGAGGAGTGGGAGGGGTTAATCTTCCTGAGCCAACCATGGCCTGAGAGACTTGGGGACAAAGCTCGGGATGGAAGATCTGCCTGGCTGGCAGGGTGATGGGGGAGGGTACCATTGATATGCGAAGGATGGATGCTGTCTGCTGTGGCAGCCAGCCACACCAATTCCTTTTCCTAGAGGGTTTGGGCACTGATAAGGAACTAGAGTTCTAAGGAAATGTGAAAGGTCACAAGGTCAAGAGTGTTCAGCTTCTACCAACAAAGCTGGGACCTGTGAACTTTAACCTTTGACATAAAAACTCTTGAGTTATAATCCCTTCTGGTAGCAAACTTTTTAATAAGGGTTAATATATTGCTTTTCTTTTCTTATGTCTTCCCAGTACCCAGAACTCTACATACAGCAGTACCTGAAACTGCCAGAAAAGACAGAAAAATAAAATTACTTTGCTTCCCAATTCAAATATCTTCAAGAACTCCTTCTAAAGACACAACAATCCTGCATTTTTTTTAATAATATGGTGTTTGGACCAATTTCTGTCTAAGCAATTAGTCATCTTTATACTCTACAAAAGGCAGAGGGCAAAGTCTGACCTAGTGAACAAAATGGCCTGATGGGTATCTCACTGGGAAGTGTGGTGGAGGGGACCCAGTTCCTGACCCTTGTGCCCTTAGCCACACCATCTGTAGATCTGTGAGCCATTTAGAGGGCTTGGTTACCATGGCGCTCTACAGGTGGATGAGTAGATCCGAGCCCTTGCTCTGCACATTTGTCTAGTTAATGGAACTGGGAAGGTTACCAAAGCTCTTTAAGCTTTGGTTTCTGGGTCTATAGGAGGAGGTGGGAGAGAAGATCTGCCTGGGCTGGCTCTTAATTAACTCTCAACAGGTACAAGCCCCGTGAGGATGAGTGAACCAACATGGATGCAGATGTATACAAATGTATAAAGTAAAATTTAAATGCTTGATTTTGTTGTTATTGCTTGTTGTATTGATTTCTGCTTTGCTTGAAAAATGCTCTTCACAGGAAGGTCAGACTGTTGTAGAACTCCTGACCCCCCTGTTTCTGTCCCCTGAGTGTTGGGATGACAGGCAGGCACTCTACACCTAAATACTTCAAATTTTTATATATTTGGTTGTGAGCCTAGCCTTTAACGGCTGAGCCATCTCTCCAGCCCAATACTTCAAATTTTTAATAGCTTTGTCTTTCGTGAAACATTTGTTTCAGGTTAAAGGTCTTTAGATATTTGTGGGGTTTTTTGCAAATTATCATATTATACCTAAGACTCTTGACAGATATGTATCATATATGTAGCATTATACATACACATACAAACTATATATTTGTGTCAAACATCAATGTTTTTTTCTGACTACCAGTGTATTTTCAGTTGTAACCCTGAGCGTAGGACGCTAAAATTTATTTGTGCATCATGTCCTTTCTCCATAGGGATCGCAGGATGATTTGCAGAGCGTCTGTGTTGAACTGACAGGGAAAAAATGTTTTTGGGAACAGGATTTGAAAAGGAAAGTCACTGTGAAACAAGAGTAGCCTCCATTGGTGAAGTACTGGCATGGGTTCAAGGTGGAAACGAGAGTTTTCAAAACTGTCTAACTTTTATGTTGAATCGTAAGTGGAATTTTACCATGGAAATGGTGAAGAGGGATTGATTGAATGTACCAGCTTTGAAGGAAACAATCTTACTGACCCCTTTATTCAAGAATTCTCTACAGTAACGGATGATTTGGGAAATGATATGAACATAGGAATTTCAGAGCGATACAAGGCAGTGTTGAGTACTCTGAGTGAGAAAATCAAAGTAGTGGGGGCATCTAACAGCTAAGAGTTAGGTCATATGTCAGGAATTGGAGCCGAAGTAAGGTCCCCAGGTCCTCTTAAGCACTGACAATAAATCCTTAACAGACATCAACAAACCAAACAGACAACAATGAAACTACAGAAAAACAATGTTTTTTATTTAAAAATTAATTATATCTATTTATTACATGTGCATTAATTTTCCATATATGTACCATACCATGATGCATGTATGGAGGTCAGAAAACAATTTTGGCAGTTGATCCTCTCCTTCCACCTTGTGGGTCCCAGGGGTTGAACTCGGACCTTCAAGCTCAATAAGGTTTTCTCTACTGAGCTATCTCAGCAATGCCAGCAAAAAACATCTTTGAACTACAAATCACTGATGTAGAATGAGGGGTTTGGAGAAGCGCTTTATAAAAGGGGAGGAGCTATATGATCATCGTCCATGAAATGCTAAGACTTTGGGATTGAAAGCAGATACTATGTTCAGTGTGGAGCCAACTAGTGGCGTATCCCCCAAACGAAAAAGAAAGATAGGAGTGTGCCAGGAGATCCCATAAGATCTTATTTATTCATTTCAAAGATGTCAGGCCAGGACCATTAAACTTCTTGACTCTAAAGTTCAATTCAACTCACACAACAAGAGAAGAAGTTATCCCCTTGGGCCCTAGGCTTTCCCGCATCTTAGAGAATTCCATCATACTCGATAAATGGGAGGTGAACCAAATCATCTTACCCAGAGCTCGGAGAGAGCAAGGTGTAGATAGATACAGGACAAAGGACAGAAGCTTCTTGGGACTGGAAAGCAGGAGACATTCTCAGGAAGGATGCTGTTGCTAGCACTGGAAATGCCTAGGAGTAATGTCTCCCGACCAGCCGGTGGCAGAGCTGAAGCGGGCCTCGTGGGAAACTGGAAACGGCATGACTGACTTGTCCTTGGTATGTTCTGCTTTGCTGTTCTTTGGCCTTGCCAAGTCCTCCTTGAAACCTTTTCTTCTATGCTGTATGGTATCTGAGAAGTCCACTACCACAGGGAGAGAGAACCAGGGTGTCAGTACCCAGGGCAGTTGCACAAGGTGGTCTGTGAGGTCATGAAGGAGCAGGGGCCTTCCTTAGGGAACTGTCTTTCCCTCTGCCCACAAAAGAGGAGTAAATGGGCCATCTGCTGCTGTCCTGGCCATGCAGTGTGCTCATTCTCTGGGACCCAGTTCAGTGTGGACCAAGGTCTGAACACCTTGATCAGTCTCAGGAGAGTCTACACATGTGAGGAGAGATGGGAGAAGACAGGGCAGGGCGCTCTTATTCTCATGGTTCCAATAGATAGCTTGATGAGAAGACAGCGTCTCGCCTCTGATGGCACAGTGGGAGCTCCTGGTGTGATGTCCGGCTGCCTGGACCACTGCAGATGCCCGTGTGAGTCAATTCTGGGAATGAGCCTAGCATAGTGCGTAGGGAGGATGGCATCCAGTAAGAAGCAGCAGTTGCCCTGATGCTCATGTTCCCGTGAAGGCTTCAGTTACAGAAAGAGGCCTTGAGGCGGCCCACACCAGCAGTACTTCGGGATCTGATAGAAGTAGGTTCATCACAGTGGAAAGCCAGTCAGTGGGTGGGTCTGCAGCATAAATGTTTACAAGTGGTAGGGGAAGGAGGTGTTCTAGAGAAGATCTCCCTGGCTGCTGGGAGGGAGATGCTGATGGTGGTAAAGAAACAACAGCAATGGTATTAGTTAATATAATTTTTATGAACCTAAATCACTTCCTCTAAGTGGCTTTCACGGAAAGCCCGTAGGGTACTTCTCTGGTTCCCTACTGTGGACATGAATGTTCCTGTGGGACACCACCAGACCTCACATTAGGCAAGTAACTGTGTTGACTACGTCATTTTGCTTATTTTAAAAATATTTTTTTTTAAGATTAGATATTATAGTGTTGCTTGAAGCCATGTCCAGGGGCCTTGGGGGTGGGGATGATCTGGCGCAGAGTCAACAACCCAGGTTCTGGGAGACCAGGAAGTGGCAAACGCAGACTTCATTTCAGGAAGAGGACTCCCCGCTTTATGCCCGGAGTCCCGTTGGTTCCAGAACGTCAGGCCACTGCTGCGGCTCTTCCTCATGGGCTCGTGTCTCATTATCTGGTGTGGCGTCATCAGTCTCCAAGACAGGTTTGGGCAGGTCTCGGGCTGGGCAGGTCTCAGTCCAGCTCCATGTGGAAGCCCAGGCACACATGTGAGCTGTGGAGCAGCTTCACTTTCTCAATGGCAGGCAGGCCTTGTCCCTCCTGCATTATAGATATACAAAGAAACAATATGCATTTAATGTTCTTCTCAATGTGTTTAAATGTAAGTACACACCTATGAAGCCATCACCTCCCACAAAGTCATACACCTGAGCTAACACCTCTGCAAGTCCCTCCATTTCTGGTGACAGGAACAACTGGAAGATCTGGCCCCTGCCTCCTTTCTAGACAGGGTTTCTCTGTGTAGCCCTGGCTCTCCTGGAACTCACTCTGTAGACCAGGTTGGCCTCGAACTCACAGAGATCTGCTTGTCTCGCCTCCCAAGTACTGGGATTAAAGGCGTGCGCCACTATGCCAGGCTACATTTTTAACTGTATAACACATCACTGCTCTATGTAGTGTTGTACGACAGACCTCTCAGACTGCTTTATCTTACATGACTGAATTGTGAACCTTTGGCTGAATACCTCCCTTCTACTCATTCCTCCTACTCCCTGCTAACCATCATTCTGCTCTCTGTTTTTATACCTTTGATGATTTAGATTTCTCATGTAAGTGGATACTTTGCTTTCTTTGAAATGCACTCGTAAATTTGATCTCCAGGTAGTAGGGTCAATAATATAAGACTCAGGTGACCTCACTGTATTTCAATTTTAGATAGACAAAAAAAATTGTGAAATATATCTACAGCATGTCCCACATGTGGGACATACATTGACCCAAGCAAAAATTGTAGTTTATTAATTTGAAATTCAAGTGTAGTTGGGCATCCTGTTATTTTCTGTTCCCTGAATCTTCTAATTCTATCTCCAGAGAAGTCAGTGCAGCATCTAAAGCACAAACCCTGCCGCCATAGATGTGGCTCATACCTGAGCTCTGCAAAGCAGGCACTTGGGTATTTGGATAAAAAGTTCAGTTTTTACAGTTCACTCCTCTCTCTCCCTTGCCTCGTGAGCATGTGGGTCTGGCTGGGTGTTGAGGACTTTGAGATCACATGTGTGCAGGCTCCACACTTGTGGAGTGTGCCAAGTGTGCTAAGAACTTGTACCCACTGTCCCTCTCCTCTTCTATCTTTGCATGGAAGGAGGCAGCCAGGCATAACCTAAGCCGTGTACCCAGGTGACAGAACAGAGACTTAGAGAGCTGGAAAGTTTCAGTGAGCTCCTAGGTTGTGCTTTCTGACTGGGCTGGTAATGTACTGCATTTTTGGTCATTTTGAGATGGTGTGCAAGATACTGAGAAATGCACTGCACTTGCCTACCAGAGCAGGGAGTCCAGCTGCTCCCTCCTAGGTTCAGCCAGGCATCTGGGGAGACCCTTTGTCCATTGACACCTGTGGCCAGCATGGATGAAAGGAATGTTTCTTTTAGGGCTTTCATCATGGCTGTAAAATATGTCACGGACATTACGGTGGTGCATTCCTTGACCTACCTTTCCTGTGCCCATCATGGCCACCAGAGGTTCTCCATTGGGAATCTGTACCTTAATTCTTGTCACCACATTGCCTGCAAGGTGCACTACTATATACTCATTCCTGGCACTAGCTTGCATAATGCCTCTCCCGAGAGATGTGTTTCTGTGTGTGTATTTGGAAGACATTTGGGTGAAAGATGATTGAGCCCTGATTTAAATTAAAGAGGGGACTCGAGAGTCCTGTGGTCCAAAAAGGGATGCTGGCCATAAGGGCTAGCATTGTCAGTTCTCCCAGATTCCACCTTCTGTTTCTTTTCTGTAACCTCAGATGGGCTCTTTCTCCAGAACAGGCAGTTCATGACTTTCATGCTTACTGCCTTATGACATGACAAGAGGTTTTCTCCTGCCAGTTCATCACACATCAGTGTGACCAGGAGGATGTGCGGATCATCCTTGTGGATCTCCCTGGACCAGTCACGATAACCAGAGAGATGAACTCCTCATCAGAACCACTAAATGTTAGAAGAGGGTCTTCTAGAAGATCGGAACAGGGTTCTGTTACCAGAGAAGGGAAGGTGGATTGGTGTGCTTGCCTTTGGAGCATACAGGACAAAGAGATGCTGGGCTGGGCTGAATTGGCCTCTGTGGTCCATGAAGATGGGACCATAGACTTCTAACTCACATTCCATCTGACCACAGAGCCCTTTTGTTGACTGGTATAATAAAGGGCTGGTGGTGCCTTCAAAAGGAAAAACAGGTAAGTTTGTGACTTAGAGGGTAGCTGATCGTTCTTGCATTTTGCGGGTAAGGACACCTGCAGACATTCTCACGTACATTTGCTCAATGCCTGCTAAAATGTTAAGCACTTCAGACGTTTCTAGAATAACAGGAGACAAGGTCCCTGGCTTGGAGGAATTTGTAATCTCCTTAGGTTGACAAGACGTCCACATGTGAAACACTTAGAGAAGTGTTCCTTTGAGGATGTGCTCAAGGTGTCTACAGACTCGGCTCAGAGCTATGTGCACAGAAGGCCAGAGAGATGGGGCTGTGGGCTGAAAAGCAAGAGAAAGCTGCCTGGAGGGTTTCGATCTGGGGTGTGGAGAACAAAGCATGCTGTGAGAGCAGGAAGCTGAACTCACAAATAATAATGCTTTTAAAATTTTTATTGTGCCTTAGGAAAGATAAATGAAAATCAGCTTTGTGAAGGGTGTAGTGAGGGTGGATAGCGCCTCAGGGTGAAGGCTTGGGCTTCTTTTCCCCAGGAATACGAATGCACTTGGTTCATTCCAGGGTTAGAACTCGGGCTTGGCGAAGGACAGCTGGCTTTCTGTA
This sequence comes from Lophiomys imhausi, assembly GCA_907164525.1. Classification (NCBI taxonomy): domain Eukaryota; kingdom Metazoa; phylum Chordata; class Mammalia; order Rodentia; family Muridae; genus Lophiomys; species Lophiomys imhausi. The sequence continues at coordinate 1,813,182 of CAJQZJ010032798.1, forward strand.
ATCTCTGCATTGCTAACACTCCTGGAAGTTTTCAGCTAAGGATCCTGTAAAATACCTTGGAGGAGTAAAACCCCTTGTAGTTTTCACCCTGAGCAAGCTAGAACCTGTTTATGAATGAAGGAATAAGAAATGTTAACAGGGAGACTTAAAAGCGACTTCAGATAGCAAGGCAGCCAGGCATTTTCACAAGAGTCCCAGTGGTACAGGAGAGGGCCACTGTGCCAGGGCCGCAGGGTTCAGTGAGTTCCACCTGTAGGGCTCGGGGGGTCAGTCCGGGAACCTGTTTCTGGGCCTGTAGAAGGGAAGTAAGAATCACACTTGTTTCATACTCTTCCTCTCCTGGAGGTTATGAAGGACTTTCTATGTAAAATACTTAGCACAGTTCTTGGAAAGTAGGGAAAGCCCCTGTGAAGGTGTAAGCATGTGATGGGTGGGTTGGAGCTGAAACCACTCTGCTGCGGTGCCTGCTGGGTGCTGGAGCCTGGACTACATAGGTGCCCTGCACACATAATCATGTGGGATATCTGCTAAGGAATGTAAAGAAGCTGTGGTCTTTATTCTAGAAATGAAGATGAGATTTCAGAGTTCAAGGGGTCTAGGGAAGCTGGTTTCAACCCGATGGCCTTGCAGGGCAGATTAAAGCTAGGTGGTCATTTCCAGGCCAGGGCGTTGCACCATGGACTCACTACTCACCTGTCTTAGAAGGGACCTGGGAGGACAGGACCAGGGGGACATTGGAAATGGTCTCTGAAGACAAAAGTCTAGATTCCCAGGGACCTCCAGCCTATAGGCCCTAAAAGTGCTCTGAGTCCCTGAGAACTGCCGGGCAGTGTGAACTCCTGTTCCCTGAGCCAGGGCCAATCCTCATGCTGAAGGAGGTGCTGCTGGAGCCTCTGGTGCTGTCTGGAGCCTCTGGCTTCTGTGACCCTGCTCTAGTCCCCCGGAGCCAGGATGGGGCTGGAGGTGATGGATATGGGTTTAACATCCTCCAGTGGGCGTGGCAATTGGTCTCTGCCATGACTCCTGTCTAATGAAAACAAGATGAAAAGGCCTCACAGGAAAGCTCAGATACTGATGCGTGGGCAGGTGTGAGAAGAAACAAGTGTCAAGTTGAACTGAACTGCTGAGCTACGGATATCTTCACACCGTGGGACAAGGCGTTTGTGACTCAAGGCTGTGATAAGAGGGGGGTTATGTCACCGAGACTGCCAAGGAGAAGGGCACGAGTGACAGAAACCCACCCAGGACCATTTCTTGGATTTCAAGGTGGGGAGACACTCAAGTACACCCGCTCTAGCTGACCCAGGTCCCCAGTACCCCTCCACTGTGGGTTCCCCAATGGTTTTGTCTCCTGGCACATGACACATTTACTCTCAGCTCATATTTTAATTTCTCCATAGCTAATTGTCTTTCTCTGATTGGGCATCCTGGCCTTTACTTGAAGCCTCAGCCCATTTCTTTATTTTGTTGTAACCGTTGGGTCTCAATTTGAAAGGCGTTTTAAAAAATCACTATTATTGCAATTCAAGAAAAAAGAAACCAGTTTGGCAGCTTCAGTCCCAGAGCTTAGAATTCAGAGCAGTTTGTTGGAGGCTGATCTCTGCTCTTGGGGACAAAGCTGACCTCAGTTCAGAACCCGTTGTCTTCACACCCAGCATGGTGACTAATACTGTAAGATGGATTTCTTTTTCTAAAAATTCTTCCTTGAAGTGGGTTTCAAATCCCCAAAGAATTTCTGGGAGGGAGGAAAAAAAAATCCTTTAATTGAAAGCAAGAGAAAACAAAACAAAAAAAGTATAAGAGAGCTGACAAAAATATCATGTTTAATGAAATCAAGTTCTACCCCGGCAGATGGCTGGGGAGACACAAGAATGACCCGAAGACAGAAAAACCGGTTTCCTTCCCATGCTTTGTAAAGTATGGCTTTTCTTTTGAACACTGTGCATAACTGACCAGCACCCTTCCCAGCCACTGAGCCCCACCTGCACAAGTAATGGGAGGCTAGCTACCTTTCTCAATTCTCTGTCCTGGCCTGGCCACTTAACTGTGTGTTCTCAGCAATGAATTTAGTCCCTTAGATCCTTGGTTTCCCCTCTTTGTAGAGTGTCAGGAGTCACATTGACCTTCGGAGAGTGTGAGGATTATTTAAGACAGTAAGAAGGAAGTTCTTGATATGACATTGGTCTTTTAAGAAACGGAGCTGGTCATCGGTCCATTTTGACTTTATTTTTGAGCCAGGTGAGGTGTATGGGTCTAATCTCATTCTTCTATATGTGGACATACAGTTTCCCTGGCATCATTTGCTAAAGAGGGTGTCTTCTCTAGGGTGTATGTTTCTGGCATGTGCTGGCTAGTTTTATGTCAACTTCACACAAGCTAGAGTCATTGAAGGAGGGAACCTCAATTGAGAAAATGTCTCCGTAAGATCTGGCTATAAGGCATTTTCTTAATTAGTGATTGATGTAGGGGTGAGGGTGAGGCCGGGGCAACTCCACTGTAGGTAGTGCCATCCTTGGACTGGTGGTCCTGGGTTCTTCAAGAAAGTCGGCTAAGAAAGAGATAATGAGCAAGTCAGTAAGCAGCATCTGTCCATGGCCCTCTGCAACAACTCATTTCCAGCCCTGCTTGAGTTCCTGTTCTGAATATTCTTCAGTGATGGACTATGATGCGGAAGTGTAAGTCAGATAAATCCTGTCCTCCCCAACTTGCTTGGTCATGGTGTTTCACCACAGCAATAGCAAGTAATTAGGACATAGAATTTCTATCAAATATCACATGGACTTGCAGGGGTAAATATGGTCAAAGACATGGCATACTTGAAAAACTGTCCACATGTCCATCACTGTATGCGACGAATATCCGTCAATTAAGAAGAAGGCTGCTAATCCCTTGTATGGTTTGTCCCCCCACCATGTGCAGCCCAGCCATAACCTCATGTGAGCTGGATGCAGCTTTGAACAGACAGCTCAGGAACTTGTTACCGAACTTAAAAAAATTATTATTATTTATTTATTAACTAACAATATTCACTTACAACAAATACCAACAATTTCTTAACTATTAATCCTATAAATTCCTTCAATTCTTTTAACCTAACCATTAACCTAATGATAACTATTTTCCTAACCTTTTAGAAGGATACAGTCTCTGGGGCAGGTCCTCAGTCATCAGGAACACAATTTCTGTAGCACTAGGCAGTCTTTTTTCTGGAATGTCTCAGATGCAGGTTCGTCAGGGTAAGTTGGCTATCACAGTCTTACCTTAAATAAGGCTTAAGGCTTTCTTCTCTCTGGGAGACCGCAGCCCCTTCGCATCAGCAACTCTGCCGCTCTGCCTCAGAGTCCTTAAAGCCAGCCAGTTTCCTTTAGGCCACTGTTCGGACAGGTCAAACCCCTCTAGGCAAAAGCTGAGCCACAGGGTTTAGTCCTTGGCCTTTTGCTGTCTTGCCAAGGTGTTCTCTGCTCACCAGCTTCTTTCTGCCTCAGGAAGATCTGGCCATCAAATGATGGCCAGCACTTTCTCCAGCAGGACTCTCTGAGCTCTCTCATCAGGGCCTCTCCTTTTTTTGATGGGGCTCCATACACTGTCCTTAAATAGGAGGAACTCTGTTTCAGCTTAATTTGGGTTCCGCCCACTTAGCAGCTGAAAACAATGCCAGGCAAATACTTTGTTTCTTAAGTCCATTAAGTCTTTCCTGTTTTTCGTGACTTCAACCTTATTTTTCCACAAGCTGTTAAGCCAATTGTTCACATCCAAGTTGATAATCATGCCCCGAATTAAGAGACTGTATCAGAAACCCCTATATATTTTCTAAATTTAATTTATTCTAACTCCCTACAGGAACTTCCTGGTTTGAGACAGCAAAGGGGACCCTTCTATTACTCGTGGACTCTGCAGGTTACCAAGAGTAACAGTCACTAAGGTAGAATTTAAAAAAATAAACAGAGAAGGTACCAGTGACTCACAACTTCCAAACTTCCTTAAATAAACTGAGCAAAATGCATGACAAACAGAATTTTAAAATTCTATAATTTAAAAGTAGACTTTATGTTGTTTGAAATTAATGACATCAGAGATTTCCTGTCCTGTCAATATATGTATTTTTTTCTTCTCTGACTTTCCTACTGTCTTTGAAATGATTCTTCCTGAGTCTGAGAGGACTTGGGTACCGTTTACCTCCCAACATGAACATGATGCTTTCCCATGGTGGAAGTCCACTGTGGCTTTAAGAATTTGATAATGAATTCCAAGGAAGCAGTGACAGAGTTTACTCTGGAATCTTCTTTGCTAGAGAACAAGGGAGACCTGTGTATCTCCAATCCATCTTTTCTACTTTCCTTTTTTCACATACCAGAGTGATTTCAAACACATAGCCTGGATCTTTCTCTCCAGCCAGCATCCTTGGCTGACATTTTTCCTTGACTTCATTTTCCTGTCTTCTCTGCTGGCCTCTCCCATTCTCTGGCTGTCCGTTTGTCTTGCTGTACCTTATCTGCCCATTTTTAATCCTCTTAAGAAGGGGTGGGAACCGTAGCTCCCTCTCAGTTGATTTCTGTTCCCCTACCTCACAACAACAATTTCTTCTGGAATTCTATATTTTAAAACAACAGAAACTCCTTATGCCTTTGACTACATCTTTATCTTAGAAAACTTTCATAACATATCTACAGTTTAATTGATGGGAAAGAGAAATAGCACCGACCCCCCACCCCATTCCAATTACAAAAGAGTTCAATTTAACAACAATTGCTGGGGCACTGGCAGTGAGTGTGTGAGGTGAAATGACTGGTATTTCACTATTAGATCTTCTGTGTGTTTAGAGACACACACGGGTTCCTTTACAGGTCTGTCATCCTACTGTCTTCCCTCAAACTCTCCCTTGCCCATTCCAGACACCCCTAGTTTGGTAGAATCCTTAAGCACTATTGTCTGTCCCTCCACTCATCTGGTTCCTGAAGCCAGGTTTCTTGATTTGCATCCCTTTCCTGCTTTCTGGGAGCAGGAGGGGACAGGGCAGGTGTGGAGGGTTAACATTGCTTTCTAATCACTTGGAAAACGTTCCTCTCTTTGGCTTGGCTTTTTTTTTTTTTTTTTTTTTTTTCTTCACAGAGGCCTCAAGCTACTTAAGTCACACCTGGACCCCAAATAATTGCATGCTCCACATTAAAGTTTATTGCTCTCTTCAGTAAAGATGAAACGGAGAGCTGGAGAACTTGGAGACAGACCACAGGCTGTCAGCAATCAGTGAAACTCACCCGGTATAGTATTGTGAGGAGTAAACCGCATCAGCTCCAGGAGACTCCCATGGGGCTGCTTGACACCAACGCTTATGCACCGGGTAAAGTCTACCCACTCTGGAGCAGCAAGGTTGTTTTGTTTAGTGTCTGGGAGTTTGATCAATAATATCCTGACCTTGTGTTGATTATCTTCGTTGGACAATTAAAAGAAAAAAGCCTTTCTTTCAAACAGCTTCAGAATATCATTTTGCATTCATCTCTCCCAAGCTTGCAGGTCCTCCAAGGGTTAAATTTAGTAAGCCAGTGCTTAAACCGCTCCCCCTCACTTTAAGTGGCTTAGTTTCCATTATGAAAGGTGAAGTCTCGGTAGGCAGTCACCCCAGAGAATAAAGTTAATAGCACACAACTGGAATACTGAGCCTTAAGAAAACGGGCATACTTTTTTCCTAAGGCCAATAGGGAGACTGGCAGGCTCCGTGTGCCCCTCTGCCTGGTCATTCCCCCTCTTTCCTTTCCCGTGTGCTGTGTCTAGAACTCCCTGGCGCTCAGGCCTGGCCTCACAGAAAGGGAACAACATTCATGTCCAGGCACATCACAGACTTCTGGCAAAACAGGGCGAGCTCACGAAAATTAACACTTTTCCTGGCAGCTGGCCGAGAGTACGAGGACTTGGCTTGGCTTCACTTTCAGTTAGAAGAGCCCTTTGGGGGGTGGGGGGTGGGTGCGGAGAGGAAAGTGTGGAGGGGGGCAGCAAGATCCCCGTGAAGGGTCAGAATTGCTGAAATAAATAGCAGCTTGTCTGGGGAGAGCAATTCCTGTAATTATATCTGCCCAGTGACTTATAATCAGCATTCTTAGAAGGGCCTGTAACTTTCACGTTGTCTCCTCTTGTGTCGATATGGGTGGTACTGATGATGCGGGCCGAATAACACCTTGAGTTTCAAAAGTGGCAGTTCTGGTGAGACGTGGCTGTTAATATGAACGTCACCCTGGCTTTGAAATAATGCCACCGGGACGTTTGCTGGGGTTTCTGGTCACGGGGAAGGACTTCTTGAAGGGCCTCAGGACTGGCGGACGATCTTAACTGGGGGAACCCTGTGCAGCAGCTAACAAAGAGACCCAGTGAAGGAAGCTCATATTTATGGTTCCGGCACCAACGCTCCGAGCGAGGGCCGACTCTGGACCCCAACCTGCTGTAGCCCCCTCTCTTTCTTTCCTGGAGGACCATAGCAGGAGCAGCCGCCTGCCCGTCTTCAGGCTGTGTGTCATTTCCTCTCCGCGCCAACCCTCACTCTTTCCACACAGGAGGTTTTTCGAATTAATGCTTTCAGTTCATTAAAGACCGTTTGGCAAATATTTTATTCTGGTGAGGGCAGAGTTTCATCTGGATTTGGTCAGGTTCATGTTGGCACTGATGATGTGAGAAGAATGAAAAAAAAAAAAAAGCAAAGAACAGAAGAGATCAACTCCCCCTCTTCCCCAAAAGCCTCAAACTCAAATCCATTCTCTGTGAGTGGGACAGTGAGTAGTATGCCTTGGAAGATGGAGAGGTTTCTTTGGAGGGGAAAAAGGGGTCAATGAATGAAAGTTATTTGCAAAACTAACAAGGGAGTAGGGGAGCTGGGTTTTCATTCCCTGTCTCTAAAAAATAAATTAATTGAAAAGTAAATAATAAATAATCCGGTTCCCTGAGACTGAGTAACTCACAACTCTGCCCCTTTGCCTTGTTTTTACTAATCTTCCATGGTAGCCAGCCTTTCTGGGATATCTCTGTGCTTGGGGAATCTACCCACTTCCAAATGAAAATGTGGCCTTCCCTTCTACCTGGCTAGAACGAGAAACTCAGAAAATGTCAGACAAACAGCTGGCTTCCCTTGAGCAGACAAATGGATGGAAGCAGTAGGACCTGGGGCAGCCTGAGAACTTGGGGTCTTGGCATATTTCATAAATCCCCTCACCAAGTAGATGAGATGCCAGGTTTGCCTTTCTGATTCTGCCCCTGTCCCAGCCCTGGAAAAAGGAACTGAGGACCCCGGGGCAGGAAGGAGCCTGAAAAATCAGTATCTATTTTGTGCCGTGGAGTCTGGCATAGGGTTTGGTTCTCAAACTCAGTGAGGCCTGGGCCACACTTTGGATCATTCATGGTACTTGTACAATATCAACCTAGGTACATATCTATTGGGTGAAAAAAGAATGAATTACACAGCTTCAAAGGAGTTTGGGGATTGTGGTTGGAATCCTTTCCTCCTCTCATTGGATGCATTTCTATACTTAAGCAAGATAAGCTTAGAGATCCCCCACCTAACCAACATCCAGGCTAACCAACGGACAGAATGGAGACCTCTTTTCCATCCACAGAATTCAACTGAAACCTCAAATACCTGCTGCTTAGGGGATTTCAGGTAGCAAATCCCATGCTTCACTACTGGGCACAAGCATCTGGGTGGTGAGATATGAGCCCTATGTCTGCTTTGGTCACCATTGGGTGCTGGGTGCCTAGCATAGGGCCTGGTGTGCATAGTTACTTGGTTATTCTAATAAACATAAACACATAACTTCAGCTCTAGCACTCCTGCCTTAATCTACAAAGCAAAAGTAAGGTCCCATGCCCAAGATGCCCTCCAGAAGGCCTTGAAGGTCCCTCGGGCTTCTCTTTTGGTGCTGACAAAGCCCCACACGGCACCCAGCCTCTGCAGCAGGAGCAGCAGGTGCTAGTGGGATATGTCTTACTATTAGAGGTTGCACGAGGAAATAAGTAGTTCTTCCTAGCAAGTAAGTTTGAGCATGGCTGCCCATTGAGCCTACACCTATAATCTTCTCATTCTTGCCCTTTGCAAATAACATATTACTAAGCTTGAATCCACCGGCTGGTGCAAAGAGCACTGGGTACCTGAGGTAGTCTATTTGATACTGGAGTTGGCCCTACCACCTTCTGGCCTTGTCACCTTGTACGTGACCTTTGTCCCATTTAAACCTTCAGTTTCTTCACTCCTCAGAGGAGAGGCTGCACCGTGTGGATTTTCTGTGTGCTAGCTGCGCGAGACTGGCCAAGTCGCTAAATCTTTAGCTGAAGCCGTCAGTGTCCTTAGCTGTAAAATGGGTTGTTGGTAGAAAGCACGTCTGGGGGGCGGGGTGCTGGAGTGCCTGAGCTGACCTGTGGAGGAAGCTCAGCGAGGGAACAGTCCTCATGTCTGCCGCCATATGCACTTCCATCTCACAAAAACAATGCGAGCCATGTGGACCGGTGCATTGCGGAGGAGACTTCTGGGTCAGGGATGGCTACTGGAATTTTAGTTGTTTTCTCTATATAGCCAGTTGCCTACTAGCATTTATACATAGCTTTGATAGACTCAAATCGTGAAGGTAGAAAAGTTCACATGGAAGCCGTGCCATAGCTCTCTCCCAGGGTTCTCCTCTCCACCCTTCCCCTTCTCTCACAAGCCCAGCTCCTCTTCCTGTGGTTCCCTTTCCAGCATATGGAATCGCCAACTCTACAGTGATTCAAAGCAGTAGGAGAGGAGGAAGTAACATCCCACATGCCTTCACAACCCATCAGCTCCAAATGCTGCCAGCGCCTACCATCGGGGAGACCTGCATGGAGGCCGGAGAGAGGCTTGGATTCAAGCTGGAGTTTCTGGACTGGGCTTTATGCAGCAGCTTCTCCCTGGCCATGATCTCCCATTCTTACTGTGGATCCTCATCCTCTCTCGCCTCCAGCTTTAGCTTCTGTCTCACATCCCCTTAGTTGGACAGAGTTTCTGTACTGACTTCAGAAGCTCCTGGTGGGAGCCTCTCCTCGACCCTCCCTCCGTCTAGGGCCATCTTACTTCACTGGCCCAGGCATCCTTCTCCCACAGACTTTAACAACAGGCTGTATTTAGAGGTTCAGCAATCAACTCTAACCTCTGAATTAAAGTGTCTTCCTCTCTACCTGCAATCTAAAATAAAACAGTCTTTGGGGACAGCAAGATGGCTTGCTGGGTAAAGACATTTGGCCCGAAAGAAGTCCGAGAACCTGAGTTAAATTCTTGGGACTCAAGTCATTGTTCTTTGATAATTACATGCATATTGTGGCACCTCTGTACTCCCAAAAGTAAAATAAGCAAACAAAAGAAATGTCCAAATATATATATATTATATATACAATATATTATATATATATATAATTGCTGTAACTATTGGGTGTTTGTTATGTTCCAGGGTCTGGTGCTTTAGGTTTATTGAAATTCATTTAGTTTCCACAATAATTGCACAGTATTCAATTCCCATTATATAGGTGAGGAGGTCAAGCCTCTGGATGGCCCACTAACTTTCCCAAGGTGATAGGATTGGCTAACCAGCAGAGCAGGGCATCAGGTATTGCTATAATTGCTCTAGAATCCATGTTTTCTGCCATATGATCTGAGGAAATTCAACAAAACTTAGATTTGCCTCCACTTTGCATTTTTTTTTTTTTGGAGCAATAATAGCTCAAGTTATAAGGACTCAGTTCTCTGTCTATCTCTGTCTCTGTCTTTCTCTCCCTCTTCCCCCCTCTCCCATTATTGGTGCTGTTTTGCTGAGATTCTCTGTGCATGCTTTTGGCCAACTGGCCAGTCTGCTTGTTCACCACACAGTGTGCTAATTGTGTCTGACTGTCTGCCTTCCCATCTGGACTCTCATCCCTGAGGGCCAGTGCATCCAGGTGACCCTTGGAAAGAGGCTGGCCCAGCCTTGCAGAGCCAGGGTGGGTTTCCGTCCTGCGCTCTGTGCTGGGATTCTCTTTGCCTGAGGCCATGTTCACCCTGGTGTCCCGCTCTCTCTCTGGCTGGCTGGACTTAGCTCACATTGTTAGTCACTGTACCGAAGAACAAGCTGGGTGAAGAAGGGATCCTATCCCTGTAGCTACTTCTAGCCCTCCTTGGCACATGGAACAGGGTGGACTGTCTGTGGTGACAGGGAGGCCTCTGTCCCTCTGGAGCTAAATGCTCCGCTCCTTACTGTTGAGATGTGCTTCTGCATTCAGTGTTGAGGGAAAAGCTTGCATTTGCCTTGTTAACATTTCAACTTCACCATTTATCTTTTCTGGTTCCTGTTTCCCTTTTACCAGGTTCCGTGCCCTAAAGAAAGCAGAAATGTCCTTTAAATCTCCTTCCTTCCTTCCTTCCTTCCTTCCTTCCTTCCTTCCTTCCTTCCTTCCTTCCTTCCTTCCTTCCTTCCTTCCTTCCCTCCCTCCCTCCCTCCCTCCCTCCCTCCCCTCCCTCCCTCCCTCCCTCCCTCCCTCCC
>CAJQZJ010032798.1:1832097-1905715 GCA_907164525.1 Lophiomys imhausi
GGGTTAGGGTTAGGGTTAGGGTTAGGGTTAGGGTTAGGGTTAGGGTTCGGGTGGTTATGAGCTACCATGTAGGTGCTGGGAACTGCACCAGAATCCTCTAAAGGGCAGCCATTGATTTGGCCTTATTCTGTAGTTTTACAAGAGTGGGTCACATATCATTCCCACTTACCTCACTGGCTAAGTTTCATCTATCTTACAATGACTTTCCTAAGGCTGCCCAGCAGCAGCTAGAGAGAATTGCCATCAGGCTTCATACTTGACAGGCCTCCTCTTCCTCGCCTTCCTGCTTCACTGGGCTGCTCTCATGCCTGCCCATGCCCTGTCTCTCTTCCCCATCCAAGGCTCATCTATGTGCTCTCACATCCCCTGCTGGCTTCCTGTAGTCTTCTGTCTGATCCTCCAAGGTGCCCTGGTAGACCATCCAGGCTGCCCGGGATCAACAACAGCATTTCCTTCCAGAAAGGCTTCCTCTTTGTCACAATGCCGTGGCTGTCAAGTCACTCCATTTTTAATTGTGCCTGCAGCTTGAATAATGGAGATGCAAGTAGTTGGTTGAAAGCAAGATCTACCCAGATGAAGTGTTAGCACTCTCATCATTTAGATTCCCTAACCCTGACTTCAGTCTGAGAGAATTTCCTGTGCGGAGTAGAGCTTACATCCCTTTGGTGTCTCTAAATTACTTCCAGAATGACTCATCCTTTCTGCTAGAGACGTCGGAAACACCGAGACATAGGAAGACCAGGGCAGTGGGAATGCTCTCCAAGGTCCCCCAGGGCCCAAGCTGTGGAACTAACCCATCCTGACTTTCCTCTGTAAGTCTTCAAAGGTGTGTGGGAAGGGTCAGGAGCCCAAATAAGTAACCCCTGTGATGGGAAAAACTAAAACATTTTTGTGTACCTCCCAGTGGTGATGGCTTTCTGTAACTCCTAGTCCAACCTAATAATAACCAAAGAGATCCCACCTTAACTTTCCAACATCTTACTGTCATCAGAAGCTAAACAGCATCCTTACCAGAAACCTTTGTGTAGTCCTATGGGAGGCAGGACCCAGAGTGGTCCCTTGACCTGGAGGGGGGTGTGTGGGGACACTTTCTCCTCTTGCTTTGGGATCATGGTTTTCCTTCTTCACTCCCATTTCCCACTCGGAGCCTCTAATAGCTGTACCAACACTGCAGGAGGGGCAGTCTTCCAAAGAGCTGCCCCTGGGAGTGGAGGCTTCCAGAGAGATAGAAAGGGACAACAGACCCAGGGGCGGGGTTAGTAGGAGTAGGAGGTGAGGGCTGTGCTTGGCAGAGCCTCTTGCAGAAGGCACTGGAGTGGAGTCATCTCTTGTCCCCAAAGCCTTGTGTCCTAGGGTTCCTTTGTTGCTGTTGTAAGAAAGCTGGACATTGGAGGGAGGTTAGGAGGCCAAAATCTGGAGGTCTAGCCTTGAGCATTCAGTCTGTGGTCTGCTCCCTGGGGGTGACTTCCTATCATCTCCCACTATAATGGAGGTCTTGAGAGTTTATTTGCTTGAAAACACCTGTTTTCCTATGAATGGTGTCAATGTGGGGCTGACACAGTGCTCTTCGGTAGGCTGGTGTCCACCTGAGGTAGGCATGGGGCTGCTGTGCAGCTGATAATTTGGTGCTTTGAACAGGGAACAAAGTATTTGGTCCTCTCTGGGGAGAGGCAGGCAATACTCTCTGGTAGCTCCTCAGGGGCTATGAGGAAGAGCATAGGGATGTTGAGGGCAGAAACACAGATGAAGGTTCATCTGAGTGCGTGTGGGTACCACTCAGAAGGAATGCTTATTTTAAAGCTGGCAACCAGAGCAGGAAGTCCTAGGGAATGGTTTGCCATCCGCCTAGAGCTCTTGCTTGCCCATGTTCATGATTCTCTACCGGAGATAAGGTGTAGCAACGGGGACAAAATTGGTATTTATTTTTCTATAGGGTTGACAAAGTGTAAAAAGTCAATGAACTAGGCTTTCGAATAAGGCTCTGCTTCTAGGACAAGATGCTGACAGCTGTTTTCCGGGAGGTGAGGCCAGGTCTGAAGTTGGGGGGCAGCCAAGCTCTGGACAAAGGAGACAACCTGAGTATCCCCAAGTACTTCTCCCTTTGCTCTGTGCCTTTCACCTTGAAGGGCAGAGACTTGAGAGTCTAGTGCTCGTCGGTCATAAAGATATAATTACAAACCTTACTTGACCAGGATTGTGGTGTGTGAGACCCAGTTAATATCTACCTGGATTCTCTCAGAACCCCTTACTTTCTCCCCTTCCTACCCACCTTCCTTTACTCCCTTCCCCCGCCACCAAAAAGAAAAAAATGGCCAGTTTTGAATTAACGGTAATAACTGGACTTTTAGTTTAGGGTGAACCTCCCTGAAATTTTCAGGACCACTAATTTGTGGTTACTCCAGTGGTGGAATGAACTTGGTTTTCTGGCCTTTACACTAGCGATGCAGTAAAAGTTTAAAGCCAAGACTGCCTCAGAGCCCACAGAAGGAAGGAGATTGAAACCTAAAGGTTATCCTGAAATGCACTTTACTGTTATCCATGAGAACAAATGAGTTAAAAAAATTTCAAATACCAGAATACCCTACAGGGAGGACATATAACTATTAAAGGGCTGTTATAGCTGCAATAAATGGAGGAACAATAAAAATAAATTGATGAAGTAAATGTCAGCGCTGTTCCCCTGAGCTGCCCCCCACACCTTTGCCCAAAAGTAGAACATCTCCAATTACAGAGGGTGGAAGCAGCCTTCAATGACAACATGACAAGGACAGAGCACAGAACGCTGGTACAGAGAACACAATTATGCACAGCCTTGAAAAACTGTATCATAGCACAATGCATGGAAGAAATCAATTAATGATGCAGGGCTTCCACTGCTGTCTAATAATCCCAGAATGGAAAAGAAGTGGGGGGGGGGGACACCTTGTACACCCAGCGCATCAAAAAGGTGACCCTTCAGTGAAAGACTACATAATACCAGAGGTCAGTCCTCGGAGTTTACAGCATCTCAGATACTCCCCCCTTTTTTCTTCTCAGTTTTTTCCCCCTTAAAAAAAAAAAATCTAACAGTCTTAAGGAGGCATTTAAGTAAAAGTCAGTTCTCTGGTTAAATAGCCTTGCAGAAGAGAGTTCTTCAGTGGAAAGGGCAGGGATAGCAAAGCTTGTGACTCTTATCGTGAGCCCAGCAGCTGAAGGGAAAAGGCAAAAGTTAGGCATAAACACGGTGGAAGGTAGAAGGTGATTTATCTCGTGCAATTTACAACAGGTGCTAAACATTACGAAAACCAGAGCTATTAAGCAATCAAATTAAGCTATAATTATAACTGAAGAAAACTGTACAGGAATTCTAATTAATTCCAATCTGAACATGTCCAAGAGGAATGCTCCGGCAACCCCACTTCTGAGTAAAACAAAACAAAAATAACCCTTGGATAATGCTTCAGATTGGATGGGAAATTAAGAAATGCTTCACGACCAGCGTAGTCTAGGATTCCTTATCAAATGGTGAGAAAAACCCCCATGAGGCTCGGGCCTTGTCTTTTCAGGTCCACAATGCAAAAAGCTTGTGGTTTTGTGGGTGGTCTTTAACTCAGTGGGGGCTTGGGGAATAAGGAGACCAAGGGATTCCACAGCTTCTGAAAGTTCATCAAAGCTCTGAAGGCTGACTCATTGTTGTAAGAACAATTAAGATTCTAAGAACAGCCTTTGAAGTTCTGTCCCAGGGCATGGAAGGCTTTTAAAGGTTTGTGGCTGCTCACCTTTTATTATTTATATTCATTTGTTTATTTCGTTTTTTACTTCTTAATGTATCTTCGGGACCAGTTTTATTGTGCTGTCTGATCTCCTTCTTCTTCTGGTTTTCCACCCTTCTTCCTGACTGTACACTCGGCTTCTCTCCTACCCAGGGCTCCAGGGTGGCAGGCTGCCAGGGCAGAGTCTTCTATCAGATGTGCCCAGAGCATGCCAGGTGTGCCTGATTATCCCTGGATACCATGAGACAAGTGGGATATTTAGATATTGGAATACAATTTTCAACCGGAAGAGCGAGCCATTTGATTGAGCCCCTGGCTAATTTTGTAAGAGTCAGAACAGAGGAAACAGAACTAGGAGCACCAGGAGCTGACATCTGTCACCAGCCTGTTACAGACCAGCTATTGTGCTAAGTTCTTCACCTGGGTCATCTCAGTCCTCAAAACCACTTGGAAGTAGGCAAAGATTCTAAGAACAGTCTTGTGAAGGAGATGAATGGGGAGTAGCTGCTGTTAAATTTGGTATGAAACAAAGACCTTTCTCTCTCAGTTCATCTAATGCTCTTAGATTTCTAAATAATTCAGAATACACTCTCTTTGCTTCTCCTTTCCTTGGTTAAAGTGGTCTGGTGTGGCGGTGAGTTCCCCAGGTGAGTTTGCCTCCTGGGCAGGGGGACGGCTTAGGCCTCTCTCATGCGATAGTTTGCCTTCCATTTTGAATATTCTAAACACATCCTTAGCTTTATCTTACCTTGACCATCATTTGTGTTATGACATGGCCCTTGGGGGCAAGATGTGCGAAGACACACCGCATCTCTGTACACAGTGGTCTTCCTTGCACTTGGCATGGCTGGAGTTTGTTGTCCCCTGAGCTTCTCCATACTGACTACTGGTTGGTTGCCTGGCTAAGGGCGCACTGTTTTCTTTCCTATACATATCACAATCTGGCTTGTTGGGGTCTTCTTGCAGATTGCAGGCATTCAGCCTTTGATAGGAGTAGGGGAAAGTTGGCAAGATTTGTCCATAGAGGTTTGCAGGAAACAATTCCTGTAATAGTACTATGAAGAAACTCTACAAACAGAGGAAACCAAACATTAGAGAAGAATTTCACCAAGGTGTGTTTGCTAGCATAGAGTTCTAAAAACAGGCAGCTACCCCCTATCTAGGCAGCCGATACTTATGATGTTTTCTCATCAGGAGCTCTGTCCCCTTGCTTGCCAGCATACCAATAAGCCTGATGCTAAGGGATGTGAACAGACACACTTCACACAGGGAAACTTACAGTGCCAGAGATGGCATTTGTTTGGGTAACAGGTTAGAAGGACAGGCAGCCTGCAGACCCATCAAGGCCAGCTCAGGGAGCCATAAACTGAGCCCAGGACTTAGCATATGGTGACCCTTTCATAGACAGTGTATGATGTTGTTATGAGTGGATGATACGAAGCACTTGGGCAAATGCTAAAATATATTTACATTTGGAAAGGTGAATAGCGCCCTCAACATTTACCTGCTCCTGGTCATCTCATGTGTACCCTTCGGTTACCACAGCCACACAGTAAGGTTGAGACAGTTATGGTCCCCAGACTAAGGAGGAGGAAATTGCACCTAGGAGAAGTTAGGGATTTGTTCAAGCTTTCACAGTTGGTAAAGGGCGCAGCTGGCATCCTAAGTCAGGCGCTGCCTTAGCGACTCCTAAGCAGCAAGCGCCGCCCTTCACTAGCCAGTCATGTTTGTGGAGTCCCGAGGCAGAATATAAAGAGTCAGGTAGGGGCTACGGCCCTGGACTGCAGAAGTAGACGGACCGGCTTCATGGTCAAGGAGGAGGTATACCCATTGAGCCTGGCTCTCATAGGCAGATGTGATTGCAGAGTGGCCGCGATGGGCAGGGCAAGCATGCGTGAGCCTCATGAATTATGTGAGTAGAGATGAAATGCCAGCCATGCTCCTGTCACCCCAGCGGGCGAGTGGAAGGACGCACAGGGCTTTTGTCTTTGGTCACCTAGCATCTTCCCCTATGCCTAGATTCTGCCTGGGTTTAGTAGCACATGTCTCCAGGCTGGTACGTGTTCATCACTCTCTGTCCTTTTCCATTACACTCTGACCCCAAGGCTCTTCCAGCACCCATGAGGGTGGCAGGTACTCTGGGAATCCCTGGGGAACTTTGGCTGTTCACCTTATGATTTGAGATGTAATCAACGCGTTCTGAACTTTGAAAGACATGGCAAGGGTCCATAGTGGCCTCTTGCCCTGACAAGCTGGGTTTGGCAAGTCTGGCCTTATGGACATTTTCCCAGCCTGTTCTTCTGCGTCTCTGAAGTCTTGTCTGCCCCCACTAGGAGCTTCTGGAATGGGGAAGGCCTTGGCGCTGCTAGTGGCTGCTTCTGTCCTTTGAAATCCTCCCAGCTTTGCATGAGTAATGGGTACCTCTCCCACGTGTGGGTCTGAGGCTAATTTTGATCCTGTGTAGTGAGTCTTGCTTTAATTTGGTCTACAGGGTAATCCAAGGGCAGCTTCAGGAGTGGTGACTAGAGCTCTGAATTGGAAAAATCAGAATGGCATTCACACCTGGGAACTGGCATGTGGAGATGATATGCTAGGACTTTTGGGTCCAGTGCTTTGGATTCAAATCCCAGGTCCCATGTCCTTAGTACTGTGGACCTGGAAAAGTTGATTAATGTTCTATTTGTATGACATGAAGACTATCAATTTTACATATTAACATCGAGAGGAGCCAAAAGTGGCTAGCATTTATTGAGCCTCTGTGTGTAAGATACTAGTCTACAGATGCTCAGTAAATGCTACCCACTTTTTGGTTCCATCAGTGTTCTTGGAATCCTGTTCCCATATCTTATTTCTTTGGTGGGAAGTCTCAAGTTACCAAGGTTGTTTATAATCTAAGGTCACCTGCCTGGTAGTAGAACCAGAGCCTTGCTCCTTTGGTACTGGAAACCCAAGCCAGGGCCCCTTCCAGTTAGCCAAGATGAAACAGGCCAGGCCTGTTTCAGGGTAGCACAACACAGTAGAATTCCACACATCAGAATATCCTAGTAAGCTTGTTAAAAGCAGATTCTGGGACCTCAACATTGAGTCACATCTCTGTTTTAGTCAAGAGCTTGCCCTTGGACTCTGAAGTTTGAGAATTACTTTAGTACATGGACGATTCAGTCTAAGGAAGGCAGGACAGTCTCTGTGCTTTCTCACTAGCCCAAGTTCATATCTTGCTTGTGTTCCTGCATGGTGACCCAACAGCTTGTCCTCAGGGAGCTATGGTCCTGTCAACATCCACGAAGCTGGTAAGTAGTGAAGGTCAGCAGGGGACTAAGTACCCAAGAGAAGCTGAGGTGGTTGATGACACTGGCATCCAGGGAGGGCAGAAGACTGAGATAAGAGACCAGGGTAGACTTTAGGAGAGGGATGTCCCCATATCCTGGGGACTGTGAATAGACAGGAAGAAGGAACAGCTCACTGGGCCATCATGGACTTCTGGGGAGCCAGTGTCACCGGGTACAGTGAAGGGCTAGGAAGTAAGGTACAACATGTCGTACAGGCCAGTCCCTTCCTTCAATACTGTTAGGTTCTGGCTTTTTCATGATGAAGCAACCTGCCTGCCCCTCCCAGCACTGCAAGGATGCTGATGGTTTGGTTTCATCTGTACACTGTTCTTTCCTTTTGGAGGTAGCTATGGGATGGCAGCTTGTCTCTTGCTATTTTGTTCCACAACTCTCCAAAGGCATCTGGGTGCCAACAGTGGCGATAGTATGGCACAAGAAACATGGAAGCAGCAGGCAGGGTGGCAGGACACAGAGAAGCAGCCAGGCAAGGGGAAGGGTCGTGGTGCCCGTGCTTGCTCCCATACTTCCTACATTTGCTGATCAGCAGGGCTGGGGGGGGGGTCTGACCTTGGCAGACATGGAGAAGAGTGTACCCCGCCTGGCTCCTGTCTCTGGAGGTTACATAGATTTATCTCTACTGCTTTACATCCTTTCTGGAATGTGGCAGAGTATAAATTGGAAATAAATAAAAATAGATTTATCAGCACTTTCTGAGTTTCTGTAACATTTGGGGTGGCAGTGGATGTGTCTCTCCAGACCCTGTAGGTCAGGGTCAAAGTATGTGTGAAGATAAAGACTAAGGCTGTCATCCTGCGCCCCTCCCCCTGAGCAGAGGCTCCAGCCAGACATCTCCACAACATAGCCACATCCGCCAGGGTGGCCTGGGTCCCTCTTTCTGCTGTATGCATTCTGTGCATCAGCTCTTCCAGACGGGCACCACGTAAGGAAAGTGAATCCTACCAAGACTAAACTATGCACTAGCGACTCGTGTGGAATAGTAGATTAGGACCCGCGTCCCTCCCTTGGGATCCTATTCAAAACTCAGGCCACAGAAGCAGCTGCCTTGCTCCCTTGCGGAAAGGTAGGTAGTAGGTCTCTGAGTAGCTGCTGTCGGCTTTGTTTTGTCCATTCAGCGGTTGTTGGGGGCAGTATCACTGTGCCTGGAAGATTGGAACCCTTGGAGGGTGGGGCCCAAAGTACATTGAATTCCTCTAGCCTCATGTACATGGCACCATCCAGTTCTTTGTTGACAGAAACTCTGGTATAAACCAATCTCCATCACTAATCACATCAAACAGAGCAGCAACAGAGATGATTTCTTTCTGGGCAGGAGATGGTCCCCACTACTTGTTCTTGAAAGATGGTGACTGAGAGCTGGGCAGCTCACTATATTCCAGTGGCCCACATGAAGGCTAGAACACTCTGCGTGTCCAGAAAAGCCCTAATGCATGCAGAGAGCCCCCGTGGGACTGTTTGGCCTGCCAATCAAATAATTTGGCCTCCATTGGCCCTGTTCTCCTGGGGAACCCTAACTAATTCCTGGAGGTGAACTTGTCACTTGCTTCCCTGCCCTTGACTATGTCACCAATGCTCCAATCCTGCTCACCCCACAGCCTCAGTATTTCCAACAACCCTCAGCCTTCTTCTCTACCATTCTCTCTGCCTGTTCTCTGTCCTCTTGGCCAATAGCTGCCATAACAGTACACTTCATAGGTACTCTCTCTGCCTCAGGAATGACAGACATTATATCACCAGAATACTTCACTATGTTGGCGGTGAAACAGAGGGTGGAAATGTGGATGTTACGACAAGCTAGAGATGGAGGTATGAACCCTGGCTCACGCCCTTTCTTGAGATGGATCTTAAGTGTGGTCACAGGATTCCATCTCCCCCACATTGGCCAGTGAAACCCTGCGATCAAAGCTGATCTCTTCCATCCTTGACAGACAGAAAATGAGAGGTAGTGAACGGGGCCCTCCCAGCTTCTCTTAACACACCTGGAACTCTGAAGTCAGAAAATTGACTAGACCCCTACCTCACTGTGAGTCGTCCTTCTCTGAGAGCCATGAGTCCTTCTCGGTGGCTTTCAAAAGTAAAAACATAACCAGTTTTATGATCCTGAGTATTATTGACATTTTTGCTGGGTGACTGACGAAGCTGACTTGTGTCTAGTAGGATGTGAAGCTGCAGCCCTGCCCTCAACTGACTAGATGTAAACAGAGACACCCTCCCCTCCCCCAATAACGGCAGTTAAACAGGTCTCCAGCCCTTGCCAATTTCACTTGGCCTCTCTGAAGTGAACACGTTATGGGAATGAAGGCCCCACTAGCTGCTGTTCTTAAATAGGACCACATTTCACTAACAGACGATGGCCGTGTAGCAAACTTTCTCAGGATAAAGTGACAAACAGATTGAACACAAACAATATATGGTGCGTGTAACCAGTGTTACATTAAAGGGTAAGATAGTGCCCCTATCCTCAGTCCTTGTTCTATTGGTTGAGAAAGACATGCAGATAATTAGTGCAAAGTGTGTTCATGGTGGAACAAGGTCTGAAAGTAGCATGAGTCCAGGTATCAACTCAGACCATTTAATTTCAAACACAGACACACTAAGCAGCCTCCATGGATGAAGTCAGAGGTCAGACGAAGGTACTATGCTTATTTTTCACTGTCTTTGTTGAAGTGATTTTAGACTTACAGAAGTTCTGAAAATAGTTTAGGGTTCCCTTGTACCAATATTAGATTTCTCTAAGGTAACATCTTAAACAGTCAACAGTACATACATAGAACTGCAGAAATTGACACTGATTCAGTGTGGAACCTGTTGAGTTTTCACATTACCTCACAAACGCACCTTTCTGGTTTTGGATCTAATCTGGGATCCCATTTTGCATGTACTTGTCACAGCTTCCTTGTCTTGAGAAATCAGGGACAATTCTTCAGTTAGTTATTCATGACTCTGACACTTTTGTGGAGAACTGGCCAATTACCATATAAAAATATCCCCTGATTTGGATTTGTCCAAGGTTTTATTATAATTAGATTGTTGTTCTGCATGTTTGGCAAGATTCACACAGAAGAGTCATTCCTAGGGAGTCTGGCCAAGATGTTTATTGTACCAGTATTGTCTTCTTACACATGATGCTTTCTTTGATCACTTGGTTAAGACATGGATGGCTACCAGGTTGGTTATTATTTTTCTCGTTGTAACTAATAGCCATCTTGTGGGGAGATATTCTTACTTCTCAGCCTCATCTGTTGTCTGGATCACATCTACAGCCTCCTTGATGGTGTCCTCCATGTCACAGACTGTGTGTGTCCTCCCGAGGGTGAGCCATACCAGTCTGTGTCACCATCTTCCAGTTGTTCCCTTTTACCCATAATTCTTTTTGAAGGGCTCCATAATGGCAGTTAACACCTGTGGAATATTTATAAAGTGTTTTCCACGTAGAGTCTCACTGAATCCTCAAAATAACCGAGTGGATCAGTCCTAAGTACCAGCATCATCATCATCATCATCATCATCATCATCATCATCATCATCACCAATATCATCGTCATCATCATGAGCAGCAGCAGCGGCGGCAGCAGTGGTGGCACCAGCAGCAGTGGTGGCAGCCAGTCCCCCCCTCCCAGATGAAGCACTGAGGAACAAAAGCATTAGGCATCTTCTCCAGGGTTGCTGAGCTCGTCACTGTTGAGCCCATACTCCTGGCCACTAGACTCCGCTTGCTAATTGAACACTAATGATCTGACCTTGGCTACTTCTCCCACTAATTCTCCCACATTTCCCACTAATCCCAACTTTTACTGCACTCTCCCATCATAAACAGGAGTTGTAACAGAAGAAGGATTGAATTCTCAGTCAATGTTGCTCAGGGTCCAGATGACATTTTGGCTGCCGTGGTGTTTAGGGACACCAGTAGCAGCAGAAGGAGTAGTTTTCTAAGTATTATAATTGCATAAACAGTGGTCAACTTTCCCAAGACAGTACATAAATCTGGTAGTAAAGTGTATACCACTAGGCTGTAATTGTGGATCTCCTCTCTCTCTCTCTCTCTCTGCATATAGGAGCCCAAGGACAACTTGAGGTATCAGTCTCTAGGTGCCACCTACCTTCATTTTGAGACAGGGTTCCTTTCAGGCTCAAGTAGGCTAGGCTGCTTGGCTGGGTGACTCCAGGGACTCAGTCAATGGATGGAGCTGAGCGTTGAGATTGCAAGGCCACGGCACCACATTCTGCTTTAATTCATGTGGCTTCTGAGGGACTATGGTGGTGCTTTCCTTACTGGATGCTGTCACTTTGTTGAGCATGTTTAACACTAAATTTTTATTTATACTTACATATTTACCAATAAAGTTCCTAAACTCTAATTCTAACTAAGAATATCTTAATGCCTAAAATACTCTAATATCTATATATATATGTATATATATATATATATATATATATATAAACACTTAACACTAACTCAAGTTTATTAAAAGGATATTAATTCTCTCAGGTTAATTTTTGGTGTGGAGCCGTAAGGGTGACTGATTTCCACCAAGTCTTTCAATCTTAAAGTCTGTGAGTCTTATTCATCAGATCTTAAGGTCAGTTTATAAATTTGATCTGTTTTGACCATTGAAGTGGAGCGGCCTTTTAAATCAGCCAAGAATTGCCTCTACTGTCCTAGGACCCAATTGTTTGCAAGATGAAAAGTTTTTTGGGCTCACTGTTCCGATGTTCTGGGTCTCCAAGGACTCCACTCTGGTGTTTGGCCATTCCGATGTTCTGAGGCCAGCATTCCTGAGCACGAGGGAGGGTCTGCTTTTACTTTCTTCACTAGGGTGGATTCCCAGCAGGTCAGCACAAAACGGAGATGACCATCAGAGTATGGTCTTTCAACATGTGTTGCCAGAGGAAGATGAGGAAGAGGAGGCCTGAGGCCACGTGGGCCTCCGAATTAAGTCCTTTGTGTCCTAATGTGTCGTAATGATCTCGGCTGTGAATTCTGGCATTTTGTTGCCATAGATCCTGGCGGGCTTTTCTAAGCCACTCTTCCACAACAGTGTATCTTGTGGTCCCATGGACAGTTAATTCCTCTCGCCAACACTGAGGCAGCTGGTGCCTGCCAACCCCTGTCAGAATGGGCGTCCCAGTGCTCTTGGGTTAGCTCACTCTACTCTGCTGGGCCAGAGAAAATGGTGCTGAGGAAAGCCTCCTGCTAGATGGGCCTCTCTTTTTGCGTGGAGGTTCCTGCCCTATGTCCAGGAAGCTCAGCAGATATCTTCCTTCACCTTAACCCAGAGGGCTTCCTTATGAGAGCACAGGGGTCCACAGGATGGGGATGGATGCTCTGTTTACCGCTTATCTGCTCTATGCCTCCTTCACTGTTTGTTGATGTTTGGAACTCTGTAGGCTCTTAGAACTGTGAAGCAGGGTGGTGGAAGATGGGGATGAACTGGCATATTACAGAGAAAAGGGAGGTAAAATAAGAACAAGTTGACTCAGGCCTGGGTTCAGTTCTTAAGGAATTGCTTTTGATAGAGCCAAATAATTGTTGGTGAATGAAGGTCATGCTTAGAGATGGAAGAGCTGTGTTGGAACGCAACAGTGGCAACCAGACTTGGTCCTGTATCCTCAGGGAGTTTCAGAGTTTCTGGTTCTATAAAAGTTCTACTCCGAACTCACTCAACAAGAGATGAGTTGAATGTTCTAGAGACCTAAAAGTAGGCATTATCTGTTGCCCCAGTAGACTGAACCAGAACCCAGAGCCTCTTGAAGCTGACCCTAGTACTAGAAAGGACTTGTTCAATGCACCCTGATTCTCCACTATAAGTGTTGGCTATATTCTAAGCCACATTTATAGCTATTAAGCAATTTTTAAGCATCTGTGACAATGTCCCAGAAAACCCCTTGTTCATCAATGTACTCTAAACTGAACCATCCTCCCCATTCCTCTTCAGAGCCCCAGCTCTTTGCCAGAGATGCCTTTAAAGAAAGCCTGTAGCAGAGAATTTTCCTGTTCTCTTTATCAAACGGGAGGGTTCCATTTGCTTGTTTATATATGGGTGATGTCTAGTAGCTAAATCTGCTATGGGACTAGGCAGTAGGAAAGTGTTTGAGGGCATTTGTGTTGATAAATATCACATGGAAATGGAGTTTGGCATAAGCCAACTTCTGAAAAATGGGC
The DNA here is from genome assembly GCA_907164525.1 of Lophiomys imhausi. Taxonomy (NCBI): domain Eukaryota; kingdom Metazoa; phylum Chordata; class Mammalia; order Rodentia; family Muridae; genus Lophiomys; species Lophiomys imhausi. Next base: position 1,845,360 of record CAJQZJ010032798.1, read on the forward strand.
CCCTTGTTTGTCCTTTCAATGAGACTAGCTACACAACGGCTAGCCTGGGGAGCCGAAGTTCTGGTGAGAAATTGAAGCCATAGGTCTGTCTCTGAGCACAGGCTCATCAGAATGTGATTGCTGGGTGTGACTCCACATGTGTACGTGATGGACGGCAGCATGGGGCTTATGGCAGGGCAGGAGGGGCTAGGCAGAGGTGCTGTTGTGATGGGGTGCTGAATTTACATGACGCTTCCCATGGCATGTACTGGGATGGCCTCAGGGTAGGAGACACTCTTGAGGGCTGGCGATTGCATCATTTTGAGTCTAGTCAGGAAAACGGGAGCCGGGGAGATATTTTACTTAGCAGGAGGCTGTATGAGGGATTGGCTCCAGACTATAAGAAAGACCACAGGGGCAATAGGGAGTATTGGGGAACTGTAAAGGAGCAGAAGGAGGAAGAGGCCATACCCTCAGTTAAGGAAGAAGGAATCTCCCTGCACAAGGCCTGATGATGCTGGAGTTGCCAAGGAGACTCTGTAGCTGCCCCTAGGGGCCTGGAGCAGGGAATAACTACATGGCACTGCTGCTTTGACCAAGTGCCATGGTGCCCTGTGATGACAGAGCAAAGAGCAGGGTGCTTTTCTCTTCCTGCTACCACTGCTCTCGCCCCGGGGGCCTCCCTTTGCAAAGTCTAGGCAGAGCTGTGAAGCATAGTTTGCAGTTCCCTATCGGAGGGGAAGAGGAGAGGCTAGGCAGACCTGCATGGAACTGGATGCAGCAACCGAAGTTCTGGTGAGAAGGGAGCAGAAAGAGAAGTCAGGGGAGAATTGGAAACTTAGTTCAATCAGGAAAACACATTCCAGACTTCAACTGTGTTGTGCCCTTCAATGGTCTTCTCTTTTTCCACAGTCCTCTGGAGATAAGAGGTTAATATGGGAAGGGATAAGCTCAACTCCTCTTCCAAGCGTGTGCAAGAACCTCTGTGGCTTTTACATGAATATATCTGGTGACCACAAGCTTGCTACCTCGAGGACCCAGCCAGTTCACCTGTTCACTGGCAAGGGCTTTATTGAGTTGATACTTGTCAGGGAATCTCTGCCCACCTATTCTTGTTCTGTTCATCACATGTGTTTCCTTTGCAGCCTCTTCTTGGCTTTGGAAGAAAGATGCTGTGTGGCCAAGGTGGGCAGTGGCTTCTGTACTAATCAGGAGCAGTTTGCTCATGAACGACAGGACATGCCACTCCCAACTCAAAAAAACCAAACCAAACCAAACCAACCAACCAAAAAAAAAAAAAAAAACCCAAAACCACGGCTTGAATAAGGGTTAGAGTTTAGGGGACTCAGCATGGGAATAGTAGGAGACTCTGACCCATCAAATTGCCCAGGGTCCAGTCTCTCCTGTGTCCATCTTGACATCCTCATGCTTCAAGAGGGGCTCTAACTGTAGCATCCTAGCAGAAGGATGGGTAGGATCAGTATAAGTGGGTTCTCTTTTAAGGAAAAGAGAATTAGAAGTTGCCATTTGAAACTTGTACTTTTATTTGCTTGGTGAATATTTGGTCTCGTGATCAGAATCTAGCTGCAAAGGAGTCTGGGAAACATATTCTTGTTTTGGACAGCTAAATGCCTAGACAGATTTTCCATAACTGAGGAAAACAGACAGTAGATTCTGAGGTAGAGCCAGTCACTTTAGCAATAGCACAGGCCAATCAATGTGCGAGACTGGGCGGGTCACATTCAATGTGCTATGAATTGGAGAAGTTTTGAATGTAGTCAAACTGAATTGGTAAATCCCGCTGGAGCCCACACTTTGAATTTACGCCAAGCTCCCCCAAGTTGATTCCAACACTACAGATCCATGGACCGAATAAAACACACGGGTCTAGGCACTAGGAAGTCAACATTGAATAGGATGGACTAAGTCTCACCTTGAGCCCTACAAGTAAAAACTTTGGCTTTCATTATAAATCTGTGTTTGAGGGATTGTGAAATTGAAAGTCTATTACCAGTTAGCCTCTATAGATGTATGCTGCCTTCCTTTGGTGAGGCTCCTGCCTTCTCTAGAAAGGACACTGATCCTACAAATGAGCTGTTCAAACTCAATGCATCATCCTCAGGCTCCAGAAAATGAGGAGTGTGGGTCTCCTGGGAGAATTTGTGGACATCGTATACAGAGGGAGTTCATGAACCCTGAGGACAGCAGCAAGGAAGCTTTTGCCTGGCACAGGGCAGCACAGAGAACACTTCCTCTTGTGCCAGGCAGGACAAGGGCCTGAAAGAAACAAGGCTGCCTCCAGCTCCCATCTGTTGGGGGAAAGAAAGGACATGGAGCAGAGGCAGGAATTCAGGCAATTAATCCTTTATTTAAAGAATAATAAACAGCCAGATTTTACATACTGAAAGAGGGAACAAGGTAAAAGGGGTTAAAAACTAAAAAGCAAGGACTGCAGACACCAATTAACACAATGCTAATTGACAATTTCCCCAAGCTTCCGTGGAACATGCCAGGCCGATTTCCCCAATTGCTAATTAAATCAAACCACACACACAATACTAATTTCCCTAACTTAGGGAACTCAATAGACAAATAAAATGAGAAACTAACTTAAACATTTTGTCAAAGTATGGAGAGAAGGGTGAATGCAATCTTGACGTGAATAAACTTTGGTTCCGTCTCCGTCTGTGAAAGTTCTGGCATGTTTAATAAAATGCTAAAATGCCCCAGTGTCTCCATCCTGACACAATTGCATAAATGTTCCTCCCTAATCCCAGAATAGCACACAGCGGTCCTGTACAGTTCACATTTCCTCTCTCTGGCAAAGGGTACCCAGAGCATCCTAAAAGTGACACACAAACTGCACCATTTAAAAATCATAAAATATCTACTTAATTACAATTAAAAACAAAGGAATAACTTTTCTTTAATATAGTCCCCAAGGTTCTCTGAGCTGGATGGAGTCTGGCTTGGGAAAAAAGAGAAGGCAACTAGCCTACCAATCTACTCTCCCCCAGTTCCCAGCATGCAAGCTGGCTGGGTGCTGATCTGTCTCAGGGGCCTCATCCCTCCTCCTCCAGCTCTGGCCACAGCCTTGGAAAGCCCCCCTTCACCTTTGCACTCCACTCAGCGCCCCCCCCCAAGCATCCTGTTGAATTGGGCCATCAGAGTGAAGACAGGTTTAGTCTGTCTAATTCATTCACTTTACTATTGAGCACAGGAGATGTGGATGTGGCTCAGATCTGACAGCTGGCCTGAGGCCCCAGGTGTTTTTTTCTCTCTTTTTTAATTATACAAGAAACACGTGATTATCTCAATAATTGGGGCTACCCACACACTGTTTACTCTACTGGCCGCGCTTTTCTGAGCGCTCTCCCAAATCAGCTCGGTAGACCCTCATAGTGGTCCTGAGAGCCTCCCACTCACTGTTTCTCCACTTGATATAGATAAGGGAACGCAGGCACTGACATGTTCAGTATTGTAGCTGAGGTCCTACCCCTAAGTGGCAGAACAAGATTTGGCTTCAAGAAGAATATTTCTTCAGGTCCATGGTCTTAACCCCACATTCAGCTGTCTCTCTGTAGACGGACTGACTGGAAGATATTGTTGGATGTAAGCCCAAGAAGGAGATGAGAAGTAAGCAAGGCCTACATCTCTCAGGTGCAGCCGTTATTAGAGTCTCGACTATTTCTAACATGATTTGTTTTTCTCACATTAAAAAAAAAATAATAAGCCGGGCGGTGGTGGCGCACGCCTTTAATCCCAGCACTTGGGAGGCAGAGGCAGGTGGATCTTTGTGAGTTCAAGGCCAGCCTGGTCTACAAAGCGAGTCCAGGACAGCCAGAGATATTCAGAGAAACCCTGTCTCGAAAAACCAAAAAAAAAATAAAATAAAATAAAACCATAGAACCAAACATGCCCATGTTGCCCCCTGACTTACTTGACTGTTGTTTTTCTCCTAATGGCGCTTAATGAATAGCTTCTGGTGCTCGCCCTGGTGCATACACTGTGGGGTGGTCTTCAGTGTTTAAGACGCCCTTTGCTGAACGGATGTGGCACTATTTGTTTAACCCATGACTGCGACTCACATTTGGGTCATTTTCTTCTTTCTTTTGTAGGATGTTTTGACTAACTTCTTGGCAGAGCCATCTTTACCCATCTGTTAGCTTTTCTTAGGGCAAGGTCTTTACTTCAAAACATGGGAAGGAGAAGCGAAGAAGAGGTGAGGAGAAACATTTAGCATACAAAGCCAGGGAGCCTGAACCTTCACTAGATGGAGAAAACCGGCTCTCTAATGAAATTCTTCGCCACAAGCCCATTTGCGTGCAGTCCCAGTTTTGGTGGTAGCCTGGGGATTGTCACTAAGACCAGGCCAGAGCCTCCTAAAATAATGAAACAGAAGTTACTGTCTACAGCTGAGGAAACTCCTCATGGATTGGGTTAGTGATTAGCACGAGACGGGTTCTATGTGCCTTAAAAATGAGAACGTAGGGGCTGGAGAGATGGCACAGAAGTTAAGAGCACTGCTGTTCTTTCCACAGGACCTGAGTTCAATTCCCAGAACCTACATGTTGACTCAGGATCATCTGTAACTCTGGTTCCAGGAGACCTGATGCTGTCTCCCGGACCCTGCGGAAACCAGCCACACACGGGGTTCTCAGGCACGCATTCAGTGGAGAGACACCTAAACACATAAAAATCAATGTTAGTCTTATTTTAAGGTAATGCCAAGTGGGATGTGCTGGTGTATATATCTACCTCTTTCCACAGAAGCACGGGAGCACCTCTTAGCACGGGAGCACCTCTTAAGCTTAGGGTGTAGTCATGGGGACAGCCATGCACTAAGGCACAGTCGGACTCTAAAGCATTTTTGGCCTTTCTCTCTGACTGGCGTCTCCAATACCTCTGTCAAGAGGGAAGTGGCTTCTCTGTCCTTGTCCCTTCCTGGCACAAAGGCAGACTTGTCACCGTCAGATCAGGGGAACTATAGAGATGCATGGAAGGACAGCTGAACGTCCTCCTTGTTCACTGTGATTTATCATAATCACTGACCCCTCCCCCAGGATGAAATAGGAATGAAATAGCAATGTGATAGGTTAATGTCGGTAATTAAAGAGAGTTTAAGACCAGTGTGAGACTGAACTGTGTGTGTGGGTGGTTGAAATGGTTGTTTGATGTGAAAGTCAATGATTGAATTATTCAGAGAGAGTGATTTCCAAATGATAATTTTACACTTTACATAACTGATTCTGATTTATTACAGTGGCACCCAGTGGAGCTGGCTTAGTTCTAAGGGGTTGTCAAGCTTTTCCAGCTCTGAGCTAAGCCTCCCACCCCTCCAAGAAAAAACTGTTACTGTCCAATGTTGTTGCTATCTCTCTTGTGTGAATTTTGCCCCTTCATTTCTGTGAGAGTGTATGGCTTTTTGGATTTATAATGTATAACCTGGTAGAGGGTGTGTGTGTGTGTGTGTGTGTGTGTATGTGTGTGTGTGCATGTGCATTTGTGTGTGTGTGTGCATGTGCGTGTGCGTGTGCATGTGTGTGTGTGTGTCCACTGGTCTGCATCTATGTGGACAGTGGATATTCCAGATTGCTTGAGAGCTTTGACTTGTAGGGTCACAATGGTCCTGAGTATCATTGGGATGAAGATGGCATAGTAGTGGCCATGATCCCTTCATAATTGAAAGAGTCAAATTATAGAGTCCAAGTTAGGATCATTCCAGGAGTAGGAATGTGAAATTTCATGCATCTGCCGGGAAAACATAAATGAAAACTTAGTCTACAATGATGGCTGCTGCTTTTCATAGGAGTCTTTCTTTCTGGCTGATCCAGAGACTTCATTTAGTGCCCAGGGGTGACTTAATAAGACACAGACCTACCCATCTTCTGGACAGCTGGCTATCTATATTGATGTGTCTACACATTAATGACATATTGGACATTCAGACCCTTCCCCTCTCCTCAACTCTGGGTCAGTTGGAATACAGGGTCATTTATTCTTGTGGACAGAGAGGTGGCCAGGAACATTGACAACTGTGAGATTTGCTGTACAATATGGATGGAACCTAACACCTATAAGGTGCTTACTGATAACCAGCACTGTTTTCAGTTCCTACATGAGCTCCATTTCATGCTCTCCATAGCCCCAGAAGTATTTTGTTTTTGGCTCCATTTTACACTACAGGAACCAGAAGGTGGCTATGTTACCCCTGGGCCCTCAGTGCAGCCTCTGGCTTGGCATTGACCTAGCATCCATTGGTTCTTGAGCTTCACGCCGGCCATCTGCAGCTCTCTAGTCTATGGCACCCTGGTGGGCTGGAATAATAATGACTTATCCAAGAGAATAATAGAAAACTGTGGTACAGTTCTGAGGTATGTGGAAGAAAGGACAAGAAACCAGGGTAGTTTGTGGAAAGGGGGCAGGGCAGTGGGAAGAGATTCTGGAAACCCACACTCTCCATACTCCATGGCCCAGTACTCTGGCCAAGATTCTGATGGGGATACCACCTGAAGCCTCAACTGAGTACCCTACCAGCTGCCACTCCTTTGCGTCTCTGCTATGTCTGAGTCTGACAGTAGTGTGAAGGGTGTCTTCCCTTTGTGAATCTCAGGAGCTTCCAGACCTATGCTACAGATTAAATCGGGTATCAGTTATTACTGGGGAAACCCAGTGCTGCCCCAGAAGTCTAGCAGGGATTGTAATCAGGGAAGCCACATAATTTAATTGCTAGTAATCAAAATGTTGTTTTACAGAAAAATAAGCACCAAAAACTATGGAGTAGGAAACAAATTTGCATTAAATTATTAACATGAAACACGAGGTTTCTAGGAACCTGTGTTTTACACACTGGTATTCTGGACCAGGATGCCAGACCTCTGTTATCTGTAGCTGCTTCTTTGCTCTTCGGGAAGACAAAGAAGCCTGGCCCGTGTCCTCAGTCTTACTGCCTCACAAATCTTCTCTTTCTTGAACAAGGGTACTCTCCGTGTGCTGAACTTCCATTGTGGACATCACCACGATAAGCTTGGGGGTAGGATGCTTTGCAGAATTGATGAGACCCTTGATGCAAGGAGAAACAAAGCATAGGAGCAAATAAAGGGAAAAACTGTAGTCAAAAGACGGCCAGCAGGGAGAATGTATTTGCAGGATATATGAAGAGCTAATATTCTAGGTAAATAAAGAGGCTAGAAAAGGTAGAAAATAAATGGAGAAAAAAAATCTGAATGGGCGATTTACAGAGTATACACAAGGGACCAATGAGAACTTCAAAAGACGCTCAAGCAAGGGCTGGAGACATGGCGTGGGTGAGCACCTGCTGCGCAAGCACAGGACCTGAGTTCTTCTGAAGCCAACACTGGAGAAGCAGAAGTAGGTGCTAGCTGCCCAACCGGCCTACTAGAAATGTTGTACTCTTGGCTCAGTGAGAGACCTTGTCTCACTGATGGAGAGTGGGAAGGGATACTTGGGAGGTGAGGACAGGAGGACCCGAAGTCCAAAAAGAAGCTGTAGCTAGTGAGATTAGAGCTGAGTTTTCTCTTACGTGTTCGCTGGTGTGTAATGCTTCCTGCAGGCTAATCTGGCCTTCTCCTCGTGGGCTGCCCAGGTGTATACATCTCATCCTTACTGTAGTCCATCCCATTAGCACATACCAGAGGACTCTCCCTAGTCCTCCGTTTTCCCCTGCATGAGCTTTGGCCTGAGTTGCATCTCTGAAGTCCCCCAGGGTGTTGCCTAGCTGGTTAGGAGCATGCATCAGAGGCACTCATTGACCACTGCTAGACCCTCTGTGATTCTGGCCGAGCGAGGCACCTGCTAAATCCTCGTTTGTTTCCTGGTGATTGGCAATGAGCAAATGGCTTTTGGATGTTCACTCCTGAACCTGGCAGGGAGGAGTGGCAAGGAACCTGGGTGAAAACAGCATCAGCAGCCCCTTGTTCTACTTCAAATGGAATTTGAGGATAAAACAGTAATTAGCTTAGCACTTAGAGGAGTTCAGGAGGGTGAGCAGGTGGGTTCATATCTCCTATTTCCTCCATTGCAGTTTGAGAGCAGCATTTTGAAGTCGTCTGAAGAAACTGTTGGGGTACATTATGTGAAGATGTGTCTTGGTATATTCGATTGCTGATTGCTAAACCAGCCAAGAGCTGAGTGCTAACCTACTAGCCAGATCTTAGTGTTGTTATTTCTGTGGCACATTTCTGGTCTTATATTTTGCAAACATCCCTCCTTCCTCATTGCCTACTGGATATAATAAAGAGCTGGCAGCCAATCTGGGCAGGAAGTAGAGGGTGGAACTTCCAGGAGAGAGAGGGCCTCTGGGAGGAAAAAACTAAGGCAGGAGATGTGCCATCTGGACACAAAGATGACCAGCAGAGAGGTAGAGCTGGCCACGTGGCCAGATACAGTGCCAAGATTAGTTGGGGAAAGCTAGAAAGCTGGTTGGGAATCCTCCCAGCTAAAAGGCCTAAGCTTTAAAACTATTAAAAAGCCTCTATGTCATCATTTATACCCCTGGAGGGTCCAAAAGTCCCTCTGTAAGAAACACATTATTTCAGGACAGCAGAGGACTCCTTGAAAGGGCCACATGCTGAATGTGATCAGGCACTGTTGATTTAAAGGCTCTATGAATCTGCTCCTGTGTTTACCACACACACAGCAATTCTTTCAAACACTTAGTGAGCATTTATTATATGACAGGCACTGGTCCCTTCTCTGTGGAGCAGACGGGTTTAAGCCCTCCGAGCTTCATGCTGTTACTGTCTAAACCTGTCAAATGCTGAAATGCAAACTTAAACCTAACCTTAGGTATTCCTGACTATGAAGACAGACCCTCCACCGTCTTCCATTTCCACTATGCCCTGGCACTGTCTTAGAGCAGAGATTTTGGCTGGGAGGTGGTGGCCACAGATTTCCAAGCCATAACCAAGACAATTCTGTCTAGTTTTGATTGACACTTTTTCTTCCTCTGTCTCCATTGTTTAAGAGGAAGAATGTCTCAAGTACTTGTTGGCTGCCATATTTTTCAGCTTATGTGGTCAACATTTAATTACATTAGCATTTGTTTTCACTAAAAAAAGTAATCACATTACCGCCTTTCATGTCACATTAGTGAAAATGGATACCAATATGATGCACATTAATAGACTATGATGAGAAGTTGCTAACACAATTAGACTTTCACATTTTATTAGTTCTGGAGTGACACCATCCACCCAAGAACAGCTCACTTTAGTAGTGAGGAGGGGCGGGCTGGAGGGTGTTGGGTACCATTGGATGGTCCATGAACATAGCCAGCTCCCATGGGACTTGGGAAAATCCATGGGGTCCCCTGTCCAGCTTGAGCCCTACTTCTTATCCTTCTTGTAGAACAAGCACTGCTAGAACTTGGGCTTGGAGAGGTGCCTGTCCTTCACAGTCAGAGTGTGTACTTGAATTGTGGTCATTAAAGGATCATGTGACACAATCCTGCCCCGGTGGCCTCAGATCAGATAGAATTAATATTTCATTATCTATTCTGTGGTGGGTGCTGGCAAAGACAAGGACACAGACAAGGGAAATGTCCCTAGGGCCATTCCCGACACTCAGAGTGAGCTCTCAAAGAGGACTTGCTTTTGGCTGGGTGCCCATAAGTAACATTTAGCTGCTTTGTATTCCAGAGGTCTGTCACCACCTATCTTTCTTTTCTTGCCCTCTGTCCTCCTTTTTACTCTCCTGAGTTACGATGGGAACCTCTTGTCTACCTCTTTGGTGAAGGTGGTGTGCTGTGATATTTGAGGATCATCTGTCATTCAGAGACTGCGGTGAGAAACCATCTCCTGCCATACTGGATCTCACTTGAGTAGCTTTTTCTCATCACTCTTCTAGTGGAAACACTGTAGAAAGTCAATTGGTTTCTCGAGGCCCATTTTGAATCTGTTGGTCCTCCATGAAGTCTTGCGGCATATGTACCATGAGGCATATGTATCTCAAAGTGGTGTTACTCTGAATATGATAGTTGATTCATACGATGCCGATGCAGTAGACAAGACTTAGTGAATGATGACAGTGTTGGATGTGAAGAGAGTGGGGGCATGAGAAGGAAGCAAGTGTGTGCACAGGAGGTGCTGAATCACAGCAGGACTTAGGGAACCAGAGGAGTGACCCTGCTCCCCAACCTCTGCAACTCATCTCTTGGCTTTGTGTCCCCCAGGGATGATCCAGAACCCTGGGTCTTGGGCTGAAATCTAGTGGCACTGCCATTGAGAAGAAAAACTGAAGATAAAGAAAGAGATCTACTGTCTTCCTGGGATTGGCGGGGAAGGGAAGGAAGGGGAGCTGAAGACCAGGAACAGAGCAGCCCACCTGTCAATTACAGGTGGTTTCCTTTGAAGCAAGCTATATACAGCCAGTGGTGAAAGCTCGGTGAATAGCTGAAGGCTCCAGCCAGCCTTGGTCAGGATGGAATCAGGATTCCCTCCTGCCAGTTTCTTCAATTTTCTTTGCAGGAAAGGACACCATGGAGAGTGCCAAGGGCATACTTGCCTTCATAACTCTATGGCCCAGAGCAAGACCATGGGCTGGGGGCATCAGGGGCATGTGAGAAAACCAAATCTGCACTTTGGATTTTTTGTTCACAGAACAGCTGCAAGGGTGCTGTGTTGGATGGCAGGTAAGGCTCCTTCCACTCTGTAATTCTGAAACTCCACAGAAGAGGGCATGTACCTCATGTCAGATGAGAGACCGCTGTGTCCCACTGTGGAATTCTGGCCCCAGCTCAATCTAGCTGCACTGAGTACTGAGTGGGGAGTCTGGGAAGTGTTCTCAGACAGGAGAAAAGGCACAGGCAAAGAAGGTGCTGGCAGTTCCAGCAGGGTGCTGAAGGCCTCAGGAGAGTTGTCAGGAGAGTTGTATAGGGAAGCCCAATTGCCAGTCTGCTGTCAGGGCAGGCAGCATGGATCAGCATCTGGAAGATGGGGCTCAACCTGGAGGTGGAAGGAAAATGGTCCGGCACCTGACACTCAGTTCCCTGGGATGGCTCTCAGGAATTCCCCAGAAGCTCTGCCTGGGCAGCAGGATGCTGGCCAGTGAGTCTGTTGACACTCTGGGGCCCTGTGGGAAGAGGATTTGTATGAAGCTGACCCAGGGGTGGGTAGATTTGCTCAGAAGCTAGGTGTGTCAGGGACCTTTTATAAATTCCTATCAGGCCGCCTCTTGGGGGCACCATCCTGGAGTGTTGATGGTTGGTGGTCTTAGTTTCCTTGTGTTGTACTGACTCAAATACCTGACACAGTTTCGAGGAGAAAAGGTTTATTGTGATTCAACATTTCAGAGGGATATCAGGCTGTTACGGTGGGGTAAAAAAAAAAGGCACAGTAGAGTTTATGGCTGTGGAAGTGTGTGGCTGAGTTCACATCATAATAGACTAGCAATCTAGATTGGAAAAGGCTTGGCCTACACATTTTGAAGGCCTACCCTGGTGATCTTCCATTAGCCAGGCCCCACCATATAAAATTTCCAGCTTCCAAAATAGTGCCCTAAACTTGGGATCCAGTGTGAAAAAACAGGAGCCTGTGGGGAACCTTCAAATGGATGGCATAACTGGGCTGTCCTTCCCCAGACTTCTTTTTTTTTTTTTAAAGCATTTATTTATTTATTATGTATACAGTATTTGCTCTACATATATACCCAGGCAGATCTCAATGTAGATGGCTGTGAGCCACCATGTGGTTGCTGGGAATTGAACACACACACACTACACAGGCATCACACCACACATATACCACACTACACACACACACCACACTATATATACACACACACACATACCTTACTACACATATACACACCACACTACACACACATATACTCACACACACCATACTACACATACATACACCTATCACACACCCATATACTCTTTCACACACACACCATATACACCATACATACCACACACATAAGGCACACACATACATAGACACACCTATCACATACACATACAAATGTACCACACACACATAACACACACCCACCTATCACACACACATACCTAACACACACATACCACACACACCACACTACACACACTGCACACACTACACACATATCACATTACACATACACACCATACTACACACACACACACACACACACACACACACACTCACACACACATACGATATATACCATACATACAACACACATACACAGACACACCTATCACACACACCACACCACACACACATATACCTATCACACACACACACACACACACACACACACACACACACACACACACACAAGCATTCCTGTATAAATATCTTGGAGATGACTCTGGAATCTTTCCTGGTTTAGGCTGAGTTCTGGAAGATTATATCCCAAGTGATCCCAAGTGAAAAAAAAAAAAAAACCTGAAGCAGTGTTCAAGTACTTACTTAGTGACCTTCCTGAGTCCTGACCCAGTGCTCCAGACCAGCAAGTTTTAGTTGCAAATGTCTCCTAAAGGGTGGGAGTGGATGGGCAGGAGGTCACTCACATTTGGTTGTTACCATTGTCATCTCAGAGGGGATGATCCAGAGCTCAAACTTGATGGTTGCATAGGTTCCATCCTGAAATTGTCACCACTCTGTTCACCATAACAAACACTACTGTTTATAAAGGAGGAATATGTTTTTGAATTATAATGTTATTTGAACTTTTCTGATCGACAGCCAGCATGTTTAAACAAGGAGGATCAAGAAATACCTTCACAGTAGGTCCCTGTCTTTGAGAGGTACAAAAACTCACCTCAATAGGTACCAGCCAGCAGGCTGCCTTTGAGTGGCTGTATTGAGATGGGAATCAGTCTCTTTGGGGGAGGCGGGCAAGACAGGGGTGAGGGAAGACACCTCAGTTCTTAAACCAGACAATTCAGTTTACAGAAAGATAGATGTACCTTTTATGGAAATAAAGAAAACACAATGCATTGTCAGCTGGCTGTCTTAAATGAGTAATGCATGTAGTCCATTTTGGGTATCAATTCTGGTATGATGGGGAGGGTACCTGGCCACAGGCTAGTCCTGGAAAACAAGGTCTTAACTGGAGTTGTCTGGGGTGCACATGAGGCGGGCTCTGCTGTTCATACTACCTGCCTGGTAGCATGTCTGCCAGGAGTAAGAGTACATTAGCATCTTTTGCCTCCAGATCACATCAGTCTGTGCCCATTATTTTGCCAAGCAGGGACACCTGGACAGGAGGTTCTATTTTTCTTTCCATAGCCCCTGGCTTATAAAACAAAACCAGCAAAGACCACGTGATCCCTCTGAGTGTTCTTCTGTGTGCCTAATGGGGTTTTTTTTAAGCGTGCCAGATACTGTGGGAAGACACTGAGTTTAAGGGGGAAAAAAAAGACAGCATTTAAAAAAATCATCTTCTTTGTGTACGAAGTGGTGACATTCAGTCTTGAATCAAAGAGAACAGTTTCCAGGTAGAAAAGTCTGTTTATTTTTTGTTGGCCCCCAGCTACCAACATGCCTCTCCTCCAAATTTTGTAAAATCAACTTACTTTGATTTAAGCAACAAAGGAAAGTACTTGGGGGTTGGGACTGTAGGAAAGGCGGGGAGGCTTTTAAAAGATTATCCGTTTGGAGTTTTGATAGATTAAGAGGGTGATCATACTAGGCAGTATCTTATTAATAGAGCCATGTGAATTTTGGCTGGGCTAATGGAAGCTCTTTTGTCAATTTCCTGTAACCTGCACTTGACAGGACTCAGGAAGCAGCAGGACGGGGCCACCTTTGATACTTAGAAGGGGCTTAATGAGATTTAAGGGTTCAGTACCGTGACTGGAGTTTCCCACTGTAGGTGTAAGTTTCACAAAGTCCGCCTGTGCTCTGTTCAGCCTCTTGCCCCCCCCCCACCCCCGTTGGCCATGTAGGAATCCCGAATGTGGGTTTTTGTTTGTTTTGTTTTTGGGGGTTTTTTTCCTGCAGAAAAAACAGCTGAGAGCTGGGCAGCTGAATTTTTGAACTTCAATTCTTTTTTTTTTTTCCTTTTCTAAGAAGATCGTTTGTTGTTACATTCAGGAGCATGTCTCCGAAATATTACCTATGATGAAAACATGACATGAATTTACTATGGCAGTCAGCCGCAATTTTTAAATACACTCGTTAGATTAGGAATCTTCATTTCCCGGAGAGATAGGACTGAAGAGAAATGAGCTCATTGACTGTTAGTTCTTGGGGGTGGGCAGAAGGATGGTGGGTAAGGCCATGTCAGGACATGTGAGCCCAGATGGGGCCCACACCATTCTGATGGAATATTTGAGTTGGAAATACTCAACATGAAAGATTCTGCCTCAGGAGCAAGCTGTCAGGGGAGTGGCCTGTGAGTCATGGTGAACCCGTGGGTACCTGTTTAGGGAGGTGACGGTGGAGCTATCTAGGCCAAGTGTGCAGGTTACAGACAATCTTGCCAGCCTTCTAGGACAGTGACTCTTCAGGAGCCCTTGCGGGGAGAAATTAATTTTTGGGGGAGCTTATCCTGATTAGACTACATGGGAACAGAACAGACCCCAGAGGGTGAGAGACATACTTACATTGTTGCTTACACGACTCTTTTCTGACCTTGAAGGTGTTTCATCTCATTATCTGGGCATAGGAATTTCTTATGATGACCAAAAGGCTGGAGTTTCACCTCCATCACCTACTGAGCATCACTACTTCCTTTGGGAGCCCATAGACCAAGAACTTGTATGGTCTACCAGAACTCCTCTGTGATGATAACAGATGGACTCTTTGTTGGAGGTGGGAGATGAACTAACTGGCTGTACTCTGCTGCTGGTCCACGCTAAAGAAAAGCTGGAGTCACTTGCAACTCAGGAGAAACGGACCCTGCACTTTGTCTGGCCACATTGCCCTGCTTGTCTGCCTAAGAATTAGAGAAAAAAAATGCTTCCAGATTGTTCAATGTCCTCCATAGAATCAAGCCCTGAGCTTCTTCAGAGCCACGCTGAAGAGTGTACAGGTTGATGCACTCAGGGGCAAAGATTCCAGGGATATTTAAAGCTGATTTTCAAGATGTGCAATATCCACATTTTCATGAAGCCTTGTCTGTCAATGCACTTAAGAATTGGTGATAGTAAGTGACAAGGACAGGTCTTGTTAAAGTCAAAATTTTCAGTTTTGCCTCATCTGCCTTATACAAGCAGACCCTCCTTTCCCTGGATCTCACACTTGTGATGTATAGATGCTAGATTCCCCTTTATCATCTCAGTCTAGCATCCACTCACCTTTCTCTCTGGGTTTTCTTTCTCTCATGCTCCAGGTATCACTGGGAGGAATCAAATGTAAATTGATCTATTCACAGGTAGGTTGATAAATTTACACGAGTCCTAAAATGTGAGCTGTTAAAAATATTCACAAGTTTAGATGTCAAAAATGCTTGCCTTTGGCTGCTAAAGCAGGGAAGGATCAGGTCAGGGTGGGCCCCAGCAGGAGTCTGTGGGCCAGGGGCTGCCAATGTTTCTGGTAGGAGGAAGACCAGCAAGCTTGGGGTCACACCAACCTTGGCCCAAAGGCCAGGACCACTGTTAGACATCTGTGTGGCTCTGAAAGAGCAAATCATATGGATCCTTCAGAATAGTGGCCTTCCCTGTAGAATGGAGATAACAGAGGTACTGCCTGCTCTGGAAGATTGCCTCTTGACTTTGTGGTCCATGAACCACACTGTATGAATAGTCGTTTGTCTTAACTGGTGCGTACAAGCACACGTGCATAAAATCAGAACAAACTTTTCACTGGTCAGTGGGGAAGGAGAGGGACACTGATAATTCCAGTGACTGAGCAAAATGTTAACCGAATCTTTAATTTGGAGATCTTTTGGTTTTGGTTAGGTGTGCAAACCAAAGACTCAAGAGTCTGCGACAACTATGAGACTCTCAGATTTGGTGAGCTAACCTCCTAGGGTGGAGAATGAAGATTTTTCTCGAATTAATATAGTCTCGGAGACTTACACTGTTGTTACACATTTCAGGAAGAGACATATATCTATATTTTAGTAATGTATCACCTGCATGTTGTTTTATTATTAAGCAATCATTGGTTACTACTAATGCTGAGGAGAAAAGCTGGAATTTCCAGAAGAGCAAATGCACATCAACAATGTAGGGTAGAGGGAACTAACTGTCTTAAGATAAAGCTTAAAGGATGGGCGTTCTTAAGGCAGGACTTTCTAGTGACAGTCCTTAAGCTTGTGCAGAGGTTACTGGCTACTGTTTTAACACTCCTTCTTTGGAAGTCTTAAACATATCTGATCAAGAACTGGATTAAGTCAGAGTTGTTGACCCATGGCCTTCTGAATGTTCCTCCCTGGGTCAAGAGTGTCTACGATTTCTCATTGATCAATGCAGAAAGGGTTTTTCTGAGAAGTCACAGGAAATACTAGTCTGAAAGTTGTACGGACCTGTATGTAGGCAGTGTGTACTAGCCCAAATCCAAGAGGCTGGTGGGGTGCCATTTTGAGAGCCTGGTGTGTCAAATGAGGTCTTGCAGCTCTGCCTGGCTGGATCTGTGTGTGTGTGCGGCTGATGTTAATTCTCTTTCTTTAGGAGTTCTTTTTACAGCTCACACCTACTGATCTTTTATGTTGTGGGGATGAGTGGGTACCCTGCTACCCTGTCTCTTCTCCCTCCATTCTGCTCAAGCTGTGCAGATGGGGAGTCTTTCAAGTTCACAGAAAATCACATGCTGGAAGACCGTAGGCAAGGAGAGCAGCATCTCAGGACCGCACCCCAAGTCAGTGTTTAAAAGGTTATGTCTGGGCCCCAAGGTCCACCCTGATATGTACCAGGGCAAGGGGAGCATTTTAGTATTCCATGTAAACATCCTTTTATTGACTAGAATCTAAGTCTTTTCTGTCTTAGTACAGCCTCTCCCTCGCTACTGTTTCATGCTACACCTGGCTGTCATGGCATGCTATACTTGACATTTCTGAGGGGATCAGGAAGGTTATACTGTTTTGGTGTCATTGTAGGACCTGCCCCCTCTTCCTGGGCACTGCTAATCTCTCTGTGTCCTGTGACTTTGTTCTCCCTGCATCAGGTCTGCAGCATAAAGACCATTTCCTCTCCCTAAACCGAGATGGTGTTTTGTTTTTGTTATGATTACAGTCATTTTACTTTTTAATGACTTGGAAGAAACAGTGGGAGCCTTCTGAAAGATGACAGACTCTGAAGTACCATGATTCCTAGCTAAGAGGTCATCTCCCGAGAGCTGAGACATGGTTTCAAATGCAAAGCATAGCATTGTCCTAACCCTGGGATGTGGGCCCCAATTCTGCCTTCATTTTTTCCCCCCACTGGACAAGCCAGGCTTCATTTGTGTTTAAATTATAAAGATTTGAAAGCCTTTGTGCCCTGGGTGGAGGGAGTTAGGAGGCCTGTCACCTGCAAATGGTGCTTCTGAAAAGAGAGACAGTTTCAGAAAGTTGCAAGCACAGGGGATGGGTGTCTAATGAACCTTCGTTTGCATCTTTAATGATAGCGTTTCCCCATCACACACGCTGTAATCACATGCTCTCTCTGGAATCCAAGTGGTGTGTAGTTGTAAATCCATGGCAAATCAATTGCCGGTCTTGTCCTGTATGGCCCTCTGCACGGACTGTGGGTTCAGATCTCTAGAGGAGTCTCTCTTCCTGAGGGCAAGCAAAGGCCCCCCGCCAAGCAAATGTCAGATTCAAGGGTTCAGGACTTATGATGTGAAGTCTGTTTGTCTGTCTGTTGCCTCTTCTACACTTAATGCCGGTCAGGTTCCCTGAATGAACTGTTCATGACATTTAGTAAGTGAAGGATGGGAAGGGAGAAGGTCAGCCCTGGGGTTAGGGACAGGGACTCATCCCATCCCAGGAATGTGCTCAGAAGTTTCCTTGGCTTAAAAATATCTTGTTCGTTCAGATATCATATCATTGTCTGAAGTTATCCCACCTGGGTCAGGCTTTGGTTTAAGCATTGTCCCTAGGAGGGAGTGGGGTGGAGGTGGGAGGTGGGCGCTCATTTAAAAAGCAAATACTTGCCAGATGCAGAGCATAGCTCATTCAGTTGTAAGCACACATTTGTAGCAGACTCGCTTTGGCTTTGTCTGTGATGGGTGGGGAGTTGGAAGAGGGAGGTCTCTGAGTGTCAGCTTGGAGACTGTGGCCCTCCTCCCTCCAGGATAGGGAAGGCAGTGTGCTACCTTCCATGGCAGGCTGAAGTCTGCTTTGGTGAGGAGAGACAACGGGGTGAATTGCTCAGGAGGATCGAGGAGGTTTGGTAAAATCAGACCAGCCCTGCTCAGAGGTCACATGTCAAAACTGGTAAGTGATTGGCTGCCACCATGGGTTCTAAGCTTCCTCTAGGCTTTTGAGTTTCTAAGTGAAACAACCTGAAGTTTTCATGACACAGTAATTATTGCTATTAGTGCATCATTAAACATAATATAAATAATATACTACTAATTTTGTTTATTACGTTCCTCTCACTGGAATGCTAGTCCCTGAGGAACAGATTGTTTTGTTCTTTGGTACAATTAGGTGCCTATAGAAGGGCTTGACATAGTCTGTGCCCAATGAATACTTCCTGGATAAATTAGCATGTTTATTCTTGTCCTTTGTGTCTGACTATGCGCTCTGTATTAGCACCTACATACTATTAACTCTGGCCCTAGAAATTTTCAGGTTATTCAGCTTGGAACAATGTTTTCTTCTCTAGGGCCCCCTCAGAATTTGGACCATTGCAAATCCCTGACTTCCACCGCTTTCCTCAAGTGAGGGGTGGCAAACAGTGCTCAGGCTCTGCGCTGTGCCAGTGCATTTACTGCAAAGGGCGCGGCCTAGGGTAGAATGTAAACAAACACAGCTCCCGAGTTTAAAATAGACCATTGAGCAGCTTGCAAAATAGGCCCCTTGTTTTGAAGAGCACAGTGGACGCTCTCAAGAAATAATAAGAAATAATAAGAAATAATAAGTCTGGAAGTGGGATAGAAATCTCTGGCTAACCGGGTGCTCTAGTCCTTCGAACTTTTTTGTGTTTGGCACACCTGCAACAGAGCGGCTGCCAGCTGCGGCCAGCGTCCATGGGCAGCGGAAAGTTGATCTGGGCTGCTATAGGGGGACTAACATTGCTTTGAGAAAGCTTCAACATGCTTGTTGTGCTAATTTCTGGGAGACACAGAAACCCTTTGCTGGGGTCTCCCATGCTCGTCCCAGGCTGAGCACAAGATACAAGCGCTGACCAAAACTCTGTCCTACGTGTGACCTAGGGAGACATTCTAGACATGCCCATGCCTACGTTGTCTCAATGTCTCTTCTGCACAGTTTTAACATCTACCATGTAGGGTTGCTGTGGGGCGCAGCGTGTGCCAGGGTGTGGTGACAAACACACTAACCTTCTTCTGCAAGTGGTAGAGGACCAGGATTTTGCTAGCAATTTGAAGACATAAACATAATTGCCCCCCTTTTCTGTCTGAATCATTATTTTTGAAAAGTAAACACAAAAGAAAAAATATGTTAACATATTCTCATTTTAAGCAGTTGAAACAACTAAGAAACATAACCCCACTTCTCTCACAAAGTTACCCCTGTGGGAGTATACACCTCCAGAACCCCCCTCATACTTCTGAAGCTTCGTGTCTGTCTGTCTATCATCTCCCTGGAAGATAGGTATTTGTAGACACATTTTTGTGGATGTTTCTTTGAAAATATTTTTGGATGAGATTAATATTTCTAAGTGTGGACTTTGAGTACAAGAGACACTTTCTATAGTTCATGGGGCTCATCTAGACTTCCAAAGTCCTTTACAGAACTAAACAGTCTTTCTGGAAGAATAAAATACCTAGCTGTGCTGGTATATTCTTAATTAGTGGTTGATGGGGGAAAGCCCAGCCCATTGTGGGTGGTGCCACCCCTGGGCTGGTGGTCCTGGGTTCTATAAGAAAACAGGCTGAGCAGGCCACGTGAGCAGACAGTGAGTGGCACCCCTCCATAGCCTCTGCATCAGCTCCTGCCTCCAGGTTCCTGCCTGTTTGAGTTCCTGCCCTGACTCCAGTGATGTGCTGTGGAAGAATGGGCCAAATAGATCTTTTCCTTCCTAGTTTGCTTCTGGTCATACTGTGTCATCCCAGCAATGGTCACTTTAACTAAGGCACTAACTAGTCCAGCATAACTCGGAGAAAAGGTCAATGAGAGTTTAAAAAAATGATACTATACATGTATATATGAATATATATATGGTGTTATGTTTTTCTCTAGTCCGCAGCCATCTAATTTCAATTCCACTTACGTTGAGAACAAAAAGGTATTATGTAACTAGGTGTATATCTTGGAGTTCAAAGTGTTATTGTTTTAATGTTAAGATATTCAAAGTGGGACACAAATATCTCATTTATTAGGTCTACTATCTTTCTACAACTCTCTCATTCTTCCAAATGGTCCATATTACTGTCCTGCATGGCTCATGTAAAACATTTCCTGCTGAAATTTAGTTTGTTTTCAGTTTTTCATTATAAACTACACTCTAGTCAACACCCTTGAATACTGGGTAATTAGTCTCCGTTGCCTGAGGGCCTGGGCCCCATCTCCTAGGATCATGTGTGGGCCTCCAGGAGCCAGCTCTGTGATGGACTCAGTGGGGAACCCAGAGGAGACACGGGACACCCCTCCTGCTGGAGGCTGTGATCTTAGGAAGAAACTCAGACCCCAAGAACAAGGGGCTTCTCTAGTAGCCACAGGATGTCACGGGGCGAGAAATAGGCCTGACAAGTAATTTGGGGAGGCATAATGGCTGAAGGCTGTATTGATGGGAAGAGAATGTTTCCTAACGAGTTCTGCAGCTTCCTTGAGGCTTCTTTGGGATCCAGAATGTGCTGCAGAGGTAGGTGCCCTCCATGGTTTTCCTCATGCCCCTCTACAGTTGTTCTCAAGCCTTTTGTTTCTGTGTTTCTTTTCAGTATTTTATCATTATTATTAATTTTTAAAGATAAAGACCTGACAGAAGTCCCAGATCCAACCTCGGAGAAGTCGGAGTGTGCCCTTTCCACTCCTGCTGTGTGTTCTCACTATATATGCCTGTTTGCACAATTAATGTAAACTCTTGTTTCATGTGTTTAAAAATTTGCAGACCTTTTCAGCAAAATGTAAACAGGCAAGGCCTGAGATTTGCTGTTCCTCTGTAAACCTGTCAGTTTTATGGAGTAGTTAGTGTGGTATGTACCCTTGACCAGATTTGGCCTTCCTTCCCCTTATACACTTCTCTCCTGTCTATTCCAGTCCCCTCCTCCTTAGGTCCTGACACTAATTTCTGAAGGCTTCTGAAAGACACTGGACCAAGATCTGAGCTCATCAAAACCAAAGCTCTAGTCTTCAAGGAGCCTTTGTATTACTACGGGGTATACCTGGGGTGAGTGTGAGCTAGGCATGGTGGCATACACTTGTAACCCCAGTACTTGGGAGGAGAGGCAGGAACCCTGGAATCCACCTGAAGGGCCACAGAATGGTTGCCTAGCTATTATTGACCTCTGTGGCTGAGGTTGGAAACCGGATGTATTAGAGAGACGTTGTTATCCTGTTTGGACATTCCAGATTGTGAATGAGGTTCACTGAACAAATGATTTAGACAACCTTGTTCTCCGTCTCTCAGGATCAAATGAACAGCACTCGCTTGTAGTTCAGTGAGTTGGAGAGTGCTTACATAGAATACACAAAGCTCCAGTTTTGACTCCCAGCATCATTTAAAACAGATGTGGTGAGACATGCTTGTAATTCCAGCACTCTAGAGGTAGAGGCAGGAAGACCAGAAGTTCAAGGGTATCCTCAGCTACATATTGACTCTGAGCCAGCCTGGGCTACATGAGACCTGGTTTAGAAAAAGCAAAACAAAAAATTTAAGTAAATGACGTTACATTGTCCTGTCTTCCTTGGGAAAACTTGTCTCCAGTAGTAACGGAAAGCGTGAAATACGCCAGCCCATGACACTAGAAAGTCACAGGATGGACCATTGACATTTTTGCCCCCAAAAAGGTGTTGACTTCCTGAAGGATAAAGGTATCTATCATCTGGCTGAAGGAGCTGGCCTCGCTCTCCATTCCTCTTTTCTCCTCTTCAGTTTGAAACTTTGTGTTCCACATATTTGTGTTTTAGGATTTTTATTTTATTTCTTTTTTTTTTTTAAGCTGAAGAATGCTAGGTGGGCCCCTTTGTGGGGGCAAAAGAAAACAACCAGAAAAAATTCAAAAAAGTTCCTTTTTCCACTAAGAATAGGTCACTGTAAGATACCACACAACAAATTGCCACCAGTCTTTTAACGCACACCTTCTTTTCGTTCCTTCCTTTCTCCTGACACCTCTCCATAATAATTTCAATGCAATAAAGTCAAATTCATTCAGTGTTTTTTCCTAATTATTCAACAACTTTCAAGTGAAGAAAAATGCAAGTCATTTAATTTTATTATTATTATTATTTTGGCTTTAAAAAATGTGTATGTCTCCTTTCTGTTTGCTAAACAGTAATTGCAGATCTTCCTGGCCACCTTTAATACACCCAGCTAATTATCCTGAAATAAATCTCTTTCAAGCCTTCATGCCAGCAGTTCTGGGATCCTAGAGCGGCTCTTTCAGCTCCTGGCCGCCTGTCACTCAAATGGGCCTCAGCTGCAACTCAGAATGATGAGTATTAATCTCCTGCTGGGAAGATTCGCCCAATCTCCCACTTCCAACGACAGCTCCCAGGACCTACCTGTTAGTCTAAGCCGGGATTTTCTTTTGCGAACGCTGTGATTTTGCAAAGTGGAAGAGGATTCCTGGGAGAAAGACACTCAGTTAACCTTCTCCTAATTGCCATTCAAGATGGAAAAGGGAGAGGATGAGAATGGCTGTCCCGGGAGGGGGACAGGGCTGACGAGTGGCCTGCGGCTTGGCCTGGCCTGTTGGAGAGCCAGGGTCTGTGTCCACACTTCTGCCTAGCCGTGAACAGACCTTCATTTCCACCAAGGTCTTCTCATCTCTCTGTGCCTTTGTGTTCCTCCAGGTGTCCTTTTCGAAATTCCCCGGCTTCGCCTTCCTCTGCCCAAGCACTGTTCTTCCCTTCTGGATTTTTCTCTAGCTCAGCAAGATTCAGTTTCTTATTGATCAATGGCCTAGTTCCCCAGGATTTTGTGTCAGGTCCCATTTGCCTCTGCCAACTGAAGCGGGATCTTCCCATCCCATTCCAAATTCCCTCATCCATTTTCCCTCAGCTTCCGTGTCCCCCGTCTCTCTCATAACTGAGAAAATGATGACCCTGAGCGGGCATCACAGCGTCCTGGGTACAAGGCCCTGTAGTAACGCTATCCAAGACACCGCAAATAGTCAGTCTAGTTAGTGAGTGAATGCAAGCAAACAGTCAATCTTGTTGCCAGAATTATGGCACCTTCCTAGATTGATTTCTCTAAACCTTCCCTTGCTATGCTGGGTAGAGGAGCCATTGTTTACCTTCTTGTAGGAGGAATATGCTTTTGGCCACTGGCCTGCAGAGCCTCGTGACTTGCTGAGGTCAGTGCACAAACCTTTGGCTTTGGCCAATGGATGCCACGTCTAAGTTGAAACTGTGAGAACCTGGTGTTCTCTTTCTTTCTGTTCTGTCTGGGGGCAAAGTTCCAGAGGGTGGATGCTGCTTCGGCTTGGGTCGTCGAGTGAGAACCCGGAGTGGATCAGTGTGGACATATGGTGTGAACAAGAAATAGACCTTTACTTCTTTTGTAGCACTGAGGTTTAAGGCATTTAAAAGTACTGTGGTACAACCTAACCTCTCCTAACAGATCCACAAATACATTTCTCTATGTCCATGTGAGGTTTCATTTTCCCATTCTCTAAGTGTTAATGTTTCTCCCCCCCCCACTGTATATTCTTCATGTAGATATGAGTAAGTACACATATGTTGAATTTTTCTTTTCCCTTTTCTTCTCTTTCTTTTAATTTAGCCTCTTTTAAATTTACTTTTTTTTTTAAAAACTGTTGTAAGCCAGATATTAGGAATCCAAATCTTGGGTAAAGAGAAAAAGAAGTGTCCTTGCTTAGCTGCTTCAGCTGGAGAGATGAGTCTTTGGAACAGTAAGCACTTCCTATGTGTGCTGTCTCAATACATCGGAGCAGGGTTTGCACATAGGTTTATGAGGGTGTGCACTCCACAACCAAGAGGAAGGGAGTTTCCCAGAACTTACAAGTGCTTGTTGTGTAGAGCATTTGGAAGAGTCTGCTACTTAGTGGGTAAGAGTGTGTGTTCTGCTTTTATGTAGGACCCAAGTGCAGTGGCCAACTCCACGTCGTCAGCCGCCGACAGTCACCTCCATGAAACTCCAGTTCCAGGGCATCCCAGGCCTGTCTTCTCCATGGATACCTGCACACGCATGCAAATAGCCACCCCTATCCACATATCCACTTAATTAAAAAAACAATAAAAACAAATATATTTTTAAAAATGTGCTTACAAAAAGAAATGGAGGTCTAAGGAGCTCACGGTGGTGCTTCCTGCCATCAATACAAAGCCAACGAGTTCATTCTAAAGGGACCTTGAGCACTGCTGAACCCTGTAAGAGGTGACGAGAATCCATAGTTGCACTGCAACTTTGAAGTAACACAGACAAAGCATGGGCAGTAGGCTTCCAGTCCATCTTCCCCTGACCTCAGCTCTAGGGAAACCTTTTGGACTTGCTCCGGGTTGCATTTTGAGGACCGTGTTTTCCAGTGTCCTCTTTCTGTACTTTGTGCCTACTGGGCCTGCCTGTCCAATACAGGGGCACAGTAGGTTTTGCCCAGCCTTCATATCCTCTGGATATTTTTCCTTCCAGATCCTGCTCTAGATTTTCTTTGTCTGTCAAGCACTTGGTCTTGCCTGGTCAGAGGTTTGCCCTAAGACATGTTTGTTTAAATTCCAACGATTGTTTGTTAAGCAGTGAAATACGGAATCACATGCCGGCCTGGCCTAGGGTTTTCTTTCCTTAGGAGTGTTCCAGCTTTACCCGGTAGCGTGTGCCATGATTCACTGCCAGAGGAGTCGTTGCCCTTGGATATTGCCAGTGTCTGAAAATCATTCCACTGCCTGCCATGGTGGTTATGCAAGCGACCTTTGGGTTTCTCAATTTTTGAAAAAAAAAAAAAAAGTATGCTAATCCACTTCACCCATAGAAATGTCCCACAGAGGGATTGTGAAATTGTTAATGAAAACAGAGACGAGCAAGTGTCAGGACTAGACTAGGAAGCATCCAACCCTTCTCCTGATGCAGCCTGCCTGTGTGACCACACAGAACATGTAACCTCTCCGAGTCTTGATTGTCCTTTCTATGAGATGTGACTAGATACTTTCTTGTTTTAACATTTTACATTTTACAGTTTGGGTATTATGTTGTTTGATATGAAATCACTAGAAACAGGAAACAACCCAGATGTCCATCAACTGAAGAATGGATTAAAAAACTGTGGTACATCTATCTACACAATAGAATACTACTCAGCCATCAGAAACAAGGCAATCATGGAATTTGCAGCCAAATGGATGGAACTAGAGAAGCTCATCCTGAGTGAGCTAACCCAGACTCAGAAGGATGCACATGGCATCTATTCACTTATAATTGGATTTTACCCATATAGTACAGGATAACTATCCTACAACCAACAGACTGAAAGGAACAGAACATGGACTTTATTACTTGTTAGTGGGATACTTTGCCCTAGTGGAACTGCCATGTCAGCCCCCAGTGTAAGAGGAAGCTCTTAGCCCTCATATGTATGGCTGCTGAACTAAGGGGTGCTGATATGTGGGGGCACCCCACACCAGAGGGGTAGGATAGATGGGAGAGGGTATAGACAAGACAGTGGGAAGGTTCAACCGAGAGGGGTGGAGAGAAGAGGCTGTGATGGAGATGTAACTTGAAGTAATAAATAAATATAATAAAAATATGTTTCAAGATAAACTCATTTAAAAAATTGGAGGAATTCTTGTAACTTTTTATTAAAAAAAAGTCATACAATGTATTTTGATATTTTGATTCTTCCCCATTCTTCCAAGATCTATAGACAATTTTAGGTTTTTTTCCCTCTCTTTCTTGCAAAAAAAGAAAGAAAAAATAAAAAAAGAGCAAACCGAGATCTGCACTCTTCCCTCAATAAACCCAAAATCATAGCAATTAAGCAAAAGGCCAGTAAAACAAAAATGTTAAAATAAAGAAAAATGGAACAAAATTCCACAAAAGTACCATTGAGTTCCTTTTGTGTTGGCTAACAATTCCTGGGCATAGGTCTTTCTCTGAAAAGTGGTTAATATGCCCAGGGAGACTCCACTTGGAAAAACTGATTTTTCCCTTTGCCAGTGGTCAGACAGCTTCTTGGTTATGCGCCTGTGCCCACTCCTCCCCTGTCAATGCTAGGAGCCTATCTGGCTTGAACTGTGCAGGTCTTGTGTATTCTGCCACAGTCTCTGTGAGTTCAAATGTTCATCAGTTCTAGTGTCTCTGGAAGACACTCTCTTCTTGGAGTCATCCATCAGCTCTGGCTCTTACAATCTTTCTGTCTCCTCTTCCACACTGCTCCATGAGCTTTGAGGGGAGGGGCTTGATGAAGACATCCCATTTAAGGCTGAGCACTCCAAAGTCTTCCTTTCTCTGGATGTTGTTCAGCTATGGGTCTCTGTGTTAACTCCCATCTCCTGTGAGAAGCAGCTTCTCTGATTTGGGTTGAGCAAAGCACTGATCTATGAGTATAACAATGTCTATCAGGATTCATTCTGCTGCTATGCTTCTTTAGTGGAATAATCCAAGTACATTTAGCCCCGGGTCTGTAACCCATTAGTCTCAGGTTCGTGGCTGCTCTAGCAGTGTCTGGTATGAGTTCAAGTTTGTCTCAACCATTTTGTTAAATAAACAAGTATAGTCATCTGTGTTTTATGATATAGGTGTGCTGAGATAACATAGATTATCTAAAATTGTAATCCTGTTAGTGGTGGGAGTGAGTTGAGAGCCCAGACATTCTATCCCCATCTCACGTTAGATGGAGGAGAGCTGTCCCTCCTGTGATATTGGTGGGGGATCATTTGGGGCACATTCAACCACAGTAACTCTACTTGTTCAATACTAATTGAGGGCATTTGATGCTTAATGTTGAGTAAACTGTGCTCTCTAGCTTCAAAGAAGGTGTGATCGTGTGAGAGTCCTATGTGAAAACTTACTTATAGAAAAGACTGTTCTAAAGGTATTTTTTAGGACTTCCTTCCTCTTCTAACTAGGATGGAGTAACAAATGGGAACAATGCTTACTTTCTCATCTCCAAACAACAATAAAACTGGACAATACATGTGAAAAAAGTGCCTTTTCAAGTCATTAGGCACAAAAGGAAGCAAAGGAAAACAAAGGAAGCCCAAGATGAGTCTTATGCTCACTCCAGCTTATTACTTGGAGTTTCCAGGTCACATTAGAGGGAGGGAAGACTAGAGGATCTTACCAGTTCTTGGTGTTTCCAGGATGCAATGAATGCGGGGAAGCAAGGCAGTCAGAGCTGATGGAAAAGCTCAGTGGAGAAACCTTATAGAGATCAGTTGCTGGTCCCACTCCAAGCCTCGGTAGACTGGGACTAGTCAGCATTGGCCTGTGAGCAAGCTACTCTCCAGGCTAGAGGAAAATGCCTCCAATAACCTATGGGGCCAGGAATGGACATAGAGTCCTTCACATAAAGCAGAAAAGCTCATCATTTAAAAGATCATATGGAACACTGAGAAAAAATTTGCCCGGGTACTGGGAAAAACTAGCCCAGGCTGAAATGTTGGTAGCATCTAACAAAATATAAGGAACATCAGGAAAGATCAAGCTGTTTCCAAGCAACTTAATTGGACCACAGAAGGGAGCTCAAAATATTTATAGGATGGTACAAATATGCAACATATATCCAGAATGTCTAGAAACCCAACAAAAACTGTAAAACAAGCAAAAAAGTGGAGATATTTACCCCAGAATTCCTAGCAATAGAAAACAACTTACAACACTACAAATATAGAATTTATAGACAAAGACACTACAATAGGGGTAACTGCTTTACGTTCAAGAAGATAGTGGGAAGATGGGATATGTTAAGCAGAGATGTGGAATATACAAAAACTAAAATGTCTACAAAAAAAACTTGACAGAATTAACAGCAGATTAGGCATCAATATATAGAATGTAAGAAAAGACTTCTATGGAAATTGGCTTACATAATTATGGGGCCAAGAAGTTCCATGGAATATTGTCCACAGGAAAGCTCATGGTGAGAGTGAGCTGAGTTCAAAGGCCTAAGAAGCAGATGAGGATCCACACACAGGTGTGGTGGGATACTTCCAAATCTGAAGGCAGAGCATAAATGTTTTAGCTTAGGAAGAGGGAAAGATTTTGCCTCAACACCACCTATTCATTACCTATCACCTTTTTTTTTTTTTTTTCTGCTCAGCCTCCTCAAAAATGGGAAGTACCCATCCACGTTAGTGAGGGTTGATCCTCTTACTTGGCCTACTGACTCAATTGATTTTTTTTTCTAGAAGTACCCTTACACACTGGAAATGAAGTTTTTAATAGTTATGTGAGTATCTCATTGGATGGTAACATTAGCATATAAAATTTAACCATTGCATTCCATGTATGAAATGTCATATCATTTAAAGGTAGACTATGAGAAGTTAAAGATGGATAAGGTATACCTTAAAGATACTACTGAAATTAAACAAAGCAATAATTACATAAAAATAAAAACAACAGTTACATATTGTATTAGTTTTTTTTCTATTGATTTGATAAAATGCCATGGCCAAGGTAATTTATAGAAGGAAAGGTTTATTTGGGCTTGCAGTTCCAGATCAGTGTTCATCAGCATCATGGTAGGGACATGTAGGCAGCAAGCACCAGGCATGGTGTCAGGAACAACCAAGAATTTGTCTCTCCAAACAGAAGCAGAAAGCAGAGAAAGTGAACTGGGGATGGTGTGAGGCTTTTGAGCTCCAAAGGCTTTTGATGCACTTCCTCCAGCAAGGCCACACCCACTAGACCTCCCCAAGAAGCATCACCAACTGGGGACCAAGTATTCAAATGCTGGAGAATATGGGAGTCATCTCATTCAAACCACCACATATATAATAAAAAAGATGGACCTAAAATTAAAAGACTATCCAAATAATCCAGAAGAGTATGGGAGAGTTATAAAAGAGAACCCAGTATAGACAGGAAATTAGGAGACCAGTGACAGTCTAGTCAATTGAAATCCAAACACTTAATTAAACACAATGACTGTTGATAGGATATGAATCCAGAATAATCAGTATATATATATATATATATATATATATATATGGATCAGAAAATTCACTTGAAATGAAAGATAAGTAAAATAATAAAAGTATGAGAAAGGTTTATCAAGAAAATAGGAAAATAGGAGTGGATAATTTAATAATAAAGTAGATTTCTGAATAAAGACTATTACAAAAAATAAAGGATATTAGTTAATAGTGCTGAAAGTGTTAAGTCTTTATTTGAAACACATGAAAGCAAAATCTGGGGGAGCTACTAGTAGATAAATATTCAATTATAGTCAGAAATGTCAATACCTCTCTTTTAGTACTTAATGTAACAAGTAGACAGAAAATCAGTAGAAATATAGGTGACTAGGACAACACTATAAAGCAGCCTACGCTAATTGACATTTATGAATCACATTACCCAATAGCAGTAGAATATGCATTATTTTCAAGTTTCCAGTGTATTCTCTTTTTTACTAAGATAAATATATCAGGACCATAGAGTGAGCCTCAATAAATTTAATAGGCTTCAAATTAAAGTCTGTTCTCTTGCTATGAAGCAACCTTATTAGAACTTAATGACAAAATATCTGGAAATTAAATAGCATACTTAAAAATACCCATGAATCAGAGAGGTAATGAAAGGAAAAATTTAAAAATTTTTTCTTTGGAAAAAATGTAATCAATTAAGACTTGTTGGGAGCAGCTAAAAGAGTATTCATAGGGAGTTTTATAGTACAAAATATACAGAAGTAAAGGTTGGCAACAAGAAAGGCTGACAACCTCAATTCCTACCTTTAAAAATTAAAAGGATAAAGGAAGCTCAAAGTCAGCACAAGAACAATTCTAAATCTTGCAATGGAATTCACTTTAAAATGCAAGAAAAATATTAAAGGAAGATTAATGAAAACAAAAGCTGATGGTCTCATAGATCAACAAAGTTGAAAATCTCTAGCCTGATTGACCAGGAAAAGAAGAAAAGGCAAAAGTTCCAATAGCAAGAATAAATAATTTTCATACTGGGTGTGGTGGCACACACTTTTAATCCCAGCATTTGGGAGGGAGAGGTAGGCAGATCTCTGTGAGTTCAAGGCCATCCTGGTCTACAAAGTGACTTTCAGGACAGCCAGGGCTGTTACACAGAGAAACCCTGTCTTGAAGAAACAGAAAACAAAAATAAACAAACGAAAGAATTAAGTAATTTTCAGTTTGGCCTGGAAAGTTTGATCCTTCTGTAGCCCAGACTGACTCTGAACTTAAAATTTTCTTTCCTCTACCTCTGGACTGTTGGGATTACAGGAGTATGCTACCATGTCTGGCTCTTGCTGATATGTTTGAAAGATATTTTAGCTGGGTATAGGGTTTTTAGAGTGCTAATGATCTTGGCTTTTTTTTTTTTTTTGGTTTTTCGAGACAGGGTTTCTCTGAATATCTCTGGCTGCCCTGGACTCGCTTTGTAGACCAGGCTGGCCTTGAACTCACAAAGATCCACCTGCCTCTGCCTCCCAAGTGCGATCTTGGCTTTTTAAATACATTGTTACATCATGGTCATCCTTGTAAGTTCTGGTAAGATTCAGATGTGAGTTCTATTGTTTTCATGACGTAGTTCATATTTTCTGTGTTTTTAAATGAAAAGAAGTCTATCTGTCCCCACCTGACCTAACCAATTATCAGACTTTTCTTATATTTACCTACTTATATTTATATCATCCTACTAGAGACTCAGTGTAAATACTTCTTGAAATGCTCCTCCTTCTCCTCCTCCTCCTTCTTCTTTTCCTCCTCTTCCTTCTTCTTCTTTTCCTCCTCTTCCTTCTTCTTCTCATCTTTCACCAGTTGGGGAAATACTCTTAGGTACTCTTATATATTAGTCTTCCTCCCTTCTCCTCCTCTTCTCTGGCATCAGTCACTTTCAGCCTTTTCTTCCTGTGTAATAAGTCTTGATTTATCTTGTATGTTCCTTTTCATTTGTTTTTTCTGTTATTGCTTTGTTTGGCATGTTTTTCTTCTGGGTGATTTTCTGGGTTATCAATTAACATTGTGGTTGCATTGAACCTACTCTCAAAATTGGCCATTGACTTTCTTTTTTTTCTTTTTAGAATTTATTTTCTTCTCTTGATTTCTGACTGTATATATGTCTTTTGTGTTTTTTCTTCAGTTCTTTTTTTCTGTTTGTTTTGTCTTATTTTGGTTTGTTTTATTTTATCTTATTATTTTTTTTAGATGACTGTCTTATAATGAAAGAGCAAGAAAAAGTACATAGTTGAGTGAGTAGGAAGGATCTGGAAGGAGTTAGGGGAGGGGAAAACAATAATCAGAATATTTATTTAAAAATCTATCTTCTTTTTTTTTTTTAAAGATTTATTTATTGTGTATACAGTGTTCTGTCTGCAGGTATATCTGCAGGCCAGAAGAGGGCACCAGATTTCATTATGGATGGTTGTGAGCCACCATGTGGTTGCTGGGAATTGAACTCATGACCTCTGGAAGAGCAGCCAGTGCTCTTAACCGCTGAGCCATCTCTCCAGCCCAAAAATCTATTTTCAATAAAATAAAATAAGATAACTGAAAAAAAAAATAAATTAAATTCAACTCCACCACCCCCGAAATTCAAACTGGTTGTTAGAATTTGGGTTTTAAATTCCTTGATATGTTATAAACTTCTATTTTCAAGTCTGACTAATAGTTTTATTCTCTATGCCCTCCATATTGTGGTTAAGTTTTGATTGAGAAGCAAGTATTATTTATGAACAAATGCCAGAGATCATTTAAAGCTAATTCAAATGTTACTTACTGTAGACAGAACTTAGTCTGCATATTAGAAACACAAAAGCACTTTTAGGCAGAAGTGAATGGCTCAAACTCATCTTTTAATCCTTAGGAGGACAGCCTCAGTTGTGTGTAAACATTACTTGTAGGATATAGTTCTGTGTCTCCCATATCCTAACCCAAGCTGACATTTTTATCAGCTTCAAGCAGTCTTTCAGAGGTCTGTTAATTTTATAGATACCTCCACTGGAGTTGGCTGAGCTTCTGGAATCTGGGGAAAAGTGGCCTCAACTATCACATTGACTTTTTCTGGGTTTCCTTTTCCCTCTCTGTCTTGGACTGGTAATTCTTTCATGTCTTGCAGCATCTCTGATGACAGATGACTTAACACAACAGTGGCTGTTTTGTTGATCCGTGCATGAAAGTTTATCTGTTGCCTACTATGCCAACCCTAGCAGGCAGCACATTGTGCTGCTGTAAAGTCTTTGAAAAATTATTTCCTGTTGCCACGTTTATACAATACAGGGATTAGACTGGAGACCTCTCCAAGACATCTTTCACTGTTAGCCTATTGATGATCAGACAAATGGGCTGAACTGTCAATTCTCATAGTGTGGGTTTAAATCTGCTCATGAAACATTGCACCATCTCCCATTTGGCTAAGGTAAGTGGTACCACTTTGGATGATGGCTGTGGGCACCTGTGTCTCTTTGGAACATGTTCTATAAGGCTGGGGCACAACTACCTTGTATAAATACCCTGGCAGCCATCGTGATGTGAAACCTGGGCAGGGATGTTTCATTTTTCTCTCAATCCATAAATAAGGATTCCCTAGGACTATTTGTCACTGTCAGAAGGGAGATAAATAAAGAGAGAATAGGAATGTCGTTAATTTACTCAAATTTTAAACTCAGTCTCTTTGATGGAGAAGAGGCACCAGAGGAGGTCTGAAGTCATATTTCTGAAAAGCTATTGGAAGAGTCTATCACTGTCCATGAGGCTAGCGCGCGCACCCACCCACACCCACACCCACACACACTCATTCACTGACACACCGCAAACGTGGCTAATGATGGCCAATGGCTACATTATGGATGGACATCTGGTAGAGTTTCCAATAGAAATTCCAAAGTACTGTCACTTTCATTATAAAGGATTAATTTGTTCACATTTTTTCTTGGGCTTTCTGTTGTGGAGAGTGCTTTTATAGGTGCATGTGTCTGTGTGTGCATGTGACTCTTCTTATTTTTTGAGATAGAATCTCTCCCTAAATCTGGAGCTTCTTAATTTTGCCAGTTTAGCTTCTGGTTCTACTTCTCCTGGGCTAAGGCTACAGTCACAAGTGACTGTACTTGACTTTCAAGGAGGTTCTGGGGATCTGAACTCAAGTCCTTGTGCTTGTATGGTAAGCACTTTACCACCCAACTCTTCTTCCAAATCCTTTCCCCACTGAGTTCTGATAGACCTCTGTGGACTCACAGACCTGAGACCATAGCTCTCTTAGGATCTGATTCATATCCTGGTCCTCCCACTTACTAGTCATTAATTGGGCAAGTTGGAAAGTTTCCTAGTGTGCCTCCGTTCCTTCATTTATAAAATGAGGACAGTGAATGTTACCTGCTCCTGCAGGCTGAGGATATTCAACGAGTTAATGTAGCAAGGCAAGTTGAAGAGTGAGCTATTGACTGGTCTGGTAACCCCTCTGTCTCTGAAAATTTTGCTTGGGAACATGGAGGCACAGACACTAGAGTAAAGTTAAATGAATATAGCACTGGAAACAGGGAATCTTAGTTACTTTTCTATTGCCATGAAGAGACACTATGGCCAAGCCAACTTGTAGAAAAAAAAAAAGGTTTGTTTGGGGCTCACAGTTTCAGAAAGTTAGTGTCCATGACCCTCATGGCTGGGAGACTGGCAGCAGGCAGGTATAGCACTGGACCAGTCGCTGAGAGCTTACATCTTGGTCCATAAGTAGGAGGCAATGAGAAAGCTAAGTGGGAATGGTGTGGCTTTTGAGACCTCAAAGCTCACCACCAGTGATGTCTCCTCCAAGACCACACCTCCTGATCCCCCCAAAACAGTTAAACCAATTGGGAATCAATCGTTCAAACGTATGAGCCTATGGGGGCCATTATTGTTCAAACTACCCTGGCACACACACTCTCTCAGGAAACCAGCTATTGCCTCAACTCCCCAAAGTCTTACCCTCAGTTTAATTCTCTAAGGTTTGTTATAACACTCACAGTCACATTCACCTTACAGTGAGGATTTCAGATCCAGTGATGGAAGATGTTATATGCAAAAGCAGTCAGCATTCTATAAATGTGAGATTGTTGAAGGGAAGGGAGACCTGTGTCTCTTCTACATATAAGACTTCATCTATAAAACCCGGAAAATAATCTAATCTTACTTGATTAAAGATTAGAGCATATTGGAAGATGCTGACCATGTGGTCTTGCAGATATAAAACACTAAGTTTGCATCATTATAACCCCTCACTGAGGAAGGGGTTATTGTGTCTCCTTAGTGGATTTGGGAATTGAGGCTTAGATACAGACCTATTCAAAGCCACATTGCTGGAAAATAATTGCTAGATTTAGTTCAGATCCCTCTCCATGACTTAATTCTTCTAGATGCTTCTGACATGGGATATTGAGGCCCATCTTTTCTACTCTTTTCCTTTTGACTTTTGTGGCTGAGAAGGAACTGACTCTTACTTATCCAAGACCTGAATTCTCTTTCAATACAAAGGCATTTGGTTATTTGAGGAAAAAAAAAATCACCTCACCTCCATTCTTGGCCTTACTTCTTACTCTGAAACAAAGTAGATATAAAATGGCTATGGGGACTGCAATTGCTGAATGATGCCCTTTTGAAGATGCCCCAAAGGACCCTGTGAATGTTGTACCATGTGGCAAAGTCATTACAGGTGTAATGAAGTGAAGGTTCTTGGGATGAGATGACCCGGGACTATGCAGGTAGACTCTAATGGCCATTGCTAGAGTCTTTAAAAAAGAGAGGCAGAAAGACACAAAAGGAAGAAAAGGCCACCTGACTAAACTGTGGTGGCCAATCAGATGGTGCAGCCAAGAGTCAAAGAGTGTTGACAACCACCAGTGGTGGGAAGAGACAAGACATTCTCTTTTGGACCTTGATGGTCTCTTGAGTTCAGTTGTGCTACCAGGTTTGGACTTCCTGCTTCCAGAACCAGGAGAGAGTACCTTTCTATTATCTAAGCAATCGGGTTTGTGGTAATTTGTTACAGTGGTCACAACAAGCCATTTATTAGAGATTTTCCTTGACATGCTCTTTGAGGTGTACCATCAGATAAACTCCATGGGGCTACATTTCCTTCTCTTCTATCTGCATGACCAGGAGAGCCCTAGAGGACAGCATGTACCTGTGGCCCCAAGGCAACTGGCAGAGTAAACCTCCTCATTACAACTCTGTCCTATACCACCAGAGCTGTGGCAGGGGATATGAGTCTTCTGAAAATTGTGCTTCTGGGAGGTGACAGCATGCCCATCATTGGTAGGGCAGAGCCAAGAGGGAAGAAAGTCAAGGTCACCTTTGTATACCTCATGGTTGATACTGAGGCTACCTGACCAAGTTTACTGCCCTCTCCCAGCTCCATTGCTCAGGGGTAATGCTTTCTGGAACAATTTTACTCCATGTCCAGGGAACAAAGGAGAAACCAAATGCTTTGCTTGGGAGCAGCTCATATGGAGGAGGCCAGGCAAAGCCCAGTGACAGGATAATCACTTAAATATCTGCTGCACTATAAAGGCAGACCCTACCTCCAGCTGGAGTTCAGGTTCCCACAGGTCATGAAAACAAAGGGGGGTGGGGAATGGGAGAATTCAAGAGGAATAAAAATGGAAATGATTAGGAAAGATTGCCACTGGAGGGGGTGGGGGTGGGGGTGGGGGTGAGGTGGGGGGTGGAGTTAACCCTTTCGAGCCGGTGTGGATGTTCAGCCTTGCCTTTCAGGCTGATATATAGGAGATGATGGATGGAGACTGGGGCCCACCCGTGAGCTACTGTGCTCAGAGCAGCTCTCCAGGGCTCCAGGCGCTGATGTCTGCTGGGAGAGTGAGTCCGGGGCCAAAAGAGGCAGGATCTTTTTGTCTACCTCAAACTTGCCTTTCTCTTGCCGTTGGAATGTAGACCACGCCCTGGCGTGTCTCCTTACACTTCATTTTCTGCTCATCCAGCGCTCGCATGTTCTCTAGCTCACATGTGGCTCTCTACACTCACCCTACAGCGCCCTGTTCCTTCTTTACAATCTGTAGGCCGCTGGCTAGTAGTGACCTTACACCTCCATACTAAGAAACACAAGGTCTCCTGGTGTTCCTGGAAGTTGGGCCTGCTGTGCCCTTGCTGGACGTGTTCAGTGTATGTCTATTACGGTTCTCCAGAGAAGAAGCAAGAGGAGACAGTAGGGAGGCTGATTTAGGGAGATAGCGGACACAGCCACAGGGGCTAGCAAATCCAATGGTCATAGGCGCAGGCTGGAGAGCCAGGTGGCCGTCAGGTTTTAGCCTTGATGCCAAATTGCTTCCTTCTCAGTAAAATTCAATGTACCCTTTAAACTCCTCCATCTAAATTATGGAGTGGAATCAGGTTTGTTCAGTCGACTCACTTAAGTATTAAGTTCACGTGAAACACCACCTTCGCAGAAACATCTAGACTACGGTTTGGGCAAACAATTCAGTTCCATGGCTTTGCCAAGTTGACTCACAGTACGATTTTACCTTGCTGTGTCTGTCCTTCCTTGAGAATATCAAGGAATATCACACTTTCACGCAAGTGTGTGCCCCCTTGGTGGCTGATTTGATCACGTGGGGGCCCCTCAGCAGTTGAGTCTGCTCTCAAGTGGGAAGTGAGCTGAACTGGGCAGGATCAGGTTTCGGTGGTGCGGTCACGTGCGCGTAGTTGACATTCGATATTTGTTGCCTGCCTGACCAGCTGTTTGACTGAGCAATGAATCATTTGGATTCAGGTATTCCTTCAACTTTGAATTTCCTCCCTTTGGGTTGCCAGAGGCCTTTCCCGTTTCCTTCTCTCCTGGTAGGCTCTGTGAATCCTTTCCTTCCTTTCACCTCGGGCTTCCTGGCTCCTCCCTCCCTATCCCTTTGATTTGGCTAATGCTCTGTGCCTAATCACATTAGCCAGCACTGGCAGTCTAGAGCCGTTTACAGTCCAAACCAGGCCTGATTGGGAGCTAAAGCAGCCCCAGGCAACTTTAAGAATGTGTTGATTGGTGGGGGTGGGGGGCCCCCAGAGGGGAGTAGTGTCATTGGCTGATGGAGCCGCCCACGTGTGTCTGGGCTCTGGCAGGAGGTTGCTTTTGGGATTTCTCCCTGATCAGGCTCCTAGTGGGGTATTTATCCGTGGCTGTGTGTCTGAGTCTTTCCCGATTGCATTCAGCTTCATGAAAGTGAGCCCCCTCCGACAAAATGAGACCCACTCCTCGACAATTTGGTCAGTGCTGCAGCGAACTGGGCCCGAATTCTTGTCCTTGTGTGTTGGAGCTCATTTAACTCTCTCCCAATTCTGGGAGTGTAAACAGACTGCCACGCGTTTCTCTGGTTCGCAAGCATTGCCTCATTTCCCTTGTCTTAATTCAGGGATATTCAGTAAGTGACCTCAGGATTTGATTTCAAAGCCTTCAGTTCAAATTCCACGAAGGATGCCATGGTTTTAAGGAAATTACCTTCCCCTCTGCCTTCATTCTGCATTTGTTTTTAGAGTGCATGGCTTTGTAGTCACTGTTCCCTTAATTATTCACTATCACTAGTGGTTTTCTCTTCTCTGCCACATTCTCTATCCAGGCAGGAACCCAGGGTGCCATCTCCACCACTGTATCCCAAGGACAGACAGCACGGTGCTGCCTGCCCATCCACTGAGAACATTTGATGTGTACAGATAGTGCTTTCTGCTTGGGAGGCGTAATTACATTTCTGGATGTTTTTATATAGCTAACAAGAATATTCATATAAGTCCCATGGTAAAAACTGAATTCTTGGGGTCAGAGAACTTAAGGTTACCTTTTCTTGGTCATGTGAGAGGATATCCCTACCCCCCCTTGGATGGAGGTGTGAAGCATTACATGTGAGTCTGCTGTAATACATTGCATTTCACTGAAGTCCCACCACCCATGACAGACTTCTTGGGCTCAGAAACTGGTGTTACCGGTGTCTACATGTCCAATGTGGATACCAAATGACGTTCACTCGAAATTTGTGAGGTTTGTACCTTGGTCTAGTTATCTATGAAAGGGAATCCTAATAATCCTCTCCTCCTAGACTTGGGGACTCAGTCGGATAATTTATGTAAAGATCAATGCTAAGCTCAGAGCTAACTTAATAAATACCAGCTATCATTGTTGTGTTGTTTTTTTCTATTAATATATCATAGTATAATAGTAAAATTGTGTCCTCACATTCTCATGTCTTCTCATAGTTATCTATGACATAGATAACTAAAATAGAGAGAGAGAAGGACAGAAGAAGGGAGGGAGAGAGAGACAGAGAGAGACACAGAGAGAGAGACAGAGAGAGAGAGAAAGAGACAGAGAGAGACACAGAGAGAAAGACAGATAGGGAGGGAGGGAGGGAGAGGGAGAGAGAGAGAGAGAGAGAGAGAGAGAGAGAGAGAGAGAGAGAGAGAAAGAGAGAGGATGTTTATGTAGAGTGGAAATAGAACTGGGGGTTGGTGTGAGCGAGATGGGACCAATAGGTCAAGACACGGGACTTCAGGAAGAAAGATGGAGGAGGCCTATGGAGGAGAAAGTCAATGGTGTGTTAACTGGGCATCAGGATGAAGGGCTTTTTTAAAATGGAAAATGAAGCCAGCCACTGACTAGGAGCATCAACTGAGTGGACTCACTTGGCATCTGGTTACTTCTATCTACGCTTGCCTGGCATCCGCACAACTGGCCATTTGAATCCAAAAGTTCAATCCAACCATCAGGGAGGGCTGGTGGCTTGCCTGTGGGAGGCCGGAATGCCAAACCATCATTTGGCCTGGCTAGCTACTGGGACTGGGCAATTCTAACAGTAGCATGTGCCAATCCTCCTATGACAGTTATTGGGGTCAGAAATTGCATTGGCCTGAAATTACGAGAGTGCCCAAAGCAAATCTGATTTTAGAGTACTCTTGTAATGAGACCGAACTGATCAGAGAGTACACTGTTGTGCCACTCAGAATGAAAATGCCTTGGTACAGCCATGGTTGTTGTCTGATCCCTCCTCTTGCTTCTGCATATAGTGGGATTGAAATGTAAAAATCAGGCTGACACATTCTCTTCCAACTTTTCTTTCAACTTTGTCCTTTGATGGAGCTTCTGGCCAACCTGGGATGGATCTTCTTTTTCTTTTTAATTCCTTTAAAATAAAAGACTGTTTTCATTGACTGAGGAATGGTATTATTCTATTAGAAAGCAATATGTTACAGATATTACTAGGGTGTGTTTCTTCATTCCTAAGAACTTATCTTGGCTACTGTGTTATTTGATCTTTTTGACAATCCCGTGAGGTAATTGACGGGGTGAGAATATTATTAATTTCATTTTTCACATGGAGATTCAAGGACAGAAGGTGATTACTTATCCAAAGACATACAATGGCTAGCTGGCAACAGTAATAGCTACTATGTGCAGTTACCATGTACCAGGTACTATTGTAAGTATTCACTTAATCTTCACAGTGACCCAATGAAGGCATGCTATTATCCCCATTATGTAGATGAAAAAGCCCAGGCAGAAAGATGGAATAAATTGCTCAAGATTACAGTTGGTAAGTAGTGGTGCTGAGATGGGAACCCAAGATTCTTAGCTCCTGGAGCCTAGGTAGGTGAGCACAATGAAACTGGACCACATGGTGGAGTCTATCAGCAAAGCTTGCCCAGTTCTTGTTCTCGCTGTTACATGCTTCCATGGTTCCCCTTTGTCTTCAAGATGTTTCAATATTAAGTGGACAAAGGATTTTGTGAAACATGACAATATCTCAGCTTTTAAAATGTGTTCACACGCCTATTTTAAAACTTTATCATTTGCTGGTGAACAAAACAGGAAAGTTTAAAGCTTCTTAGGAGAAAGGAGGTGTCATACCCCTTTGATTGTTGCCTAAAGCTCTTCTTGTCTTCTCGTCCTGAGTAGGTTTCTCTGTGCAGGTGGGAGAAGCCATCAGTGTTGGTCTTCTTAGGGTTGGAGACCCTGTCGGTTGAATTTTCTTTCTTCATGAACCTCAGAGGCACATTGGCAGCAGATTTGGGACTTGACAGGTGAATATGGGACAACCTTCTGGGGAGGCCCTGGTTTGTGGGACAATGAAATTGTGGGAAAATTGCCCAGAGATTCTCAAAGAAAGACAGTTGAAAATGTTACTTTGTAGCTAGGGTTCCTGAAGTACTCTATTGTGGTTATTTTTGGACAATGAAAATGTGGTGAGGAGGTAGCTGACTTTGGAGTTTGTGGTCCTCAACATTTGTTGTTGTTGTTGGTTAAAATAGTTCAGTGTATCTGATATGAAAAAATTGTATTTTCCCCAGTAGCAGAATTTCTCCCTTAGAAGAGACAGCTTGGCATCCTTCGGGAGTAAGATAGGAAAGTGAGGGAGATTTTTCTGGGCTCTGAAATGCCAAACAGTATGCTTCTTTGCTGACTTCACATGTAGGCAGAATACTAACACAGAGTTCTATGAGAGGCTTTACCTGCATTTCTAGTGTGGCACAGAACTGACTTCCTTCCCTGAGTTATTACATAATCCCATTACACTGCCAAAGCTTGGACAGTAGGAGAGAGTAAGGCCCTGTAAGGGTCCCAGATTCCCTGGGCACGTCTGCTTAATACAGCCTTCATGACATTTGCTGTTAAGTGCCGACTGAACAGTGTCATGACAGCAAGTATGTGTACATGGGTGGACAAATGAGTGGGCAATGGTAAATTCCAACTACACTATGCTCAAGAAACAACAGAATAATGAAGCACTTGCCAAGTAGTTCGTTTGATACCTTTGAAATGTAAATTGTATAGCTGAAGACAATTTTGCTGATAACAGATGGGAATAGATAATAATAAGGATTTTATATTTAGTTTGTGGTAGATATTTTGTGCCTATAAATATAAGGGCAGGGTTTGTGTTATATGTTGACCCCTCTGAGGTAATGGTTAACAATTCTTCCACTTAATATAATATTTATTTAATTTTTATCAGTGCATAAAGTTATGGAAATCAGCAATGATGTATTTTAAATCTGGGGAAGGAAGAAAATCCTCTATCACAAGCTCTTCTTTTCCTCCACTTCCTTTCCTTCTGTTTTTTTTTTTTTGACAGGATCTCATATAGACCAGGCTGGCTTTGAACTCACTGCATAACCAAGAATGGCACAGAACTCTGACCTGCTTTCTTCATCTCCCAAGTGTTGAGTTAGAGACTGTCTGCCACGCCCACTTTATGTAGTGCTGGGAATTGAACCCAAGACCTCATGCATCCTAGACAAGGTCTCTACCAACTGAGAGGCCTTCTTAGCACTTTGGTGTTTGAGTTTTCTCCTTTTGCTGTTGGCTGCTATGTTCTTATCTGCTCAGAATCCTAGTTACCCAGATGTTTAGTCCATTCAGGTACATTTAAAGATAGAGTAGCTTCAGGAATGGATTTCTGGAAAGAGGAGGAAGAAGGAAGGTTCGTGAGCAGCTGCCACAATCTCCTTGTTTTGTGTGAGAGGTTGAGGACCTGCCTGGGGACAGATGTGGACCACAGAGCCAAGATGTCCCAACACAACACCACAGTGACCAGTCTACCCAGCTGCTTGACCTTAGTCCTGAGGTCTGCCACCACCACACGCTTGTTAACTATATACACACCTACCCATGTCAGTGTGTAGGTGTACAGGTAGTTACCTGTATGTATAAGCATGCATTCCTACCTAATTAATCAAGAATCTTAACTGTAGCATATTCTAATTTTGTAAGCAATTGTGAAAACTAAAAAGAACTTAAAAGTAGCCTTATAAATGTTGAATTTGACATTTTTTTCATGTCCTATTTTTCTTCCCAGGTCTCCAAAAAATCTTGCTGAAAGGTGCTCCTCTATGCACTGTTAGGCTATTTGTGAGGGAATGTCACCTGCTAGCTATGTGGAGACCTCAGTGGTCCAGGGGAAATGGAGCTCAAAGGAATGAAAAGAGAGTAAAGCTTTCTGGGGCTAAGCTTGTTTTCTCACAAGCAAAACTGAACTTTATGTCAACTTTAAGTGGGAAGCTGCAGTGTGTTTATTTATTTATCTGGCCTGAGTGGGTGACAAAGATTGAGTCTCCTGGGGAAGAGGAAGTCCCTCCTGTTCCTTTCTCTGTCACCCTGATCTTTACCATTGGCTTTTGCAGATGCCAGTCACTGCTCACCATCCTGGGATGCTGAATATCTAATGCCTAGTGCATTAGTCTAGTACTAAAGTCTGACTGGGTTAAAGCCTTCCCTCTTCAAGGAGTTGCTAGCTCTGACTGTGCCAGTGAATAACCACGGACAACTAACGGGAATGAAAACCTCCAAGTGGATTCACTTGGGAGCTAGACTAGAGACAATTTATCAAAGGACTCTCCCCACTATGGTCTAAGTAGATTAGGAAAATTTAAAGTATTTGCTAAAGGCAAATATTTTTTCCCAATTTTAAATCAGTTATTTTTTTTTAAACCACAATATTTTTACTTGTTTAGTGTGTTCGGGCATGCGTGTGTGTGTGTGTGTGTGTGTGTGTTGTTTCTGTCATGGTAAGTATCTGAAAGTCAGAGGTCAACTTGTGGGAGTCAGTTCTCTCCTTCCAATATGGTCGACCTGAGGATCCAAATTAGGTTGTCAGTTTTGAGGGCAGTTGCCTTTATCAACAACTATCTTACCAGCCTTTCAAATTAATAATCTGAAAGGACTTTATATTTCTGTAATGGAACATGACGTTTTGGATTTCCCTATTCAGGAAAAAATGATAAATCTCTAGCAAACTGATACATCTCACCCTAAAAATAGGTGCCTAAAAAAAGATTCTCAAATTTTGGGTAGATATTCTTCATTCAATCTGTTTACTTTCTGATTGATTTCCTGTGTTTTCTATCCAGAAACAGGCTTTCAGTGTGATTTGTATCTGTCAGTCTGATGGAGTTATGTTATGTTATAGTAACAAGGAACCCCAGATATTTCTCCTTTTCTACCCCTGCCAAGTGTGTATTGTGGGTCAGCATGAAGAATACCCCTCGCAGGCACTGGAGGACTTAGGCATGATGAGAGCTCAGTTCCAACATGGCGTCCTGTGTCAAGCCTGCAAGTTGCCAGGGTACAACAATCTGTGTTGCCTCTTCCGTCTTTTATACAGAAGAGGCACTTGCCACTGCCTGGCTTGTTTAAGGCAAGATATACAGCCACACCAGATATACAGTTCAGTTCTACCATGTTGTCTGTAAGGGAAAAAAAAATCAGAATAAACAGGAACACCCCCGTCAAGGTTACAGGATAGGAATGAGAATTCTTTGGAGTTCTTTCCTGAAGAATGTAATGTGATTTTTCTGAGTATGACATTTTTTTTCTTCTGAGTATAACAATAACAATTCCACACTAGGAGGCACAGGTAGGTGGCTGGTCCCACTGTTACTAGAAGGACTGAGGACACAGTGAGAATTAGTGACTTACTGGAAGTCTTGGCACATGCTTGCCGATACTGACTCCAGAGATACTGAGCCTGGAGGGGCCTTAGTGGCCTTCCCATCCCTGTCAGGAACAGCACCTAGTTCTTTAAGCCTTCTTAAGCTCTCTATGGTGGGCAGTGGGAAATTACAATTCCACTTTGGAGCCATCTTAACAAGTAACTTTGGAAGTCTGGATTGGATGGAATAACAGTAAGAAAACAAAACGTGGGTTTAATTTAGGGAGATCTGTATTTGAGTTTCAGTTTCGTGTGTCCTTTTTGTGTAACTTCTGGGAAGTTACTTAACCTTTGTGAGGGTCAGCTGCCTCCCCTGAAACATGAGGGTAGGATTTCTGACCTCTCCGGCTGTGGTGGTGAGTGGATGAGGGACGGTTGTGAAGTGGCAGTGCAGTGGCAGAGACTCCACACAAGTTTTGATGAAAATCATTTTTTTTCCCATTTGTTTCCCTCCACATTTTGAGTCTTAGGACCAGCTCAGGAATACTAGACGCTGTTAAGCAGTGGAGCTGAAGTTATTTCTAGATAAACAACTTCACTTCCCATTAGTTCAGTAGAGCTCAACCTGTGCCCTCAGTCCAGCTTTCTGCTACTTGTGGGGAACCCATGGCTGCAGAAGGGCTGAGCTGCCTGCATGAGGGGGGAGGCCAGCACTGCTCCTCTCTGGGCGGAGGGACCTGCTCTCGCTCTCCTTGCTTAATCAGATGCTATCCTTTGCCAGCTTCCTCTGCTAGGGTCCCATGCTTCAAAGGCAATGCTGGGCCCTTTGTAGGCTTGAACTCAGTCTGAGTTTCTCTTTGCTCCACTTTCAACATGAATGGCAAATGGAGGCCGCTTGGACCTAAGTCAGCCGACCTGCTGATTCAACAGTTGCTCAGTAAGTAGTCACGGACCGGGGATTCACCACTTGTTTTGAGTGGTGGAAGCCAAATAGAGGAAATTCAAAGAGTTACGAGCGGAGATACCATCTTAGTTTGGTTAAGGCCCACAAATAAAATTTGATCTATAAAAACGTGAACCTGTTTGTGAAGAGCCCTAAGCGGTCAGATTTTGAAAGGTGCTAAATTTTGCCACTCAACTTCTAAGCTAGTTAGAAGTCCATTTCTTAGGATG
Organism: Lophiomys imhausi; assembly: GCA_907164525.1. Lineage (NCBI taxonomy): Eukaryota > Metazoa > Chordata > Mammalia > Rodentia > Muridae > Lophiomys > Lophiomys imhausi. The sequence goes on from CAJQZJ010032798.1 coordinate 1,890,188, forward strand.
TGTTTTCAGCCCGTGGGCCACCCCCTCCAAGCTCTAGTTAGTCTCCCCCTTTTTCTCTCTTCCAAGTCAATGTGGGTTTACCCAGCAGCAGAATGGCGGAGTGGAGGACAGGCTTTCAGCAGCTTGACCTGAAGCTAAGTATCTTTGCTCATCACCTTCTCTGCCCTCTGTCTCTCTCTCCTGCCCTTCGCCCTGTCTGTTTGGTAATATATAGAGGGGAGAAAAACTTCCCAAACACCGAACTTCATGGGCAGAAGCTACATGAAGTCTACCAGGGGCCCACCGTCCCGTCACGCGTGGCGGTAGAGCAAGCAGGCCTCCACTGCCCGCAATCGTTCTCTGTTGGCAGCAGGGAAGTCTGCCAACGTCCCATCAGGCTTGCTTCTTAAGCAAAGTTGTACAAGTTAACAGGTTTTATTGTTGGGGGGCAATCTGGGCTGTTCTTACAGGAGGAAGGGAAGAAGGCCCCAGAGTGTTTGCCAGCAGCAGTCCTTGGCGTTACTCATTCCCTCTCCTCATTAATTTGTGTGAGCTCAGCTCGGGTAACAAACTGTGGGGCAGGGGGATCCTATTCAGCCAGGCCTGGCCCAGGGAAGGCCTGTGAGCTAATTGCTCTAATTGAGTAGGAGGGGCTGCTCTCCTCTGGATTCCTGTCCCTTCCCGGCCTTGTTTGGAGAGGAATGAATGGAGGCCCACTTCAACTCCTGCTGGCAAGCCCCAGCAGCTGGGATCCACTGTCGGGATCCGCAGCAAGGCCCACAGTCTGGTGCCACTCCTGTTCTTTGTGTGAGCAGCGAGGTGCTCACCCAGGGCTTGGCGAGCTTGCTTTTCGCTGCCTTTTGGGTTGAGAAATGCTCGGCTATAATTTATATCAGGGAGACGGCATTAGAAATGTGTTAGCGTGCCTCTCCAGATGGACGGATCATTTACAACTAGCACAATATATTATCAATGCACTGCTCTTTAGGACCTGCTACATAATAGACACGTAATGAAGCATATGAAACATGGATTTCATTTCCAAGCCCCGAAAGGAAAACATGATTTTGGGGGGAAAAAGCCACTCCAGGTGGGGGCCACTGGGTTGGGGCTGGGGGGGCAGTGAAAGGGTCTGTCTCTTTAAGGCGGACTAGGAGGAAAAGCAAAAGTCATCAACTCGGAAAGTAACAAATGAGAGCCCAGAGCTGTGCGGCTAATGTGCAAACTTGTTTCTGTCCTCGATGGCGCCATCATTTATTCAGGAGGTAGAAGCAGAAGACGGGGACTTGCATTTGCTTGATACTCAATTATACATTAGTGTACATCACTTGGCAATCTGTTCATATCAATTTAATTGGATTTTAATATTGCCTCTGATCTTGTTGTCCAATTAACAGTACTGGCTGGCAATAAAGCAGAACCACACACTATGTAACACCTTTGATCCCTGCCATATGGAGCTCTTCCATTGATTACCACATTTTCAAAAAATTTCACTCTCTCAATATGGGCCGTGATAAATGGGAGAAAAAGCACATCCCTGATGTGATAAAAATTTCACTTCAACTCGCAACTTCATTTATTTTGTTGACATTCGGCTCTGATTAAGAACAATAAAAAAATCATGCCCTGAATATCATATGCAAATACAACCCTGGGCATGAATCTAATCATGCCATGGGAGCATTACCATGACTAGCCTGGCATCAGCTCAATTTTTTTTAAAGTGACAGCACACACTTCTGGCTTTGCAAAGTAGTCGCCACCACTATGTCATTTAAAAAACATCTGATGTTTCTGTTTCCACCAAGGCAGGGGACAGTGTGTGAAGTCCCTTAATTAGGCCCCTGTGCCCCGGTTGATGTCTAGTGTGGACCTCTCCTAACTCCCACCCCCAGGCCCTGCTTCTAGAGTCTGGCAGCTGGGAGGTGGGAGAGGGGTGAGGTGTGTGTATGAACTTCAGGCTTCTTCCACCTCTTGAGGCTGCCCCTCAGAATGGGCGGGAGAGGTGGGATTTAAGTTTGGGGCTGCAATGCCAAGGCAAAGGACTGGACCTGCCTGCTCTAAAGAAGGTTATGAATGTGTGTGTGTGCCAGCTTCCTGTTTGCCTCTTGGAGTTATGCAAGCAATTATGGCTTAATGCCCTGGAGACACTCCCAAATGACAGGCTTAACCCCCAAGGGAAATAGGCTTCTGTTGTGAAGGATTACATCAATGTTCTAAAGAGCCCTTCCACAGCTCTGAGGACGAGTTGATCCTTTTCATGCCTCAACAGGAAGATTGCTAGTGGCCAGAGCCTGGAAGCACCAGAGAGGCCCCTACTGGGATCCTATCCTTTCTTGCTTTCTGGGACAGACATTTTTCATCCCACAGGCAGCATTGCGGCTCTGCATTTGGGGTCCACCCCACCCGTGCTGAAGAGTTGGACAGAGTGTGCTCCAGAGCACCCCAGCAATCTCATTGCCACCCAGGGGAAAGGGATATTCATAGCATGGCCGTGCCTCACAATGATGGGGTCCACATGGCAGCCAGGGCTCACCTGGAACCTGGGCAACTTTGGGATGAGGGAGGAGGAGAGCTAAGGCTGTTGGGCACACATGGCATAAATTATTCCTTGACCATTAGCGGTGTTTCTGCCTCATAACCGTTCTTCAGGCACATTAAATCAGTGAGAGGGGAGAGCATGCTAGGACATCTGGGGCTGCCAGATAATTCAGTTAATTTCTATTCCCTTGAACCTGGAGGTGTTAATTTGGAAGCACAACAGAAGAGGCTGAAGAATGCTAATACGTCATTTGAATGATTAATGCAATCAGGGGGATTGGGGGGACCTCTGTTTACTCTTTAATTTTGACATGGCACAGCAAGAGGAGAGCGGCTAATTTTCCAAAGTTAAGGGCAAGTTGGTTTCATTTCAGTCACGTGGCCTCTCCTGGCGTTTAGGGAGCTAGGGTAACTCAGAAGGGCTATATTGGGCTGTGGGGGCCAGCTTTGCTCCTATAATGGCCACGGCCAGGAAAACAAATGAAATTGTTTGTGATCTGAGAAGTGCAGTCCTCTTGGGTGAGGAAGCTCCCAGAAGCTGCTGGAAACAGCCAACAGGAGAAATCAGAAAGAAAGGAAAGGGAAGAGGGAGTCTGGAAAAGATGTTGCTGAAAATAGGTGATAGCCTTCTAACGGCTGTGTATTTTTATCTGACATTTACAAATTGAGTGACTTTCTTTTTAAAAGAAGAAAAATATTTTTTCAAATTTATTTAAGTGGAACCTTATTAGGGAAAGCTTAGGCCTGAGCAACTATTTCAAAATATATTTTGAGAAGAGATGCAAAGGAAGACATTTAAATTCTTTGCAGACTGGGGGCATTTAAAAGAAGTCTGGTGTGTTTACCGCCCTGCCTCTGATTGGAGGCGGCTTATGATTGTGATAACAGGAATTCAAAGGGCACGCCCCACTGACAGCCACTGTAGTATCTCCCTTTTAAAACAAAGAAGGTATTGTGAGAGTGAATGGGATTTGGCCCCAAGCACTAAACAAATTCTAGAGAGCAGAAAAAACCCTGTAATTATGTTAATAGTAAATTAATGTTTTTGCAATTTACCCATATCACCTCAGAATAGGTGTTGTTCAGAAGTACCTACTGGAAGCACTCCGTAGGCCTCTGAAGAGGAATGGAGTCAAAATGTTTAGTTTCCTGTGAAGCCTGGAGTTCAGTCTACAGGGGAAGTACATGTTTTCTTGAGGTGCCTCCCAGACAGGACTCAGAAAACTGGGAGGAGAGGCCATGTTTCTTGAGTTGCTTTGGGGTTTCCTTGGCTGTGAATGCAAGGCTCAGGGGTTCTCCCCATCTCTTAATTTCCTCACTCTGTGATTAGCCTGACTTCTTGCATCTCTAACCCATGCACTTGGTTCTGAACTGGGATCAGTGCAGGCAAGGCCCTGAATTGAACAGACCGTAAATTTGGTTTGCCCAGTAAGACCCCACAGGGTAGGGAAGTTCATCTCCAAAACGTAGTTGAAGTGAGTGTCTCTTGAGGAATTGCATGCAGTTGGCTCTCCTTGTCTGCGGGTTCTGTATCTGAGATGAAAACAACAGTAGACAGGAAATACTTGAAAACAAGGCTCATTATACTGAAGGTGGGTGACTGTTTTCTTGTCCTTACTCCCCCGAATGATATAGTTGTCGTTCGTAATCTAGTCACGATTTAAAGTGTATTATAAGATGCCAGGAGGCTGTGTGTGTGAATACTAAACTCTTCTGTACCTGGGACTGGGTATCCGGGTTTCTGAGGAGAGTCCCGAGACCCCATTTCCAAAAGACTCAGAGTGGAAACTCTATGCCGGGAACTGTGCCTACTCCAAACAGTCCCAAGGGGGTGGGGATATCTTCACATTTTACTAATGATGAAATTATGTTTAAGGAACAAACTGGGCAGGCCCTCAACGAAGAGGGCCTTATTTTCTGAGTAGACATTTATTCCTTTTTAACTATATCAGGCTGTTGCAGTTACAGGCTGGGAAGTGGAATGCCTCCCTGGTAGGCTTCCTTTTTTGTTCATTCCTGTCTCAGTGCTGTGCGCTCATGGCCCTCTTCAGGTACTCAGTGAAATATTTTTTCATGCTCCACACCTTCATCAAAACCTGTGCTCAAGAGCCGATTTCGTATCAGTCACATATTCTTTAGTAAGAATTTAAACCCAACTGAGAAATTGTGCCAGGTTCCTTTATTTTCCTTTTGCTTTTAACATAGGACTTCTCTTGATTAATTCTCAAGAGATAGCAATATTTAAAATTTTATAGCTAATAATGGAATAAAATATTTGACCTGCCTTTTAAAGTGGCAGAGGCATTAATGAAGAGGAGCAATTAGGGCAGATTTGGCTTAATCTTTCAAGTAAAGTAAATGTTGGCTTTTCTGCCATATACCATCTAGAAGGACTGTGTACACCAACACCACTGATGAGCCTTATGATGAGTAATGGAAATTATCATAGATAATAATCACCAAAGTCCGAGTGAGGAAGCCTGAATTTCATCCCTCGTTACGAAAATGAAGTCTCTCCATTCTCATCCATGGACTTACTTTGGGGGCTGCATCTGATTCAGTCAGTATGCTGACTTAGACCAGGTCGCTGTTGACTTCTCCAAGCAACCATCGCTTACCATTTGCAGTTGCCAGGGGATATGAAATCTATTGACCCTCCAGGGGATAGATGGTAGGCAAAACTTTTTCCATTTAAAGATGCTGGTGAGACTCTAAATCCAGGAATATGGTCCCCAAACCTGTCTGTGTATAATTATCCAAATTCTGTAAATATATGTTTTCTGACAGATTCTCCAGGAGTAAAAAGCTTGGGGATGTGTCTTATATTAAAGTTCCTGCCATGACTTGTAGCCAATCTAGGCAGCAGTGTTTAGATTCTTCTGCTTCAGATTGTGTGATTCAGAGGTTTATTTGAAAACCATGAGCAGAGACTGTTGCCTTTTCTCTCCAGTGTTCATGTGTTAGCTTTTAATTGGCTGGATAGTTTTTTTTTTTGGGAGGGGGGTGTGGAGAGCTAAGTTTGTATTCTTAATTTTTGCTATATTTTGTCATTAAACTCTTGAAGAGGATTGTGGAGGATATCGCACCCCTGGGCTTGTGGAAGCCTGTTCTAATTGGGTTCAAATATGGGCACTGGAGCTTATCAGGTAGGTGGCCCTGAGCAAGTCATTTAATAGCTAATTTTCTATAAAACCAAGGTAAGAATGCTTACCTTGGGAGAGTTGATGAGACTCCAAGATTCTGTTATTTCTACTCGATTTTATGCCTAATAATTATTAAACATTTACCATGGATCAGGTCATGTTAAATCAAGTCGGCAAGTGAAAGAAATAAAATCATTCCATTCTATCCCACATGCTCCTTGTTCACGGGCCACTGGGAGTCTTTTCTTGTACTGGACTGTGGTTTATCATCTTTGGTTTGTTTACTGATAACCTCTCAATCTGACCCCCTCAAGCACACTTTCAGGACTCATCTTTGACTCACTTTAACTTGTACTAATAGAGGATGTCCATTATCAAAACAATTAACCAAAGGTCTTAAGCTGGCTATCTGAGATGCTGAGTGTGTTTCCTCAGTCCTCTTTGGTGGTCGTTGGCTCTCTGGAGCCCACGGACACTGCTTTTCAGGCTAGACCATGAAGTCTTCATTCTATTGATGTTTGGTTGTTCTGGGGTTGAGACCTGATAAGCTAATTGCCTTTGAGAGGTTCCTGGCAGACAATGACAGAGGACCGCTTATGTTTCAAGAGTAACCTTTAAAGGCTAAGGCAAGGAAACATTTTTAGACAAAGATAGCAAAGAAATGAATCTGATCACAATAGGATTTTTTAACTAAAGCTTCTTACTCTTGGAAGCTAAGGCTAAGACTGTGTGTCTGATTGGCCCAGAGAGGTATCCTTTCTGGTTTCAGTGAAGACGCTCAAGTGTGAATGACACTTTTATGGGAGTTTGTTCCTGGATGGTAGATGAAATGACAATTCACATACATACACTAAAGGATGAGGTATGATCAGGATAGAATCTCTGGATGGGGATGGCATTAGAAATAGGTGTATAATTTTTGTTTGGGCCAACAATAGTACACTTGTTTCACTTATATAGGGAAAGCACCATGTTCAAAATTGGAGATTTGTACCATGTGAACACTGAACATTCCTTCCTCAGCTTGGATGGGTGCTGAAAGTATGAAACCATGCCCTGTGAATGACTGGACCCCAAAAACCCAAATAATACTGCTGATTTAATGGATGCTCTTCTTAAGCAGCAATGAGGTGTGGGATACCCTCTTTCTAGGAGTAGGGTATATTGGGCCACAAGATAGTATCTTTACATATGCAATGGTATCTCAATAAGAGTAAACGGGAGGCGAGAAAAAGACAGAGACAGAAATGTATTCACACAAGGTGCAGGAGTAAAGTACAGCCAGTACAGGAATAGTGAGGGGCAATGCCCTGGAAGACATGGAACCTACAGATCCACTGGACTGCACAACAACACACATGTACATATGAAAATCTTTCCATGATGTATGGGGTAGGAAGCTGATAGTAACCAATGGCTGTCTAGTTGTAGTGTCAGCTGGTTGTGTAAATTTAATTGGCCTTTTTGAGTTAGTTCTTCCCTTACAAAATAAAATGGTTTGGCCAGAAGATTTCTCTCTGAGGCTTTCCTGCAGCCTGAAAAAGGCTATTATTCTAGGAATTTATACAAGTTACACATCAGTGAAACATCATAATGGTTTCTAAGCAGTGCCTTCTAAATTCATATATTTATCCATTCAACAAATATTGAATGCGGGCCTACTAGCATTTTAACTCCTCAACAAAGTGATGAAAGATCCTCAGCTGTGCTCAGTTCCACTTGGCTTCTACACTTTGCTGAGCTCAATCAAAACCAGGGCCACAGCAGGCTGAGGGCAGATGCTCTACGAAAGGAGGAGGGGCTGTTGTAGGATTTGATGTCAAGCTGACCCCAGGCCACATAAATCCCTCTTCCTTTTCAGAGCCACATTGTCCAGAAAAACCTTCCTGCTGCTCTTGGGGATACCATGGGCTGGTAGATGTAGAGAGTGTCAGAAGAAGACAGAAACAGGTCAACAGGCCATGACATTGATCTACCCTGCTTTTACCAATACTGGAAATGAAGTCCATATGCTATGTACCCAACTCTTGCATGTAGATCAGTGACTCAGAGTAAAAGCGAGAAGAATCCAGGGGCAAAATTCCAATTGCAAGATATAAAACAGTATGGATCTGCACTGGAGGGAACAAATGATGAAATAGTGAATGAGGGAAGTTTAGACAAAGTTTTTGTTTGAACCTTTTATTCTGTCCCAGGACACCAGTATCCACATAGCCGTCATGTCTTCTTAGATTCCTTTTGGCTGCAACAGTTTCTCAGATGTTTCTTGTTTTAGATGACATTGGCAGTTTTGAGGAACACTTGCCAGGTACATTGCAGACTGCTTCTTACGTAGGATCTGTTAGATATTTGCCCCATAATAAGCCTAGGCTATGGGTTTCCTGAAAGCATGATGGAGGCAAAATGCCATTCATCATTGACTATCAAGGGCACCTACCAGCATGATACTATTTCATTGCTGGAGTTGACTTCATCAGCCAGTTGACCTAGGGCTTGCTTTCTCAGATGGAAAAGCACTTACCACCCCCCCTCCCCCCGGCACCGTCCTCTTTGGAAAGCTGACACTATCTGAGGCTTGAATGTAATGAATGGGGACTTAGGCACTAGCACATTGAAAGAGTGTTTTTTAGACATTACTGGGGACTCTTCTGCATAGGACCTTGCATGTTACTTCCAACGTGTTACCTCCATGCATATTCTGTATACAAGTACAGACTCTTAAATATTTGTTTTCTAGGTGGGTTGTAATCCAATAGCATTTTATTAATTTCATTTCACTCAAATTCTCTTGTTTTAACCATCAGAAAGCTCTTTTAGTTAGCTGTTGAGTTCCTTTGCCATATAGCTAGTATAGTTGGGTTTGTTTGTTTTTTTTTTTTACAAGATTCTCCTTACATTTTAGACTACAAGATGGTTTAAGGTTATCTTGTATGCTTCCTGTTACATTTCTAGAGTCAATCTTTTCCTCCAAGGATCTCTGTTTCCTTTCACTAGGGAACAGTTTCAGAAACCACAATCTGGTTCATCAGTGTTCTCATTGGTTTTGTGACAATATTGATTGTGATGCATTATAAACAAAGCAATCCATGTGTGCATAGTAATGCATATATGTGGACATCTCTCTCTAATGTCTCTATCTCTATCTCTATATCATCTATCTATCTCTCTTTCTTTCTCTCTCTATATATGTTTTCAAATACAACCATCTATACTATATCAGGACATGGGTCCATACTAATGATTCCAATTCCAGTCCATCATGTATGGATTGTTCTAGCTTTCTTTTGCTTATCTGTAAACTCTGACCTTAATCGTGACAAATCTGGATGTAAGCACTCACCATTCACTTACTTAATGGTTCAGTGCTAGTATGCATGTAAAACAAGACTGGTCCCCTTATATTCCTATAAGAAACAACTTTATCAATCAAAACACAGTGTTTATGGACTACAGTTCACTTTACTGTCAGTATTATGTTTCTTAAGTTCTTGGGTCAGAACTTTTTCCTTCAGAGATGTGTAATACAGTTTGACTCATTTGGGATTATCATGGGTGGGAAAAGCATTAAAAAGCCAAATGTTACGTTTTACTTTGACATTTTTTTTTTAGTTGTTTGTCATATATCTGCCATACACCGTTACTGCCTATATGGTATGTGATACATATTCATGGCCATAAATGTCTCTGGAAAGCTATACTTGGTAGTGTAGGACAGTAATTCCAGGTGCTCAGGAGGCTCAGGCAGGAGGATCACGAGTTCAAGGCCTACATGGGCAACTTAATGAGACCCTGTCTCAAATAAAAACAAACAAATGAACCAACCAACAAACAAGCAGCAACAAGACCAAAAACCCAAAAAGAGCTAGGGGATAAAGATCAGTGGGCCACCTAGCATTCATGAAGCCTTGAGATCAATCCCAGGACCACCAAACCGAAAAACATCCCTCTAAAATAGCCACAGAAACGTCCGCACTTCATTTATTTAGCTCCCTTTCTTGCTTTGAGCCCCCTAGCAACCACTGATCTTTTCCCTGTCTGTATAAACCTGCAATTTTGGGACTGTCATGTAATTAGAAACATAAAATAGTTGACATTTTCATGCAACAGCTTTACTTAAAATACGCATCCATGGTGCATCTATACATTCTTATGGCTCAAAAGTCACATTTAGTCAGAGAAACGGGGCCAAATGGCTGAAGATTGATGCTGTAATGTATGGAGAGAAAATGGGAACTGTCCAGGCAGCCACTGGTATGTCATTTCTTAGTTTTGGAAGATGCAGGCCCTGCACTTCCTATATAATCAGATATATTTATCCCTCTCAGGTCTCTGAGGTGGTTGAAGAATAGATAGCTAGAGTCTCATAGTTAAATTTTGAGTTGTTTAGGAATCAAGAGGGTGTTCTGGATCTAAGAAGATATTTTTAAAATTATGAGGCAAGTTAGTATGAAAGCTGAGTTAGATATAGAACTTTAAACTCATGGAGATGGTTAGATAGTAGAATGTTAAAGTCAGGTGCCAAATACATATGGACTGGACATTGAGAATGTATGCTAAGCCATATAACTCTTATAATCGTGGCCTATTTATTACTTCATAGCCGACAAAAGATAGTTTATTTAGGATCCAAATATGAATGGCCATGGCTCAGGAATACAAATTTAGATCACCCCAACTTCCATGGTCTGATATGCTAACAACTTTTACGAAGTTTTATAGTAACAGAGCAAAGAAAGTAATAAGCCAAAACATGATTCCGACGTGTTCATTTAAGCATTGCTGGGTGGTTATAGCAGGACAGGGATGCGAGCTCATGACATTCCTAGCCTTTGGGTTGGTAGAAACTAGTGTCTTATCCCCAAAGGTTTCTCATGTCAGTCGCAGGATGCTAGGTCCGGCAGAGGTGAGCAGTGAATGGCCTCCTCTAAGAAAGCTTAAGCTAATTTAGTATTAGCTTCCAGAACTGTGTGTGGCACACCAACCTCCCTGCATTGCTGAGGTTTTTAACCAGTCAACCCGCCTTTGTCGAAAGTTTGCCATAAGGCACAGGTTCTCTTTCGGAACTTGGGTTCACAGTGGTCTTGGGCTTTGTATATAAGACTCTGATTAATTTTGCACCAAGTTTTATGAAAAGTCAAAGCTCTGACTCCAGTCTTGTTATCTGTGTGGTTTCCTAGGATGGATGTGTGAATTCTGGCTCTCAACCCTCCTTCATTTGTACCACCCTCATTAGTGCTGCAGGGGGCCTCTGCATTGCCATCACCTTGCTTTATACAATCTGATGACCTGTATCTTCACGGCTGCTTTTTAGTTCCAAAGAGAAGTTTTCCTGAGACTTCCTGTTTAAAAGTGAGTTATTGAAACTGTCGAAATCTGTGGAGGATTTAAACTGTTTTTTTCTGTTTTGAATTAAAGTTTTATTGTAATCTCAGAGCATTGTATAAGTTCTATTATTTTAAATTTCTGGGTGTGTGTTTTACAGGTAGGATTAACCTATTTTAGTTACTGTTTTACTCAGAGTGTGTGTTTCACTACTCTATAGACAGTGTTAGTGCACCACCCTGCCTCACTCGCTGAAAGCCCAGCTCCTGAAGTGATGCTACCGGGAGACAGATGCTCCTGTGCGTAGGATTAGTTCCTTTATACAGCGCTTCACTGAGTTCCTTCACCCCTTTCCACTGTGTGGTGGATACCATGGAATAAAAGAGGACTTCTTGAGTCAGGAAGTGGGTCCACAGCAAAGAGCGACTGTGGGACATCCTCTCAGCCAGCGTCATAGTGAGAACTGAATGTTAGGCATCCACTTGGCACATCTGGAAGGGGGAGTCTCAACGGAGGGACTGTCTCCATTGGATTACTCTGTAGGCATGTCTGTGGGCATATTTTCTTCTTTCTCTTCTTTGTCACTGTCATTATTATTATTATTCGGTTTGTTTATTTATTTGTTTATCCATCCATCCATCCATCCATCCATCCATCTATCTATCTATCTATTTATTTATTTATTGAGACAGGGTTTCTCTGTGTAGCTCTGGTTGTTCTGGAAGTCGCTTTGTAGATCAGTCTGGCCTCGAACTCAGAGATCAGCCGCCTGTCTCTACCTCCTGAGTGCTGGGATTAAAGGTGTGTGTCACCAGACCTGGCTTAAAAATTTTATACAATATATTTTGACCATATTCTTTCCCTTCCCCCAAGTCCTCCCAGGTTCTCCCCACCTCCTTACTCACCAAAGTTCATGCTTTTCCTTCTGAAACAACAACAAAACAAAAACAAAACCAAGAGATTAAAAAAAAAAACAAACAAATGAAACAAACAAACAAAAACCCCAAAACAAACCCAGCAGGTTTCTCTCTCCAGGCAGGTATCAATTACAAATAGCTTGTTGGTTAGTGGTGGAACTGTGTATCCATTTCACCTTTTCCCTGCTGCGAACTAGTGCAGGTGTTGCGCTTGACCTCACAGTCTCTGTGAGTTCACATGCACATCAGCCTGGAATGAGATTTCTATTTAACCAAATATATCCGACATAGGATCACCATCATTCTTCTTGCAACAGATGGTAGGTACTTAACACAGAGCTCCACAACTGGACCATGTGTCTCAGAGAGTGGGAGACAAGTGTTGGGGCACTCAGCCCTAAATGAAATGGCTTCTATCAATCCCTCTCCTAGAGGCTCAGGGAGCTGTTTGGAAGAGGAGGCAGAAAGACTGTTAGAGTCAGAGCTGATAGACGGCTCCAAGGGGGTATTTCCTTAACTGGTAGTGGTATAAGCGAGCCCAGTCCACTGTGGGCGGAGCCATCCCTGGGTAGGTGGTTCTGAGTTGTATAAAGAAGGTAACTGAGCAAGCCAGGGGGAGCTAGCCAATCAGCACTGGCATTCCTCTATGGTCTCTACCTGTCCTGACTTCTCTCAGTGATTGGCTGTAATGTGGCTGTGTAATATAAACCCCTTCCTCCCCCAAGCTCGCTTGGCCAGGGCTTTATCACAGCGATACAAAGCAAAGTAGGACACCTATATGAGAACAACTGCTGTTGTTTATAAACCATCCAGTCCGATGATTTATTTGTGTTAGCAGTTTGAACAGAGTCAGTAAGATATGCTGTCGTAGGATCAACTGTTCAGTAAACGTTAACTTGATGAAGTAGATCGTGGCTCTGTTCAAGTTGACTAGATCCTTATTTTCTGGTTGCTCAAGTTCTGGATTATTGAAGGAGAATAAAATTCTCCAAGGAGAATAGTAGAATTTACTTATTTTTCCGGGAAGTTCTGTAAGTTCCTGTCTCACGTGTTTGACACTGAATTGTTTGTTAGGTTCTTAGATGTTAACCTTTATGTTATGTCCTCTGAAAACATCTTATCACCGTGGGCTGTCCTCTCACAGTTTCCCTTGCTCTCAGCTAAGCACTGCCTGAAATCAATCTGCAGAGCTACTTCCGCTTTCTTTTCCCTGATGTTCTCCTGGTACATATTTTTCTGTTTTTCACTTACCTGGGGTTTATATTTAAAGCAAATTTCTTATAGGCAAGATGACCTTTTGTGTTTTTTATATGTGCTCTTAAAACTTGTCCATTAAGATCAATCTTCACACTAACGGAAGACCGACAGAATTGGGTTTGTATCTGTCATGTCACCTCTGCCTATCTCATCGTTTTTCTTCCCTCCTTGTCTTTCCTGATTTTCACTGACTTTTTGTGTGCTGTATGTAGGATTTTAAGTGTTTAATTTTACCTACCATCTTAGCATATTGATTATTTATTTTAAACAATGTTACTCTTTGCGCCTGGAAAGCTTGTTTACAACTCATTTATTTCTATCCTAAATCAAACATTTTCACTTCATATGAAATATAGGTGCTTTACACTAAAACATTTCCAGGCAATTTTCCCTCCTGTTCCTGATAACATCACTGTGATTTGTTTCATTTATACATAAACAAACCACACATTCATTATTGGAATTATTAAACAGTTGTCATTCACATAAATTAAAATAAATACAATAAAAAGGTTTTCTCTATTTATGTCTCTCTCATCTTTCATTCTTTTTTTTAGGTCCATGTTTCTGAGCTATATAGCTTTCTTTTTTTAATCTTTTAATTAAAAATTTAATTAATTAACTTAATTAAAATTTGTAAACAATAGTGTTCTAATACATCTTTGAGAGTTTCATACATGAAACTGTATTTACATATACCCACCCTTTGTGCTCCCTCCTCCAACTCCTCCAGTGTCCTTTCCTCTCCCTCTCAAGTTCATTTGATATCTTCTTTATTATTACCACATGCATGTGTATATATGCAAGTATAATTGCAACCTGCTGAGTGCATTTAGTGTTGCTCATACGTATGTGTTTAGGGCTGAACTCCTGGGACTGGATAACCTATAGGGGGTTATTTGTATTTCTTCTGTTTGTTTGTTTGATTGTTTATATATTTATTTTACACAGAGCAGGTCTGATTATGAATTTCATTCTTGTTCATTTGAGAGTTTTTATTTTTCCCTCACTTTTTCAGGAAAATTTTGTGGATATAATATTCTAGGATAATGCTTTTTTTTTTAAACACAAACATCTCATTTCTCTCTTCTGGCTGCCATGGCTTTTCATGTAATTATTATCCTTTTTCCTCTAGACAATTTGTTTACTTTTCTTTCCCATACAAGATTTCCCCCTAAGTTTGTTTTTTAGTTTGAATACAGACTGCCAGGTGTAGACATTCTGGAATTTATTCTACTTGGTGACGAGCTTCATGGATGTGTTACTAAATTCTGTTAAATTCTTGGCCATTGTTACTTCAGATATTTCTTTCTTTCCCTTCTTTCGGTTCCTCTGAGATGCTACATATTTTGAAATCGTTTCATAGCTTTTTGGTATGTTATTCCATTTTTGTCATTTTTTTCTTCATATTTTAATATGGGAAATTTCTACTGACACGTCTTTAAATTCATCATTCTTCTGATAAGCCCATCAAAAGCATTCTCCCCTTCTGATGTGGGACTATTTATTTCTGGCTTTACTTCTTATTATTTTTTTAAATGCATTTCCACTTCTTTGTTCTCTTTACCTACCTGACTTGATTTTGCTCACCTTTTGTGCTGGAACCCTTAGCAAGTCACTTAAAATTATTTTAATTTCTCTAATCTGTATCATGCCTTTAAAAAACTTTTATTTTTATTTACTCTGTACTGAAAATACTTATGAACCTTAGTTTCTGTTTCTTCTGGCTTTGTGTGTGTGTGTGTGTGTGTGTGTGTTGTGTGTGTTAGCTCCTCTTCTGGCTTAGGGACATTCTATTCCTTTCTAATGAGGATAATTTCAATGTGACAGAAAGAGTTTATTAATCCAATCACACATTTGACAGTATGCTGGGATGTTTAGATACTTTGCTAAACTTGATATGATATAAACTTGTTATGGCCAGAGAATCTACATGTACATTCTTAATTTCTGCAATGCGTTTTCTGAGCACATGCCGCAAAAAGTTGTCATTGTTTCTCAGTCACTCTCATGATCAAGACTACTGTGTATCCTGGGGACGCCTACCTGGCACCACCATTGCAATGCCAGGACAGCACATATTAGCTCTATTGTTCAAGTAGTTGATGGCTTTTTGGATAGACAAACCTTTGGTTGTGTGGGGAGCATTCTTAGAGTGAACATGAAAATTTCGATGTGCACAGGTTTGTAGGGTTTTCTGGTAAGTAGCAAGCTGTTTCCATAGGTCACCTCATGCTGTTCACAGGAAGGGCAGCCCAGCTGCAATCTGCTTCTGACTCCTGCTTGTCTCTTCACCCTCTGCCTCTTTCTTTCTTTCTTTCTTTCTTTCTTTCTTTCTTTCTTTCTTTCTTTCTTTCTTTCTTTCT
>CAJQZJ010032798.1:1926642-1941667 GCA_907164525.1 Lophiomys imhausi
ATATATATATATATATATATATATATATATATATATATATATATATACTCAAAAGATTCAAAGAGGGAGATGAGTGTTCTTTTAAAATGGCCAGGGGTCTGGAAATGATATTGTCTCTGTGACTTTGGTTGTAGTTTGGACTTATCACCTTCTAATCTGGTCTTATATGACATATCCCACAGATGTCTCCTATCTAGAGTTGCCTTGGCCATTCATTTCTGCACCCACAACATTTTCCTTTTCACCTGCGTTTCCACTGAAGTTGCAATAGTTAAGAAATCTTTTTGATTTAATAAACACACCTGCGTGTTGACATCAGCAGAAAGGTCAAGGTTAAGCAAGAGATTCTGTCTGGGGGGCTCTTGTAAGTGTGGAAAGCCAAGGGGAAGGCTGAGTTTTGGAGGGTGTGAATGGGTGTTACCCAGGGCCTACCTATTAGTGCTGCTCACCAAGTGTCAGAGAGCTGTGTCTCCTGGCAGTGGGGCAAGAGCTCTGAGGGGTGAGGAACTGTGTCCCTCCTCATTGCTGTGTTGATTGTCACTAGTGTGGAGCCCATGCAGATAGCACATTTTAAATACTGAGCCTTTTGGCACTTTCTGTATAGTTGGGTGAAGCAGCAAGGCTGGTAAACCACACATAGCAAGCTAGATAGTTCTTAAACAGCACATGGCACAGAAGTTCTTCCATGGTAAAACAAATGTCTGAAATCTACAGTGAACATACTTTCTCAAAGTCATTAAAATATAGCTAATTCCTTATCCATTAAAAAAGATCTTTCCCCTTGCTATAAAGTGAGGCCTCATCTCCACTGTTCTAATTTTCCCTCACATAATTCATTCTCTTTCGCTCTCTCCAAAGGACAGCTTTCCTTTTTTTTTTTTTGTTTTAAAGAGGAAGTGTTCTACAGTAGAACCATCACTCAACTTGTTTAAAGGAATTGAGATAACAAGAAAGTAAAAAGCAAGGTTTAAAGAAATGTATCATGCTTAAAGATTTTGGATGAATTTTAGTAGTTCTCATATATAATGTAATTAAAGAAAACCCTAAGGGAATAGAAAAGAAAACATTTCAAAAAGAAATGTTTATTGAGGAGTCCTGATGACTTCAGTTGTTACACAATGAGCAGTATTTTGTAGCTAGACCTTTCTGAAATGTGCCTTGGGGTGTCCATTGATGTGGGCCCTGAGCTTTTACTTCAGAGCTCGATCATAAAACTAGCCTCAGCCAGACTCTGGCCTCTTGGCCTCTGTTGCTACTTCTGACCTGTGCACTGTCCTTGGAATCTTTAGAGCCTTTGGCGAAGAAGCTGGCCTGGCAGATCAGCATGATCTCTGTCTCCACCACGCTGGCCTCTTTGTCTTCCTCTCCCTCTGTCCTGGGGCCGAGGTCAGGGGATCAGACATTGCTTGTGTAGCCAGCTTCTAGGTAGGTGAGGCTCCCAAAGGACTGGCCACTGACCATTGTAAAGACAAGATCAGAGTCTGCTGCCAGTCCTGTGTGGGGTCAGGGTATCTACACACCAGGATTTCAAACTTTTTATTTAGACTTAATGGTGGGTTGTAAGATCAGTTTAATGGACTTAAAGTATTTTTAAAATAACTCAAAAAGAGGAAAATGATCTCCTGAAATTTGGCTTTAAGTTTTGTTATGCATATCATTTTATATTCTTGTGTATGTACGGGCACATATGTAATACACAAGTCTGTGATAAAATTTTCCTTGTAGGATGTGGCAAAAATATTTAACAGTCACTACTTGTCATGACAAGAAACAGCAGGAAGAGCTACAGTGCACACACACACACACACACACACACACACACACACACATCCCCCACATACACCTGTGGCGGCTTTCCTCTGGAGCCTCACACAGATCTGACATCATCAGTTGTAGAAGAATAAGGCCAGTTTAAAGTCACATGCTCTTCTCTAAATCCAGGACAATCAGGAACTAGAACAGTCCCATATCCCAGGCTGAAAGGCTGCGATGGGTCCTGGAGTGTGAGCTGCTGTCTAAGACAGGGCAGTCTGAATGCCTCTTCTTGACCATCCAAAGTCAGAAAGAACATAGAAAAGGGGAAGGACATTAGGGAAAAGGAAAACATTTAACACTATTGCCCTGAACATACGAACCCAGAGCAAGCTGTGAACATATTTTTTTTTCTTGGTTCCTCATTCATTGTCTTTCTTCCCCATGTCTGGCATTGTTACTGCAGATGTCTAGATGAGACATATATCTCCTTAAATGCTACAATTTGAGACCCTATGATTGTGACTGGCCAAAGTTTCCAGTGCCATAATTAATCTAATGAAGAGTCCATACCGAGAGAGGAGAAGCCATGTTAAACCTGCCTTGGTATGCCCATGAATAAGGGCATGATGCTAAGCGAAGGCAAAATTGGGCTGAACATCAAGGGGAAAAATTACCTCACAGAAAGGTCCAAGAGAGGGTGGAAAGGTTTCCCAGAGGGCTAGTGGCAGGGTTCGCATGCTGGAATCATTTACAAATTGGCTGCTGAAAGCCAACAACTGAAAGTGTGTTGGGAGAACAGGATGGAGTTGATGGGAGAGTGGACATGGCGACCTCAGAGGTCTTTGCCATCTTTCAAGTGGATGATTTTGTTATTGTTGGCTTCTTTCCCGAAGTACTCTAGATGGAGCTGCTCTCTGGGGTATGAAACACATGAAATAGTTTCTCAGAGGATCTGTGTGGTGAATATGTTTGAGAAACAATCCAGTCCTGGCCTCCCGCGCCCCATTGTCCATTCAAAATGGCCTGAGTGGTGAGTAGGGTATGATAAACAAGGAAGAGATGAGTTCAGTGTCTCAAAGCTGCCATTATTATTTGAATTATTCATTCAAAATATTTGATTCAATGAAAACTATTCTTCAGGTTGTATTTAAGCATACACACACATCCCCCCTCCCAACCCAAAATTTTACTATATTAAATGTACTGGTTTGTTTTTTTTTTGTCAACTCAACACAACCTGAGGTTGTCTGAGAAGAGGAAATATCAATTAGAAAAATGACTCTATCATATTTCCTCTTGACAAATCTAAGAAAGTGTCTCCATCCGATTGCCTTGGGCAAGTCTCTGGAGGCATTTTCTTGATCAATGATTAGGAGAGCCCAGCCCACAGTGGGTAGTGATAACTCTGGGCAGGTGGCACTAGGTTTTATAAGAAAATAGTCAAAGGAAGCCATGGAGAGCAAGCAGGTAGCCAATATTCCTCCATGGTCAATACTTCAGTCTCTATCTCCTCCTCCCTTGGGTTCCTGTTGTGACTTCTGTTCATTATGGACTGTAACTGTGGGCTGAGGTGAACCCTTTCTTCCCCAGTCTGCTGTTGGTAGTGGCGTTTATCACAGCTAGAGAAAGCAAGCCGGGACACTAAGTATCATCTGTCTCAACAAGTTGTTCTGGTACTATGTAGAAAAAGCAGCTTGAGGGATGTCTGAGATGAGAATGTGCCTCCGTTGGCAGCATGGTTAGAACACTTTCATGTCAGCAATGCACACATCATAATTATTCAGGCAGTACGTTTCTGAAAATGCCAACCTTCTGCTGAGACAGAAATGACCTACTTTGTGAGGATCGCTTGTATTTGAAATCTAAACTTGTGCCTTTTCTTCAACTAGGAAGAGGAGAAGGTAAATCCAGATGAAGTCCCAAGCTTAGGCATGCTCATCAAGAGCCTAGGACCATCTGAAGTACACACAGCTCTCACTGTGTACCAGGTTCTGAGTGTATCATGGGCATGAACACATTTACTTTCTTGCGGCCACTCAGGAGATATGAACTGTTGTTATGTTTTAGGAAACATGCACAGAGAGGGTATAAATCTTACCCAGAGTCACAAAACCAGTATTATCCTGAGTGTGAATTTGATCTTTTAAGCTAACTTAAAAATCCATTCTCCAAACCATTCTTAGTCTACTGGTTTGTTTATGATAGGTCCCTACTTCTTTCAAGAATAAGCTAGATGGCACTGGAAAGATGACTTGACAGTTAAAAGCACTTGTTGCTTTTGCAGAGGACCTGAGTTTGGTTTCCAGCACCCACTTGGTGGCTCACATCCATCCCTGATTCCAGTTTCAGGGCATCTGATCCCCTCTTTTGACTTCCCCAGGCCTGCAGTCATATGACAAACAGACATATATGGAGGCAAAATATTCAAACACTGAAAAAGAAATATAGTTTGTTTTTTTTTAAAGAAAAGAATAAGCCAGGTGGGTGAGCTTGAGTATAAACCTAGTAGTTGAGAAGCTGTGGCAAAAGAATGCCCAGTTTGAGGCAGGCCTGGGCTACATAGGAAGACCACATCACAAAATAAAACAACAACAAAAAGGAAGGGATGGAGGGGGGAAAATAAGAGAGGAGAGAAGGAGGGACAGAAAGAGATTGGCTTTGGAGCCTCTTGTTCACAGATGACTTTGAAGAACCTGGAACAGTTCCTGGCATATGACAGATACCAACAAAGTGTAGGCTAAGGGAATGGATGGACTAGTTGGTACTAATGCCAAACTTATTTACTCCACATTCGCTGAATAACCAAAGCATTCTTTTGTCCCAGTCCTGATTATCTGGACTGCCTCTTAGCTTTGGAAGGTTTTCCTCTCAGTTGCCATCTGTGACCTCCCAGAATATGTGAGTTGCTCTTGACACAGTATCTGAAAGTACCCGCTGTCCATGCCATGCAATCAGCATACTGCACTATACTCGTTTGCTCAGGTGTCTGCCTCCCTGTCTGTCTTCTGTGTTCTCTGAGCTCTGGTTTGCTTGCCACTGTAACTACAGCTCTAGCACTGGATTGGACATAAAGAGGTTTATTTGTGTGTAGTAGTTGAAAAAATAATAGAGAGTGTGATTTTCAACTTAACTTTCTACTTGTTATTTATGAAGAACTTTCCTATTCTGTAGTAGGTAGGTCCTGCTGCCTAACAATTCATTGAAACCACAGCAAAAACCCAGCAACTTAAAACAATAATATGTGTGTGTAGCTTCTACAATTTCTGGTTCAGGGGTAGGTGTCAGATGTTAGCGGGGGCTGGAGTCATTTGAAGGCTTGACTGAGGCTAGAGTATACCCTTCCAAGATGGCACACTCATGTGACTGCTGTTGGTAAGTCTCTGCTACTTTATGCATGAGCCTCTCCACAGATTGCTCAAGTGTCTTAATGATATGGTGACTTCAACCAGAGTGGCTGCTGCACCCGAACATGGTGGGGGCCCATTGTGATACGTCTTAGAAGTCACTGTGCTTTATTGGTCATACAGATTGGTCTTCTTTCGGTCTGGCTTATATTCTTCCTGGACACCAGGAGGCAGGGATCATAGTGGGCCACACACGTACTGCATCCATGTCTTCTCTCCATCAACTGCATAAGAGATGCCTAACTGACATTTGGAAAAATCGAGGTCGATAATTACTTGCCTCAGACCCTAACTCGTGGAACCATGTGTTTCTTCCAATTATCAAAGTTGTACGATTAATTAAAGTACAGTTTTGAGGAAACTAAAGATTTAAATACCAAGTTAGAAGTTCTGTTTATATTATAAAGGGATGATGATTTAAATGGAACATTCAAAGCAATTTAATTTATCAAGGATTTTAATATCAGTCATAAAGACATTTTTTTTGCTAATAGAAATACACACTAGAATATACACATGTGTGGGAAATAATCATAGTAGGCTTTAGGCTTCTTTACCACAACACTCCTGTCCCAGACCAGAGCTAACATCCATTGAAAGCTTATTATAGAACGAATGGTCATGTTAAAGTATCTGCAGCTGTACTTGCTCATCAAGTCTTTTATACATGAAAAAGTTGACATATTATCTTGGGGATATGTTTTACTGTTTTGTAGCTAAGGGTCTGCTCCCCACTGAGCTTTGCATTGCAGACTGGGTAGAACATCCTTAGGTATTAATGCTGGCCCAAAGTAACATCCCGTGAAATTTTCATCCCTGCTGAGTTATGGATCTTAAAAAAAAACTGACAGATATTTAATGAAAACAAACAAAAACTGTACAGAGAAAAATTTCATCTAAATAATGGATAAGAGAGCTGATTTTCAGAACATGTAGGTAAATAAGATGATATTTATTTTTTTCTCAATTAATCACCCAAGCCAATAATCCAAGTCTAAAAAAAAACAATCTTGGAAAAAAGTACCAAGGAATTAAAAAAAAATTGCATCCCAACTATGTCAGAGGTTTGAGGAATTCCATTAGATGTCTTTAAGCAACCAGAAGACCCAATGTTTTTCTGTTTTGGACACTATTGCATTTTCTCTAAGATGATTCCATACCAACTCTTGTGTGCAAAATGAGTGGGTTAATGGGCTCACACTAGCATGGCCATTAGCATAAATTCACATAAAGGGGCAAATTGTGGCAGGGCATAGATACGAGATGAAAGAGGACAGAGCGGTTCTTGCTGAATGACTACTGCCAAGGATAGGCGGGCTAGTACTGTAGTCCTGGTCAAACCGACAAGCTGGTAGGAATCCTCTTAAACCTTTTTTTTTTTCCTGTGATGTGATATTTTCGGGAGGTTGATAATGTGAGGTGAATTCTGTTCAGTCTAGTGGTTTAGGTATTTACAGGTGCGTATTGTCACAGGGTTTGCCTTAGTGCGTTTTTCTTTTGGTATAAGCACTTCTTGTGTGTGGTCTGAAGGCAGAAGAATCCACAGAAAGAATGAATACCAGCTTGCATATCCTTTGGGCAGTATACACCTTTGTACATAGCATTTATCACCCAGCCACCAATTGATGTTTAAATATGAAAATCAAGAGTTTGTCCAAATTAGGAGGGCTCAAAAATACTAGCCACCACAGGAATTCACTTTAGGACTAAAAGACAGGAAATTAACCTTAATAAACAGAAATTTATTTTCTATTAACTAAAGAAGAGTGTCTTAGTTAGGGTTACTATTGCTGTTATGGTTATTGATTTACCATAACCAAAAGCAACATGGGGGAAGAAAGGCTTTATTTTGTTTATGATTCCACATCATTGTTCATCACCAAAGAAAGTCAAGAGAGGAACTCAAGCAGGGCAGGAACCTGGAGGCAGGAGCTGATGCAGAGGCCGTGGAGGTTTGCTGCTTACTGGCTTGCTCCTCATGGTTTGCTCAGCCTGCTTTCTTATAGAACCCAGGGCCACCAGCCCAGGGATGGCACCTCCCATAATGGGCTGGGTGCCCCCCCCATCAATCACTAATTAAGAAAATGCCCTGTCGTAATTCTTACAGTAATTCTCAATTGAGGGTCTCTCCTCTCAAATGTCTCGAGCTTGCATCAAGTTTATATAAAAACTAGCTGGTGAAGAGAGTGAATTATATTGACCTGAAAAGGAATATAAAGAAAATATCTGCTCCTCTGTTGTGGATTGACCTATGCTATTTGTAATATGAAGGATGTAATTTTTTTTTTAAAATATTAGTTTCCAGCCCCTTTCCTGCTTTACAGCTATAAATTCCTTGGTGAGCTGATGCACCTAAGTGTCAGAGCCGACAGTGACAGTCACGGCAGCTTTGTTGGCCATTGCAATTCTGTGTCAGTTACTTCTGTGACAGAGCTATGGAGGCACCTGACGAAGGCCACATAAGAGATTTATTTTGACTTGGTTTCAGGAAATTCTGTTCGTTATAGTGGAGACCACAGAGCAGCGCGCTCATGGTGGCAGGGATGCAAGGCCAGAAGCTTTTCATATTGTGGTAGGAGCAGGAAGTAGGGTGTGCAGGCCACAGTCATGGGACTGAGTTCCATGGACCAGGCTTTCCCTCCTAATGGCGTCTTGGCCTTCAGAGTCGCACCATAAACTAGGAAGTGTACACTCGAAACATGAGGGTGTGAGGGTGCGTTCCAGATTCAAGCCCTAACCGCTTATGTGATGAGGGCATAGAGTGCATGGATTTCAGAATTTCTTCCATGCTAAGGTAGCGTGTTCCTTCACAACCCTTTTGAGCTCTCTCTGAGGACATACACATATTTATCTTCTACCTCTCTCTAGCTGAACATACATCCCATGAGCAAGTTCTGTTTTATTCTCCACTACATATACTAACACATCATTTTCACTTATTCAAAGTACAGCGCGTGTTCTTTCCTCTGTAAAAAGATGCTATGAACAGACTGGGAGGAAGCTTGGAATCTTTGTACTCCAGGTAGCTGATGCCATTACGTTGGACTTAGTTTTCTAGTGGCCTGTGTGGACAGACCATGATCCTTACCTTCCTGCTGCTCATACGAGAGTGCTGGAGCTCTGGTGCTCTTGGATTCGCTTCTGTCGAATGGCATGTGATGAAGGTGATGGGAGTGTGTGATTGCAAGACTCTAACTTTCTGATATAAGACTGTGGCCCTCGCCTCAAATATGGTGCTAGAATTTGTTACCTGGCAATAATCGGTAATATTTAGTTTAAATTACATTTAAATGAATCGCTTTACCATACCATCTAGTTATATTTCTTCCTTTTGGTCATCCACAAAAATAGTATAAAGTCAGATTTTTATTATTGCAAATCCAGGGTTATAACTTAGGAGAAGGCAAAGCTATCTGGACATGAAAGTTTTTCAGGATGTGCTCTGTAGCCTCCAAAGTACCATAGCATGGGCCCTTAAAATGTAGCCATGCTTCTTCAGAGAAGAAGACTTCCTCGGGGAAGTCAGAGAACGCCTCTCTTTAGTCCCCACCCTCTGGTTGACAACTAAAATAAAAGAGACAGTGTGCAAAGAGTCCGAGTGAGAGCACATCGGTTTATATCCACACACGGTTCAGGATAACTTCACTGGCGTATTGGTTTCTTAAGATCGATCTCACCAACCCAGTAGAAGGTGAGTTACAAAATGCTACCTCTGTAAACCTGTCTTTTCATTTATGGTGGTTTGTTTGTATGATTGTGTGCATTAGGAAAGGTTGACCATGCCTTTTAGAAATATAAAGGCAGTCACTAATTTTTAGGAGTCTAAATAATTTCACTGATTTTGATTACTAATTTTTGTGGGTTTGACAGTTCCTTTGTGCAATAAAATTGAGCCTTTGTATTGTTCCTAAGCCAGACAGAAATAAAGTAGCTTGCATGTGATTTCACACCGTCCTTGTTCTGTCTCCCTATTTTCATGAGTAATTGATTATATCAGTATCTTTTACTTGATGAAATCAGAGCCACTTGGTAAAATTGGCTTTATATCAAATCTCATTTTTCTCCAACTGATTGTACAAAATGTTACTTGGATATAACTCACCACATAACAAGTTTAAAATGTTATATGAAAATGATGTTTATTCGTAGCCAGTTATGTAGGCTTCTTGAGACATAGAATACCACTTTTTTTTCAATTATTTTGAACCACACTTGGTCACAGTTTCTTTTATTGCTTCCTTTATATCTTCTACTCCTCATTGAGAAAACACACTATTTTTTTTTTTAGAGAATGTCCTTTTTTCCTGTATTGAAAGCACTTCCCTTTCTTAGGCTACTTTCCTACCAGGAGTGACCCCTGCCTGAGAGAGCTAGCCTGCAATTCCTGATTTTACCAGTAGGTGCCGCTCTTTAACATATGGGGTTGAGTTCAGCAATTGTGCTGGTCTCCACTTTGAGGGCACAGAAATAACCTGTTTTTTGTGTCTTGCATGTAATTACTCATTTGAGGAAATATTTGCTTTTATAAACAAATCAGAGACTATGGTCTTTGTCTGAAAACCTCCCAAATTCATTGCTTGATTTTATGTGACGAAATTAACCACTCATTCTAGTAACACCAAAGATTTTACTTTTCTAGAATATTTTTAACTCTTTAAAACAAGAATAGATTTAAAATTTATTCAAAATGGATAAATTGAGAATAATCTTTGAGCTTAATTTTTAATTCAAATACTCAGTCCTTTATTTACTTATCTATCTATCTATCTATCTATTTATTTATTTATTTATCTATCTATCTATCTATTTATTTATTTATTTATTATTTTTGGATTAATAACAGTAGAAAGAATTCAGTAGAACTCTTGTTGAAAGGGCATGTGATGACTAATTTTGGTTGACTAATGATCACATGTCAACGTCATGCACCTGGGGAAATGGACTCTCAGTTGAAGAATTTTCTGTATCAGATGGCCTATGGATATGTCTGTGGAGCATTTTCTTGGTTGATAATTGATGTAGGAATGTCCTGCCCACTGTGGGCAGTATCATCCCTAGGACAGAGGGCTTTGGCTTTATAAGAAAGCTTGCTGGGCCTGATAGCAAAACAGGAAGCAGTTGTCCTCCAAGGTCTCTGGTTTGGTTCCTTCCTTGGCTTCTCTCCATGATGGACCTGTAAGCCAAAACAAAACCAACAAACCAACAAATCCCTCTCCCTCCCCAAGTTGGTTTTGTTCAGTTGTTTTATCAACAACAACAGAAAACCAAAGTAGAAGAGGGTGGTATTCCTAATCTTGGTTATTCCATACCAAATTTGTAGTTATTATCCATTTGTAACGTATATGCTTGAGGCATTATCCACTTCGGATCTGATTGCTGAAGTGTCTCATGTTCTGTGGAAACTTGAAGGACATCACAGGGCTCAGATACTGCTCTATGACCTTGGCAGCTCTGTGGAGACTATGGGTTCACCCCTGCATTCCGTTAAGGGTGGTTCTTATCTACATCATTCCTGAGAAAGCTCCCTGGGCAGAGGAAGACAAGAGCTAACATGAGGGAGAGGTATAATAATAAAAAAAAAAAATCAAAGACAGACATCGCATGGTAGTTCAACTTACAGGTTCTTATATTCATGTTTAAAATTTCCCCTTATTCTTTTTTTTTCTCTATTAAAAACAAGTTGGTGATTTTAGACGAATTTGTTTCCCGTGAATGAAAGTCTTCACTTTGAGGTTGATATGTTTTGACTTAGGAAAATTTGAAATCCCTATTATACGCGTGCTTTCCTTTTGCAAGGGCGCGTTTGTCAGCTGAGGATTGAAGTTGTAAATCAGTATCGTGGAGCTGGAACCTCCTGTAGTGAGGCAAATCACCACAAACATCAGCTTAAGAGTAAAATAAAAGGAAACAAGCAGTAGTAATAATAAAAAAGATCCTTGACAGGGAAGTTTAGTGTTACACATTGTGCATGCTTTTCAGTCTCTCGACTTTCTGAACACTATAATTTGTTTGTGCTGCTGTAGCACTACCATCAAAGACCCAGGACTTTATTAACTTTTCTTGCCTAAGAATGCTATTTTCTTTTTTAAGAGGAAGGGATACATAAGAGCCCTGATACTTGAATCTGTGTGACTCCTTTCCTCCTAGCCAACCTTGTCTACTTTTTGAGAAAAAGAGAAAGAAAGAGTATAGATATATAAATAAGGAATTCAGAAAGGTGACAGGAGACAGGCAAGGAGGCAGGGTAGGAGAGAGAGAAAGAAATTTGGGGACCAATTTTCTCTTGAAAGTGTAAAGCACTGGGAGGGTTAGCAGCCCATGAGGGGACTGAGCGGGTATCATGACCTCGCTAGCCACTTGTCCTTATGAGTTTAAGACTTCTCTTAGCATAGATAGCTCCCACAGAGAGCATAGGACTACTGAACAAGAGTTCACTACCCTGACTGTGGAGGATTTGTCCTTGATGTTAAACGTAGCTGACTGGCCATCACATCAATGGTTCAAGTGTCTCTAAACATCTGCAGAGAATTGAAATGAGATTGGATCAGAAGGGATGGGGATGCGGCCTTCTTGGTCACTAGTGGCTGAAGCTGCTCACTTAGTCCTGCATTAAAAGCCCTTGCCTACTTCCTACCCCGGAGGCTAATATCAGTTCCTAAGACAGCTGTCCCCAGGACAGGGAACAGGTAAACGGTTAAAGGGGGGAACTTCCAACATCTGCTAGGGAAAAACTACCAACTTCTTTCTCTTTCTTAAAAAAAATATTTATTTTTATGTACCTTGGTATTTTGACTCCATGTATGTCTGTGTGAGGGTGTCAGATCCCATGGAACAGGAATTATAGATAGTTGTGAGCTACTGTGTAGGTGCTAGGAATCTAACCTGGGTCCTCTGGAAGAGCAGCCAGTGCTGTTAACCAATGATCCATCTCTCTAGCCCCAAACTTCTCTTTTGTATTAACCACAGACTTATCTCCAGATTCAGAGACAGACGATCACCTTTGCGGTAAGAAGACATGATGGCTGTGGACTAGCTGGAGCAGAAGCAGCTTCTCGATTTCTTTTCTTCCCAGGGACCCAGGTGACCCCGTTCTTGGTTATGTGTTCTACCTCAAGAGCCACTCTTCTGTGACTCTCAGCTTGTTCTTCCTTCTCTGGAAAGTCAATGAATGCAAGGGAAGGTGAGAGTAGACAAGAATAACTGGGGCCACAGGGTTGCCAAGTCCCTGAAACTCAGGCTGGGCTGACAGGGTGGGAGGCTTACCCTGCTTTACTGGAAAGACTCAGAGCCCACTGTGTGGGGCCATCAACTGGAGACTGCCTGCTGTCAGCCAAGGCTCCAGTATTAATTTCGACTTTCATCCCACGCCAGGAGATAGAAGGGACAGTAAAGTGACAGTGTGGAAGGAAGGCTGTGATGGCAGTAGAAATACTGCTCCGAAGATCTGTAGGCTGCCTGTGGTCTCCACTTCTAGGGTCCTTGTGGTTATTCTCTGTTCTAACAGGGCATGCAGCCTGCTGGAAATATATCCACATGTAGAAAAGACCCTCCTAAGCTAGAGGAAAAAAATGTCAAATCTCGAAAAACAAGAGCAAAAGACATCCTTTGACCAGCTTCCCCCTGCCCCCACACACCTAGCCACACAGAAAAGTCAGCTGGGATAGATGGGAGGTGGAGGGTGGTCCTTTAGAAGCATAGGACTATGATTAGAGACCGCTTGTGATTGAGGAATGAGTTTGGGAGGCATCAAATACCTGAAGCTAGGGATAGAGTACCTCTTGTTCGCTCTTCTCAAACACTTCCCTTCTCACCAGGACCCAGGCTGCCCTCACCTTTCATGTCTTCCTGGCAGAAATTCTTCAGATTTTCAGACTTCCTGTGGGAGTTTTGGTTAATGTTCTCTGGGATCTGGCCCTGGATGGCCATGAGAACCATCTGGTGAAAGAATGGGATGGGAGTGCAAAAATCTGGTCTCCGTGGACTGGACCAGGCTGCAGTTGCCAGCCAGTTGTCAATCTGACCCCAAAGGGCAGGGCAGAGGATACAGGGGAGCTGTGAGAGATCACCTGTGTCTCTGTTTTAGATGGAGGGTGTAGGTAGCTAAGGGATGATGGAGATGATTCCCAGTCATAGGGACGTTCTGTCTCAGTGGCAGCTCTCCGTGTTCAAATCACCCAGAAGTTTGCTTATGACTCAGGTTTCTGCGACGACCCCATTCTCAGAGCTTCTGGGTCAGCAGGTTGAGGTGGGGCATCACTTGATTCTTTAATTAGCTCCCAGGTAACACTGAGTCCTCCATTATACAAAACCACCAAAGTCTGGAGAGACCTCTGGCTAGTATAACTCCACTAGCAGACTCCATAGATGTTCCCCATCTCATTCTGCTGGGGTCTCCACGTCATGCTTGCCCATTTTTCCTAGCTCTGCAGTCTTACAGGGAATATCTGTTTCTAGGGTGCTGTTTGTCAGGTCAAGGGTGTTCAAAACGATTTTGTTGGAGGGTGACATTTGAGATGCTTTGTAACAGGCTTTGATATGTATAGACTCACAGGAAGTTAGAGCTGAAGGGAAATTTAACATGACCCAATTCAACCAGGCTGCTCTACAATCAGGGGGCTGAAGAACAAGGAGAAAGAGTTTACAAGGTGACTGATCACATGGCTAGCTGGTCTTATGCTTAATTTCAGTGCGATTGTTACCAGTGTTACTGAGCAATGGTTTATCACGGGCTGGCATGGCCAGGCTACACGTTATGCTTCCATTTAACCTCTGCATTATCTCTCTGTCTTACTTAATTTTTAGAACAACCTAATGAGGTCAGATAGATTTCTGTACTCATTTTTTGCACAGTGGAGGCTCCAAGAGGTTGGTAACTCCCCCAGCCAAGTGCTGCTCCTGAGTGAGATAGTGTATCTGGGGAAGGAGTTGCTGACCGCTATGTCATGCTGCCTTCTGGGCATTTGATGGGTCACAGATGCTGAGGGTATGTCAGGCTCAAGTTTCCTTATCTGTAAAGTGAGGGAGGAATCTCTTAGTTCATAGAATTTTGAAAGTTAAGATGGAAAAAATATTAGAGCCTTTTGAGAATGTGATATTCTGTAAGCTGGGGGAAGTCCTGTTGGGGAAAAGGATTCTCGTTCTCCAGAGAGTTTTAATAGATGCTACACATGTGTATACGTAGATGCTATTCCCTCTTCTGGAATAATCTTCTGTGCTCCAAACACTGTCAGTTCAGGTCTTCATCTTGGGAGGGTCTTGTCAGCCTCCCTAGGATGAAACATGACCCCCAGTACATGCTTGTTCTTTGTAAATGTTCATGCTGGTTTTTGTTTTATTTATTTAAAATTTTCTTGTCCATATCTGGAATAGGAGACGTGGTCCATACTGTAATCTGGTGTCTCTAATGAGGGTGTGCTGTACTGTGTGGCCAGGTGTCTGTCCTTTCAGAAATGTACTGTGAGGGACCCTTGGTGCTGGCTAACATGGAAGGAGATGTTTTCAGACAGTTTCAGTGGGGCCAGCAAATGGGGGAACTACACATGTCACCACCCTAGGAGGAAGGCTGCTGGATGTCAAAATGACTCACAGCTCCATAGTGTGTCTGCCAGGAATTCAACAAGAAGAGCCTAGCCCTCTGTGTTCCCACCACATCAGGTGTCTTCAAAATCCTGGGCCAGAAGCATGAATATTCCAGACCCACCTTACATCTTGTGATCACCTCAAGTTCCTTTTTTGGGGGGAGGGTTGGCTAATCATTTAAAAAAAATATATATATATATATATATTCTATTCTATTCTATTCTATTCTATTCTATTCTATTTATTTATTTATTTATTTATTTATTTATTTATTTATTTATTTATTT
>CAJQZJ010032798.1:1983327-1995827 GCA_907164525.1 Lophiomys imhausi
TGTGTGTGTGTGTGTGTGTGTGTGTGTGTGTGTGTGTGTGTGTGTGTGTGTATATGTAGCAGGATGATATCTTGCTCAGGGGTGAGCACTCACATTTTTTTTTTCTTCTTTTGTCTCACCTTGAATTTCCCCTAATGTATTTGTAGCTGGCTCTTGCTTCAGCTAGAGAACTTCCGTAAGGCTGTTCTGTAAGAGCTTCTTATAAGCGGTGAAACTCAGTTGGAGCCAGGCTAGAGGCACCGGGCGCTGTTCATTGAAGAGACATTTCAAGTCGTCCCTGGTGGACAATTTGCACTGTTCGGTGTTAAAAGACTCTATCTCAGTGGCTCAGAGAGGCCCCCTCCAGACCTCCTGCCTCGGCAAGCACAGCTTACAAATGACGAGCTCCACTCGGCCTGCCTGGAGTTTCTGGTTTAAATGGCTGGCAGAGTTAAAGTGAGGAGTCAGAGGTCTCCAGCTGTGTAGAGGGAACGGGTTTACTACTGAGTGGAAAATATTCATTGAGGTTAACTGTTCCTGGATTGACCACGCCGTCAGATGGGCGGCTCTGACTCAGGGCTCAGGGAGAAACTTTTGGGACTCTTTTCGCCAGAGGAAGGGGCAGGTGGAAATAGGGGATGAATGATTCACGATGGATCCATCTGGACGTCGGCCCGTTCATTTCTTTCTGGGAGGGAATAAATAATATCCTGCCAAAATTTTAATGCTTCCCCTGGGGACTTAGGGTTGGAGTTTGTTTCCTATAGCTTGAATGTACACATTTCCATTTGGATAGTTCTTCTGTCCTTCCTTCAGGACAGGCCATGATAACTGCTGCACAGAAAGTTTGAAAGCTAATGCTCTATGTAAAGAAATCAGATCTTGTGAGGAGGGCTCTGCCTGTGCATTGTGTCTTCTGGCTCTGGGTGTGTGTGCCCTAGAAATCTGGCCACCACCCTCCACGGCAGATAAACCCATGGTAGTCGGGAAAGTAAAGAAGTTGGGCTTACCGGTTGATTCTTCAGCTACTATGCTCAGCAGACAGTCCCAACTCTTCTGAAGATGGAGACAACAAGGAGAATTTTAACAGCATTTCAATTACCAAAGCCTGATCTATAGCCAAGTATTAGAGGCTTAAATTAAAAAAAAAGTTCCCATTAGAATGAGGATAAATTACTGTACCACTCACAGCTATTTGTGCTTTCGCTTAAAAAAAAAAAAAAAGAAAAACCAACACAAATTAAAAAAAAAACAAAACAAAAAACCCCAAAAACCCAGACTAGTGGTAGTTTATTATCTCCATAGATTATTTAAGCATCTACAAAAGACCGTGTATCCCAATTTGGTTCAATAAGAAATGTGTATGTGTGAATAGGGACAGTTTTAAAATATCTAAGCTATAGATTCTTTCTTCACAAAAGGTAGAAGGACGTTGCCTTTAGCACCTTTCTTGCTAGAGAGAATTGAACATTTGGTTTTATCAGACACCAGAATGGTAATGAAGCTATTTTGATAGAAATAGTCTCATCACTATTCATGTTTGCTGGCTCCCAACTAATTCTTGAACCAAGGTTCTATTTTTTCCTCCAGAAGGAAAAAAAAAGAAGAGGAAGGATAATAAACAAAATAAGAAGATGCTCTTAGCCTATAAAGCCAAAGAAAGCCTCAGATCAACTCTTTCCACGAAGCCTCAGGAGGCTCCACCTCTTGCTGCCATGACTCTCCTTGGCATAAGGGACACTCACTCCTTCTTTGTAAGGTGCAGCATTTGTGTCTTTTAAAAGGTAACAGCCATTGTCTCTTTAGAGAGTTCTCACCTAGCTATCCTCAGCATGCTGCTGTGAGGGAGGTAGAGTGGTGAGACTGAGGAATTGCTGGCTTTGTCCTCTTCTTGGTCCTCTCATTATGACCTTGATCCTATCATCAAACCATAACGGGTCTTAGTTTTTGCATGTGACATGGGGTTTGGTTCAGTGTCCCTTACGTTACCTCTAGTTAGAATATTCCATACAGATCATCTTCTTATTCTTCTACTTTAAATTATTTTACCATAGTTTCAGACTTGCAATAGCGGCTGAGAGCAGTGTTCCTAAATGCTCCTTACGCAATGTCCCTCAACTCACCTTAGCTCAATCTTTACAACTAAAGAGCCAAGGTTGGTACATTCTGTTCACGATTCACGAAGTTCTGTGTCATCATCTTTCTGTTTTGGGATCTAATCCAAGATGTTAGCTAGCTATCACGTCTCCTTAATCTCCTCAGGTCTGTGACAGTTTCTCAGATTTTTCTTGGCCTTGATGGTTCTGAGGAGAACTGTCTGGCATTTTGTAGGATGTCTGCTAGTTTGGGCCTGGTTGTCTTCTCATAAGGTTATATGGGTCCATGTGTTTCTGAAAGAAGTCCATGGACATGAAGTGTCTTGGGTCATACCATATCAAAGCTTATACTATATGTGAGAATACACGTTAACCCTCCTTTTGACCTTCATCAATTGGTAATATGCTTCCCAGTTAGTCCTTGAGGTTTATTTACTGTAAGTTCACCCCTCCTCCTACCACCTTGAGTATGGGTTGCCTCTAATGACTTGTTCCCAAAGTGTAGAGCCAGAGTTCTATAGAGCCAAGACCCTATTTTTTTCCTCCAAAAAAGGGATAACAAACAAAATAAGAAGATATTCTTATTAGTTCCTAAAGCTAATGAAAAACTCAGATCCAACTCTGTTCAAGAAGTCTGGAGAGGCCTTGCCTGTGACTGCTATGACTCTCTTCAGGCCATGGGTCCTACATTCCTCCTCACATTCTTTCCATACTCAAGGTAGATGGGTATGTCAGAGGGGCCAGATTTCACCTCTCAATGGGACTTGTACAGATAAATTATTTGGAATAATTTATTCTGTGGGGGAGATTTCCTTCCTCATCTGTTTGTTCCTATATTTATTTACATCAGCAAGGCCTTGTGGATATTTTGGATTATAATTGGACAGCATGTTCTTCATTGTAGTCTTCAAATTACTCCAGCTTGGCCAGTGGGAACTTTTTGATATTGGCTTTGGTGTCTCTGATGGATCTTCATTATTTGTTTGCTAATTGTTTCCTTATTTCTGGCATGGCTTGATATCTTAGTATCATCATATGTAATTTCTGTGCTCATCCCGGAATCAGCCATTTGTCCAAGGGGACGCAGAGAACCATGTTGAAAATCAAGATCCGAACTGTTCAGTTTTGAAAATAGACTTTTTATGTATATAATTGTGTCCTGTTTGTCATAGAATGAGTAGTGTGATGCCACACACTGACATTGTTGTAAATATAGAATAGAAAATAATATATATAATTGTTATAATGGAAAGTATTTTGGTTAAAATATGAAGCATGTATGTAATGTTACCAAAAGATAATATAAGTATAGATCAAATAATTATAAAATAATTTCTGCCTTTCTCTCTTCATTAGCCCTCATTATTCATTTCCAATGCATGTACCCTGGACATAGGCAATACTATTTTATGTACATAGAAGCATTTATAGCCTGAATAAATGGTGTTCACTTCATACACGATTTTCCCAACTAATGTAAACCCTCCTTTGCTTCAGAAATCAGAAATGCCAAAGGGGAAGAGTGTTTGGAGACAGCTTCCTGGAGGAGGTGCCATTTGACCTGATATTTAAAGGGTGGGAACTGGGACCAGACAAGGATTCTTGGAGAAGACAGAAAGAAATTAGGCTCAAAGACGGGGCTTGCTTCCCTATGTGCTGTTATGACATAGTGCCACAGACATGGCAATTTATAGAGGATAGAAAGAAACTCATGACTCATAGTTCTGGAGGGTGGGAAGTTCAGATCGATATATGAGTACAAGGTCCAGGTCTTCTTGCTGTTCATCTCACAGAGGAAGGGAGAGTAGCTGAGAGAGAGAGAGAGAGAGAGAGAGAGAGAGAGAGAGAGAGACTGACTATTTTTTTCATGATGGCAGCACTCTCATCTATGAGGTGGAAACTCTTCATGGATTAATTCTTTCCCCAAGGCCCTTCCCTGTTAATAATGTTACTATGACAATTAAATTTCCACAGGCATTTTGAAGGGGACAAGCATTCAAACTGTAGCAAGGTCCTAGAGGGCTTATTAAGCATCATTGTTCCTGGATGACCTGAGGTCTACTGTTCTTGTCAAACCTCTGATACACTTCTCCAGCATTACAAAGATAGGCTTCAACATGTCCACATTCAGTAGGAACATCTGTAACATTTTCTGTATTAGGGCAGTAGAGCTCATCGAACTTTTATAAAGTATATCTTGCTGAACAATTATGGTCTTAATTATTAGAGGTCTGCTGAATACTTCAATAGTCCAGCTTGCGGCAAATCATATCCTGTGTGCCCATGGTGGCAGCTGTGTGCTTAGGGCTTTCAATGGCATTGTCCAGTCCCTTTTAACTCTTAGTTTTGTTTCATGTGAAGAGCTCTGGAGGGTCTACAGAAATTGATTTTTGAGACATTCTCAAATTTTGCCCTGGAACAAGGAAGCCAAAGCGAGTAAGCTCAGTTCTGGCACAGGCTCTTACTAGTTAGAGTCTCATAAAAGAGTTCACTAGCCTTAGTTGGGTCATCATCACACGCAGCTGACCTTTCATCCCAGCTGCTAGGTCAAGTGCGCCTTCTTTCAGACCCAATATTTTCAAGTCTGTAAATGCTGTGCTTTATTTTTATTTCAATAGAAATGACGAGGCTTGATGGGGTATCTTTTTAAAAAGTTAAATCCTGGTACGTCACCTCTTTTCTTTCTATATTAAGCAGTACAATATAAACTGAAGCATTGACAGGAAATGGGTCTGAGGACAGGAAAAAAAAAGGTTTTATGCACTAGAGTAGAAAAGAACGTGAAAGTTTTTCTTTTTAACATACAAGATTTTCTGAAGCATCGAAAGAGATTTGTAGCTGTAGAGTATGGAAGAAGCTGTTCTTTTTTTAATTTATTTTTTATTTCTTCAAGTTACATCTCAATCACAATCCCCTCCCTACTCCCCCCTCCAGTCCCACCCTTCCACCCTGTTCCCCCTCAACCCCCCATCCTCTACCCTTTTTTTTGTTTTTTTTTTTTAGTTTAAGGTATATCTTTTTCCCCCCAACAGCTCCCCCTTTCAGTCCAACGAATGGTTCTTTCTCTTATAACAATAAATACAGTACAAAACAACAGAAATAAATAGGCCACAATTATGAGAGTTATATGGCTTAGCATACATTCCCAATGTCCAGTCCATATGTATTTGGCCCCTGACTTTAACATTCTACATCTCCATGAGTTTAAAGTTCTACATCTAACTCAGCTTTCATACTAGCTTGCATCACAATTTTAAAAACATCTTCTTAGATCCAGAACGCCCTCTTGATTCCTAAACACCTCAGAATTTAACTATGAGACTCTAGCTACAGGAAGAAGCTGCTCTAAATGATACTGTGGTGGTGCTTAACTCAACCCACCCCAGTGCCTGGATTCATGTGCAGCTTGGTCACCATTTGTATCAGGAATGACAACTGTGGACAAAAGCATGCTACAAAGACATCAATCTAGAAAGCCACAGTGTAAAACAAATAGTCTCCTGTATGTAATTCCTGCTAGTAGAGGACTCCCAGCTTCCTGGGCACAATGTCAACTTGAATAAGAAGGACGGATGATCATCAAGAATTGTCTTTATTCCTGTGAGTCGCATTAAACTTCTTGGGACAGGAGAATGATTTTTTTCCCCCCTTCGACTACTGCAGCTACAACTATGTCCCACAGAGGACCTCGTCCGCTGCCTGACCCCTGGGAGTGTTTCTCTAGCACCTCCACCTCAGCTGTACTGAGGCAGCTGCTCCAGCAGCAACGACTAGACAGTGTCACCAACTGGAGTTGCTCTGTTTTTGAAATCCTGAACTCTGAAATTCTCCTTTCTGACCACAACCTCTGATCCTTCTGTCAGTCCTCAGCCTTTCATGCCCTTGAAACACATCCTTTGGTCTCATTGGGACTCCCTGTCTCCTGACCTTTCCTTGTGTTAGCCGTGTGCCACTTCCTCCTAACTTCATTCCTCTTCTGCCTTGTTGGGGCAACCATTTCACCTACACTCTCAAACACTCTCAAAGTATTCCTCTCTCGCTCCATCCACTTCTTGTTTTATGTGTTGTTCTCTCCTTCCCTTCCTCCCCCCCTGCTTTTTTTTTTTTTTTTTTTTTGTCTATGTCTTGGTCTGGGTAACTAAGTACCAAAGAGGAAGTTTCCTATGAGAACAAATTGCATCATGAAGAATCTATGATCCATAACCTCTTTTAGACTGCTCGGGTTGTTCCACGGTCCTAGGGTTATGGCTTGGGTGAGATAGTGAGGAGTCTAAAGTAAAATAAAGCAACAACAAAAAAAACCAAGGAAGCTGGCCCTCTTGGTACCAACATTGCATTTGTATGACACTTAGAATGACAGCTGCTTTCAATTTTGTGCCTGATGTACCTCACCTGCCTCAGCATTGGTCCTAACAGTGTAATTCGACCATCTCTTGTTACCATTTTGGGGTGCCATTGATGTGTCCTTTATTACTTTCAGTCATTCCGTCCACTTTTCCTATTTCATGGGAAAAAAAAATCTGCCGAGCAGATCTGAATTTCTTCAGCTCACTTCCATCGCAGCATGGAACATGCCTCACCACTGAGTCTGTCTCTCATCCTGTCAGCTTAGGGGTGTTTAAAGCTGTTCGCTTTTTGCTCTTGTCAGCCACCTCACTCCACAGACCCTCTAGAGTCCTCACTTGTCAACCAACATTTTCCTCTTTTGGACGGACACCTTACAAACATCATCCCATTTCCTTTACAAAAGTTTCCTCTGTTCTGCCTTCTTTGTGCTCCTGTTTCAGTCTTAAGTGCACGCCTTTGTCCCTTTGAGCTTGACCTTCTAGGACAAGGTGATTTCTGTTTCTCCACTCTTGTCCTTGGTATATTTTCTTCAAACTCTTCCTCACCTGGCACCTCTCTCTTGCCTGGCCCCTGTGTCCCAACATTCCAAGTTCCACCCCATCCCCTCCTTTCACACCAGACTCTCCCACTGAATAAAAACCACTTCTGTGGATTCAGCTGCCATCTGTAAGATCCCTCATGAGACCATGTCATTGTGTCTATTCTTTCCTGAGGAACTATGTACCCGGTTCTTCAAGTTCATTATTCCCAAGATTCAACTGTTTCCCCCAAACCAGCTTTTCTTGCTGTTTTCTCATCTCCAGTAAGAATATTTACTTATCTAATCTGTTAGAAATTTCAAATATTTTTGGATTTTCTTCTTTTTCTCTTTCACATACAATCAATAGAGTCAATCTTGAAAATGTTTCCTAAAACTGCATGACCCACTTTACACTGATTTCTTCATTTGGCATCAAGTTCATTGGTTACTTATTTTTGGTTGGATGAGTTCAGGGCTAGCTGACCCTGGCCTTCACTGTAGTCTTCTCCTTTAACAAAATAACAAGTTTAATACCAAAATTCTCCTGAACAAAGTGCTTTGTTAATTTCCACAGAGTACATAAGTGAGAGCCCACATCCCAATCCCTTAGTGGGGTCATGACCTGTTTATAATCTATCTCTCTAGGCTCATTTTCTTCCACGTCTCCTTTAACTTGACCTCCGCCCCCCAAACCTGACTGCACACTTGTTACTTTCTGAACACATTTTCATCTCCTAGAATGTCTCTGTAACCTTTCTCTAGCCAATAATTCCTATTCATCCCTCCAGAATGGGCTTAAATATCTCATCTTTTAAGAGGTTCTCATTGTCTTTTGATTTCTTTCCCCTAACTTAAAGATGGCTAAATTTAACTTTTTACTAAAGCGTGTGTCACTGTGCTGGAGACTGTTCTAGGTATGTTAGTCTGTCCCACTCAGCTGTAGCCTTCCTGGTGCCAGGAACTGAGCCTCAGCTCCGTTACCGTTGGAGCCACCGTAGAGACTCACATGGGGGTATGTCTTCAGACATGTTTCTTGCGGGGGGAGCGGGGGAAGGTTCCTACTGGGATGAAATCTGACAATATCTGGCCTCAGGTTTCTCCTTTAGAAGAAGAGTGTGTTGGAATAGAGGGTCTCAAAGTTCACTACCTGCCTTACTGTGCAGTTCCCAAGAGTCCAATATGAGTTGTCTAGGTGCAGTGTCAATAACAAAGACTCGACATTACAGTGGAAAAACAACCTGTGGGGAAACAAGGGAAAGGTGAGGCAAGGAAGCAAGAGGTTACGGTGAAGAATCACTAAGCAATGAAGAGTTGGATGGGAAAGGAGCTCCTGTGGAGAACCCCCAGCTTTCAGAATCTTTCCCTTCCCTGGCAAAGGTACATGATGCAGGACTTGAACCACAGGCTGTGTGGCTCAATAATCATCACCCTCAGTAAGCATGGAGTCATGCCAGCTAAAAGCAGACATACACAAATTTGGGGTTCCAGCCATGCTGAGTGTTTCATGTTATCTTAGATGAGAATAATTGGGATAGATGGGCAGCCTCTTCAACCAGAGCATCTGCTGATAGATATGCTCCTATTTTTGTAAGTTACAAACATTTTGCCTTTGGTTTGAATAATGGCAGGGCAACTGAGTTTCAGACTGTGCTGGCCACTGTGTATCCCAGGCCTGGACAAGGCAAAAGACCCACTTCCCTACGTGCTCCCAGATCTCCTGCTTAGTTAGTCCTGTAGAGGACTTTCAGAGAGTGTGGGTGCCATGGTGCTCAGATATGCCATGTGGAGCATGAATCAGAGGCTGCTCCCCACAATACTGATTGCAGAGCCAGGTAGGCCTGGCCAACTCATGCAGGTGTCCTGTGAGTTTGGTTCAGTTGTTCTCTTTTCTCCTTCTGAATTTGAGATTGGGGGTTTTGTTTCTGGGCTAGAGTTCTTGTGCCGGAAGGAATGGTCCTGGTATTTAAAATGGTTTCTAAAGATCTCCTACCCTTCTTCTTACATCTGCTTTGCAGGACTTGCTGGGATGTGGCAGTGGCTGAGGTGGCAGTGGGCTGTGGTTTTTGTTCTGCTGGGTACCTGGTGTGAGTACCCAGTACACAGTACTCTGTGGTCTGGTGTCTGTGCAGGGTTCTGGAAAGTAGGACAAAGCCAGTGAGCAACACGTAGACCTTCAGTAGACTGAGTTACCCTTCCAAGCTGCCAGATTTCTCTCTCTTCATTTGCTCTCCATAGTTCATCTCTCCTTTCTCTCCACTTCACTCCCAGGTGGGCCAGCTGGGAGTCAGCAGAGGGAAAAAGTAACCAAAGTGGTTAGGAGGAATTGTTTGGGGGAGGAGAAGGCAGGGTCAAAGGAGAACAATTAAGAAGCGATGTGATGCAACTGTGTGCAGAAGAATTTTGTATAAATATAATGATCAATTCCCTGATAATTAGCTCTCTTAGATGGCAGAATAGTTCCCAAGGGGCAGTGGTGGGAACCCCATTGCTTGGTCAGTTCTAATTAGATGGGAGAAGCACTTATAGAGGATGCTGCTCCTGGAAGGGGGATGGCCATGTGACCCAGAGGGCCTTTGCTCTCTCATGCCGAGGACTCATTGATAAACACATAATTCACCACTTAGTCAGGGAGCCAAACTCTCAGGGGCTTATTGGCTTCTCACCTCACCTGTGTGCCCTTTAAATTGACCAGATCTATTATCTTCAAAGGGAAAAATTCAGAGCAGGCAATGCCCTGGGCCAAGGCAAAGTCTGCCTCATCTTAACAAAATAAGTTCAAATCGCATCCCATCTTCATCCATTCTGTGGAGGGTGTGGACTTCGGCCCATGATGCTTCCCTCTGCCTGTGGATCTGGAGAAACCACTCAACAATCACATCCTTTCCAAAGAGTTCACACAGCATGCTGCCTGGGAAAGTTTCTGTGGCTTTCCTCATCTGGAATGAGGCACTCATAAATATAGTCACCCTGTTTAAAGGTGAGGACTAGACAAGGTAATATGTAGAATTTAGGACACTTCCTGTCAAGTACTCCAGATGAGTGCCATTGTGGTGGTGGGCAGCCATGATTGTGACTAAGATCCAGTCTCTGCTCCATTTGTCCTCTGTAAGTACTGGTTGTCACGGATCTACACACTATATATGGGAGGAATGGGTTGATGCTCTTCATATAGTTTTGTACTTGAGTATGGCCTTCAGCAAGCATTTATTGAATTTATACTGTGAGCAAGAGAAGAGATCATCTCTCTCCTGGAAGAGTTAATGATGTGTGTGTGCGCGTGTGTGTGTTTGGGGGTAAGGGTGGAATCCATGATTTTGGGGGTGGAAAAGAGCAAGGACACAAATATTTCTCTATAATGGATTCTAAGTGGCATGAGAGCTGCTCTCCTTTGGGAATCCCAAAGGTTGGGTGTTCTCATCTGAGGAGAGGCAGTTATAGTTCAGAAAGAAAAAGTCCTGCAGGCCATACCGGGTGGAAAAAGGCACTTTTAGTTACATGGATTTGAGAGATGAGCATGTGACTGGGTGCAGAGTATTGAAGAGGGACTCTTCCCTCACAAGGAAGGCTTGTGAGGAAGGAGACTCAGGAATTGCCATGCTCCCAGAAGACTATCCCTCAGGCACGTGGAGGGAGCAGAGATGGAGTTGGAGACATTCTGCATGAACATTCTGCGACTGTGAACCAGAGTTCTGTCACCTGATTTTCAGTCATGGGCTTTTCTTCAGGATTTCCACTGTGTTCCAATGACAGGAACATAGCTAGTGTGTACAGGGTCACCTCTGTCGTGTCGGGCTTCATTAGACCAGGCTGTGTTCTCTCTCCCTCTCAGGCTTTGTAGAGGTTACCTGGTAGGATCATCCTGGGCTTCATGGAAATGATCCCCATCTCTTCAGTTTCTCTCATCTAAGGCATCAGAAGCTATATTCTATGAGAACTGTACCCAAATGTTACTATTTGAGAAAAACTGGACATTTTCTTTGTGTCTGGCAGAAGAAGATAAAGAACACTTTTATGTTCTTGGAGAGAGGAGGTAGCCAAAAATATTTTCATCAGAAGGAAGGAAGGGAAGCAGGAAGGAAAAACAGGGCACATTTATTGGTCATCTGCTATGTCCCAAGATTTGATGCCATGCACACACATTTTTATTCTCTAGTTCACCTCATCATAACTCTTCAAAGTAATGGTTTTACTTATATTAAAGATGAACCAGCAAGGCATGTAGAAATTAATCTCCTGACTGCAGATCACATAGCATACTTCCTGCTCCAAGACCATCTCCCACCAGGAGAAGATATCCAGACACATCAGAGAATATGAGCCCCTCTTTTCCTGGCTTTGCTTCTCTCTTATACCCACTTTGATCTTAATAAGGGCCACTGTAGGTGGTCCCAAAGGTGGTGAGCATCAGGCAGGCCTCATTTCCGCATATAGTGCCAGGCAGCACGATCTCAGAGCATGGACCTTCCTGCTGCTTTCCTCCTCCGGAAAACCTGCTTCCTTCACTTAGGTTCCTACTGCTACTGGTCTATGTAGCAGGGAGACACACCAGAGTACCCAGCTGAAGCATCTGTCCTCATCATCCTCTAGAGAAGCCCAGTCCTCCACTTAGAGCCTATGGATTGCTTAGGGGAGTAGGGCAGCACCCTCCTCTCTTCCTGGAGCCTCCATGTATATATTAAATGTAAGGGGTATGGCTGTAAATGTCCTCCAGAAGTCATGCAACATTATGACTTTCCTTGGGGATACTAAGGAAGAATTTGGACCAACTT
Source organism: Lophiomys imhausi (assembly GCA_907164525.1). Lineage (NCBI taxonomy): Eukaryota > Metazoa > Chordata > Mammalia > Rodentia > Muridae > Lophiomys > Lophiomys imhausi. Next base: position 1,995,039 of record CAJQZJ010032798.1, read on the forward strand.
AGCTTGGAAGAAAATCTAAAGAGCTGTTGCTTGTTCCTTGTGTGACATTTGCTTTCTTCATTATTTTTGAACTACAAGGTTTTCACTGGTTATGGCCCTGCCCATCCCCCACTTTGCTGGAGACAGAAGTGTTCTTGACTTCTCCATCAGAAGTTCTGGAATCCCGCTGATCATAGCTGACTTTCCCTTACCCTAAAAGCATCAAATACCTTCACTTCCTCCTTCCTTCTCAGAAGATTCCACCCACCTACATAGCTTTGACAAGTCTCATGTCCTCTCCTCTTTTCTGTGGCAGAATTGTTTTTTTGTGTCTTTTTTTTTTTTTTTTTTGAGGCTGAACAGGAGGCTTGCTGCGTGGGGCGGGGGGGTGGTGGAAGGTTCTGGTGCTAATTGAGGCCATGCGTTTTGTACTTGGGTGCCGGCTGGTGAGGCAGATTTAGAGGACTATCGGGAATCTTAGATTAAATACCATTAAAGCCAACTTCTTATACCCCTGCTGTTCAGCACGCATGCAGGGAGAAGGGAGATCGGATGTTCAGGATTCTTGTTTGAGAAAACCATATGGAAAAGCCACACAGCAGTAAGTCTATAATCAGGGCTTACAACATGCGGCCCAGTGGGTGCCAGCAGTGTTGTTTCTCCGCCTCCAGAAGGTACAGGGGATTTGGTTCTCTGACGAGGAAACTGAACCCAAGAAAGGAGGTTTTATTTCCACAGGGAGAGAAAGCAGCTTTCCTCCCACACTGTTCAGCAGTAGTACAGTTCTTACTCATTGTTTTCTATAGTTAT
>CAJQZJ010032798.1:2000827-2006834 GCA_907164525.1 Lophiomys imhausi
TGACAACTTCCTGAACAGAACATCAACAGCTCAGGACCTGAGATCAACAATCAATAAATGGGACTTCATGAAACTGAAAAGCTTCTGTAAGGCAAAAGACACTGTCATTCGAACAAAACGGCAGCCTACAGACTGGGAGAAAATCTTCACCAACCCAACATCTGACAGAGGGCTAACATCCAAAATCTACAAAGAACTCAAGAAATTAAATGCCAAGAAACCAAATAATCCAATCAAAAAAATGGGGGATGGAGCAAAATAGAGAATTCACAAAGGAGGAATCCCTAATGGCTGAGAGACACTTGAATAAATGCTCAACATCCTTGATCATCAGAGAAATGCAACTCAAGACGACTCTGAGATTCCATCTCACACCTGTCAGAATGGCTAAGATCAAAAGCTCAAATGACAGCACATGCTGGCAAGGGTGTGGAGAAAGGGGAACCCTACTCCATTGCTGGTGGGAGTGCAGGCTTGTGCAACCACTATGGAGGTCAGTCTGGCGATACCTTAGAAAACTTGGAATAACTTTGCCTCAGGACCCAGCCAAACCACTTCTGGGTATACACCCAAATGTCTCCTCACGGAATCATAAGGAAGTTTCCTCATCTATGTTCATAGCAGCCTTATTTGTAATAGCTAGAAACTGGAAACAGCCCAGATGTCCCTCAACCGAAGAATGGGTTAAAAAACTGTGGTACATCTACACAATGGAATATTATTCACCTATCAGGAACAGTGAAATTATGCAATTTGCAGCCAAATGGATGGAACTAGAAAAGCTCATCCTGAGTGAGCTAACCCAGACTCAGAAGAATGCATATGGCATCTATTCACTTATAGTAGGATTTTAGCTATATAGTAGAAGGTATTGATACTACAACTAACACACCAAAGGGAACATGGACATATACTTTTTATTTTTTATTTTATTTTTTCTATTTTTTATCTGTTTGTCTGCTTATTTGTTTTTTAGTTCTCTCTCCCGGGCAATGAGACACTTTTCACTGGTGGTACTGCCTCATAGACCACCAATGAATGAGGAAGCTCTTGGCCCTCATACGACCTCTGAACTGAGATGAGGGACTGTTATGTAGGGACACTCCACCCCAGAGAAATGGGATGGAAGGGTTAGGGTGTAAAGAAAAAAAATGAAATGTGAAGTTTTGGCCTTTTGCTACTAATTGTCATAAACTGTTTAGGATAATTAAGAAATGCAAACTAATAGTCATGCAAGCATGTCATTGAGTTAGGTACTATGACAGCCTATTATAGTTATTTTCTAAGCTAATCAGAAATAAAGCTGCTAAGAGACAAACAACATCTGCTTATCCTAATATAAGAGATAGATAGGGCTTCTTCAAAAACCTCAAGAGATCTGCAGAATATGACATTCAAAGATGTTTTCTTAACTTTAGATTTTTTTTTATATCGAGACATATCAACTCCTGACAGCACCCCCTATTCTACTCCAAATAGAAGATGAGCATCAAAGAATCTCCAGTGGGAGATGATTGAATTAGTTGCAAGCCTATCTCTTGGCAGGAAAAACCCCTTGCTCCAACTGTAGAGAGAATGCTGTCCATAAAGGACAAAACTTGGAAGTAGGTAAGTCGACAGCCTAGCTCTGCCAAGACAGGTAGGCAAGTCCTTCATAACCCCTGCTCTACAATAAATGTCTGTCAGAGAAACGGGGCCAAACGACTGAAGATCGATGCTGTAGTGTGTGGAGAGAAAATGGGAACTGCCCAGGCAGCCACTGGTATGTCATTTCTTAGTTTTGGAAGCTGCAGGCCCTGTACTTCCTATAAAATCAGATATATTTATCCCTCTCAGGTCTCTGAGGTGGTTGAAGAATAGATAGCTAGAGTCTCATAATTAAATTTTGAGTTGTTTAGGAGTCAAGAGAGTGTTATAGATCTAGGATGATGCTTTTAAAATTGTGTTGCAAGTTAGTATGAATGTTGAGTTAGATATAGAACTTTAAACTCATGGAGATGGTTAGATAGTAGAATGTTAGAGTCAGGTGCCAAATACATATGGACTGGACATTGGGAATGTACACTAAGCCATATAACCCTCGTAACTGTGGCCTAATTACCTCTGTTGCTTTGTATTGTATCTATTATTATAAGAGAAAGAACCATTTGTTGGACTGAAAAGGGTAACTGTTGGGGGAAATAAGATATACCTTAAACTTAAAAAAAAAAAAAGGGAAGAGAATGGGGGGTTGAAGGTGAGAGTGTGGGACTGGAGGGGGGAGTAGGGAAGGAAATGCGATTGAGATGTAACTTGTAGAAATAAAAAATAAATTATTAAAAAAAGAATGCATATACATATATAAATATATTATATTATATGTTTGTATATAATAGATAGATAGATAGATAGATAGATAGATAGATAGATAGATAGATATTACTGATTCCATTGCTTTTAGAAGTCCATAGTAGACAGGCTAGCCATGAACTCACAGAGCTCTGCCTGTCTCTGACTCCCAAGTGCTAGGATGAGATATGTGGGCCCCCACACCTATCTGGCCCCCAATGTTCTATCACGTGGCAATTCTGGAACAGCTAATAAAGTCAGCATTTCACATAGTGAAAAAAAAAAAAACAAAAAAACAAAAAGAAACCAGCAGATTCTTGGCGCGTGTCCTCCGCCCCAGGGAATACCAGAGAGCAAGGAATCATCTTTTCAGTCCCTTGAGTCTTGCACCTTTCTCAGGAGTGAAAATTTACCTTGCCCTATGCTGAGGACCAATTTTTGGAAGCTAACAAGCTTCTCTGTAATCTAGGCATGTGGCTGGTTTAGACACAGAAGCAGGATGGTGTGGCACACCCTGGGGCCATTATTCTCTTTCTAAGGATTTTTTTTTTTCAATTTGGAAAAGGGGGTCATGGGGCCCAGTGGAACTAGCTACTGAGGTCTTATTTTTATTTCTTAAATAAGAATCCTTTTATTGAATTCCTTTAAATAATTTGCAAATAAATAAATATCACAAAGAATAGCCATTTAAACAAGCACTTACCCAGATCCAAAGTCTGTATGTTCAGAATTCTAAATAGAGTTAAAATAGAATAATTAGAAGTCTAAATAGAAGTTAGTTGAGATTGCACGAACTTTAAAAAAAAACAATTCCATCTTTGTGATATTTATCAACTGAGAACAAAGTATTTGACATTGCCCTGGACATGAAAAACTTAGATTGCAATGCAAAGTTGGTAAGAGTTATATCACAGATGCCCTAATGATATTTAGGAAGAGGCCTAATTATGAGATCACCAGACATCTGATATTTTACTTGAGATCATGTCCTTAAACTAGTTCTAAAAGACCTATTCACAGTCCTCCTGTTGACAAAAATCTGTAGCTAGCTGTGGGGGTTTGAATTAGAAATGTCCCCCAGAGACTTATGTATTTGAGCACTTGACCCCCTGTTGATGATGCTGTTTGGGGTGGTTTATGAAACCCTTAGGAGGTGAAGCCTTGCTGGAGGAAGTACATCACAAAGGGTGGACTTTGAGGACTTATAGCTCCATGTCATGTTCCATCTCTCTTCCTCCTGGATATGGCTAAAAATGTGACCAGCCACTTTCCTCCTCCTGCTAGCATGCCATGCTATGCCTTTCCTGTTGTGATGGACTCTCCCTCTCTAACCATAAACCAAAATAAACTCTTTCTTCCTTAAGTTTCTCTTGGCCATAGTTTTTATCCTAAAAACAGACAAGTAATACTTTTCTCAGCAAGTTAGAGAACAATGTCAAAAAGCCTTTGTTGGTAAATTATAATACCAAGCACCAGGAATTAAGCTATTATTCTATCCGTTGTAGAAATTGTGTGCTTCATGATTTCTGTGTGTTTTTTTTTTTTTTAACCGAGTCTTATTAGAATCCTGTTTTCATAAAGTGAAGACACTGGGATAGAGAACGAATAATTTGTCTTCATGGGAAGTGGTATGAGTGATACTCAAACAAATCTATGGACTCCCGAGTCATCACCTGATGAGCCCAACATGCTTCCTGGGCTCAATTTCATGTAGCCCCTGCAGTCATATCTGAGACAGAAACTGGGCTCCGACATGCTGTGCCTGTCAGCCCTGAGAGCCTGAGATCAACCAAGGTAAGACACAGATAGATAGGTACAACTCCATCTTCTACCCTTGGACAAGGACACCCACTTATCTCTTTTAAGAGATGGGTTTGAGGAAAGAGGTGAATGACAATGAAGAGTCTACGGTATAAGGCATACTCACCCTGATTCAGAGAGAAAGAACACAGCAGGGGTTTGAAAACTGCAACTCTCCTCTGGCAGAAGTGCTTGCTCAAGGAGCTGCAGCTGGTTGGGGAAACACAGAGGGATGGAAGCCACGCCGTGCACACAAACTCACTAAGAGACCATGGGGATCTGGGGCTCAGCAGTCATGACTGCTTCTAATGACTTTCTGGGAAAATAGTTGTTAATGGGTGAGCTGCCAGTCGATGGTTTAATTTTCCCCTTAGGCTAACTGGGCTCTGATCATGAACACCCCAAACCAGTGCTCTTGGGTAAGGCTGCCTGGAACTGTGCACGGGGGATGTCTACTTGCCGTGACAGTGTCCAGGAGAAGTGGGTGAGCATCATGAGAATGTGAGCTCTTACCGTGGACTTGAAGCCTGTACCTACTAGCTTTCAAGGAAGGATGTCTGGGCCAGTGGTTCTGTTGTGGCTGTGACGTAATGCCTGACAGAAGCAACTTAAGAGACATTCAATTTGTTCATTTGTCCATGGTTCAAGAGATTCTAGGCCATCATAGGGAGGCCGTGGTGGAGTACTATAGTACCTAAAACAAGAGAGAGGAGAGGGGATTCCTGGGCTAGCAATAATGCTGCTGAGCCTCCACTGTGTGATGGTGCCACCCACATTCAGGGTGGGTCTCCCTTTCCTAGCTCATCTTCTCTGGAAAAGCCCATAGAGACACTTCCAGGGATGGGCTTTATCAGTCTCCTAGGTGTTTCTTCATCCAATCAAGGTGGAAAAAAAATGAAGCTTATCCACCACAAAGGGCCACCAGGCACCTGGCAGAGAAGGCTGCCACCTTGAGTTTCTGGGATGGTCACAGAGTCCTACTAATGGTTATGCTTTGAGTTCTTGAAAATGAACAGAACAAAACAAATGGCATGGAGGATCTTAAAAAACAGCAACAACAAACAACAACAAGCACTTTTCAGCAAACACTCCAAATATCTAAGATGGAAATGAACATCTATCAATCCAATCCATTGGTCACGTTGAAGGGTTAATATACACCTAGAAGTGGGCAGGTGACTTCAGGGACAGAACAGTGATGAGCCATGTGACTGTGAAGATTGCTTAATCTCCTGAAGTCTCAATTTTCCTCTATTTCCTGTTTCTCAGGACTTCTAAGAGGATTAGGTAAGACAATTCATGCAGTTGGTTTAGTACCATCAACTCTGGGAAGGCTTCCTAAAACAAGGTTCTTTTTAATTCTCCAGTAAGAAGAACCAACAAGTTTTGCCAGTTTTAATTTCAGGGTCAATCCTTGAATCTTATCTTGAGTCATTTTTCAGGTGCTGAGATGTTTCCTGAGAAGACATTAAATGATGTGTGTGCCACCACATCTGGCAATAATTCTTTATGAAGCTTCAAAGTGAGCTTGATGCTCACCGGTCCAGGTAACTATCTAGTATCCTCTACTGGGTCAGCACAGTAACCCAGCTTATTTGCTCACCTCCACAGACACCACAGGCTTTACAAGTGGGGTGCACTCTATGCCCCTCCCATTCATACTGTCTTAGATGTCTGGACAGCACAGCTGTGGCCTGAGCATGCATCCTGAGTTATGAATGTGACAAGTTTCCTGAATACCAAAATGGTGGAGCAGGTTACACTCCTGCCTTCCTGCTGAGTCATTACAGGCTCCAGTGAGTTAGTAACTGGAGTCCTGTACTTTAAACAGTGGGGTGTGTGTGTGTGTGTGTGTGTGTGTGTGTGTGTGTGTGTGTGT
>CAJQZJ010032798.1:2020876-2038428 GCA_907164525.1 Lophiomys imhausi
GTCTAGCCCCTCCGGTTTTTGCACAGTGCCCAATAACTCTGTGTTTTTTATGGCTCTTTTTTCCCCGCGTTCAAAATGTGTCAGTGTAGGTCACCGCCATCTTGGCCCACCTCTCAATGCTGAGTTTTAATGTCACTCACAGAGATATGGAAGTGGTTGTCTTTCTTCATAGAACAGAATTTTAGAAAACATGTCCTGGTAAAGCAGTGACCTCCTTGTACTCTCCGTGGTACTTGAAGTTGTTCCTTCCAGAGGATTTCAGTCCTCGGTGTTACAGAGCAGCCCTGCCACAGAGGGTGGTAGGAAGGTGGGGTTTTCTGATTGATGACTGCCATCACACTTGTTCTTCACGGAATGTGTTCCCATCAGCATCCACAGTATCCTTACTTAACCCATCAAACATTGGCTGGCCAGTGTGAAGGAGGCACTCTCTCATCTCTCCCCTCTCCCCCTCCCTACTGCTCTCTCTCTCCCTCCCCCTTCTCTCTCCCCCAATATATCTAATTTCTTTCATTGTGTTGACTTAGGGCTTCCTAAGGTGACAGACTATATGGTTTGTTTTTTTTTTTTTTTTTGGAAAAGATTCATCTCACTGAGGTTGGTAAATAATGAATATACCTTCCCTATGTTTTTGCATCTTCAAATATATCTCATAGACTATTTGGTTCTGGTTTCTGAAGGACATTTGAGAGCATCCATCAAACCAACCTCTGCAATTCTTCTCACCCCAATACTAGCAAGCCTGCCAACACGCACACCAAGCCTCTTTTAGTGAACATGAGTGGACCAGATCAAATGTCTACCACTGACATTTTTGATTCTCCCCCCAGGAAGGGGTAGTTTTATAATTCAGTCAAACAAGTACCCTGTGTCTTAGACTCAGGCAGGTTTACCAGATTCGTCCTAATGCTCCATTGGTGGTACAGTCTGAGGGCACAGAAGTCAGACGGCATGTGACTGGCCCGTGCATCCAGGCTACTTAAGAGCCAAACGTGCTTTCATGAAATAGATCTCTGTAACCTTTCAGGTGCTGAGACTGGTGCAAAACACAATCAGCTCGTTGAAGACCCTCGTGTTATTCATTAGTGCCTTTTGGTAGAAATAAACCCTTGGCACCTTCTTTGCCTCAAGGCCTCAACCTCTTAAGGCAACAATCCTAAAGATTCTCTCTTTTACCTGCCCCCTTCACATTCCCCTAGAATTCAGTAAATATCATGATTTGTAGCATCTGATTCTTTTTAAAGATGTTTAAACTTTTAATATAATTAGTCCATTTCCCAGCTTCCCTTTCCTCCCTCTGAACCTTCCCATATGCCTCTCTTTGATCTGTTTAAATTCATGGCTTCTTTTTCCATTCATTGCTTTCGCATGCATATACATATACATATATATGTATATATATAAATATATTCCTAAGAACATAAATCCACCAGGATCAGTCTGTATGATGTTGTTTGTGTGTATGTTTTTAGGGCTGATTATTTGGTGCTAGATAACCAAGCTGTGTGCTCTTCCCTGGGGAAGACAACTTCTCTTGTTTTTAACATCCTTTAGTTGCCTAGCATTTGATTCCTTAAAACACTGTCCTAAATTTTCATATAGATACAAACCATTTGTATACTTTTCCTTTTTAAAAACTTAAGGTCATCTTTCTTTGCAAATTAATTTTTTCCACTTAATATTGTTTAGCTACATTTCCAGTGTCAGTAAATGTGTATCTATAAAATACTCTTACAGGCTGCCTATTTTCCTAGTGTTTGGTTGTAATAAACATTAACAATCCCTCAATTTTGGACATTTGGTAAATTTCAATGTCTTGAGCTGAAATTTTCATCTCACATCACTATATTCACTTCTCACCTTATCTTCTGAGAAGGATCACTCACTGAACTGGGAACTCACCAATTTGGCTAGACTGACTAGCAAGCACCAGAGATTTGCCTGTGTCTGGGACCACAGGCAGGCTGCTGTACCCAGCTACAGACAGGTGCTGGATTCTAAAGTCAGCCTTCATGTTTGCGAAGCAAGGACTACAACTGAGCCTTCTCATCAATCCCAGTTAAAAATAATTAAGTTTTTTGAATAATTTTGTTAAGTTGTAAAGCTGATGAGTTATACAAATTTATACTCCTCCCAATTGTGTGTATAGAATACTTTTGTCCTGAGACTTTCTACATTACCAGTTTCAAACATATCAAACTTAATATATGGAATTTTACTGCTTCATTGTTGTAATTTGTGTCCTTTCAGTTTTTCTTGGTGCTTTCTTATGATAGGTATTTTGTGCTATTTTACAACTGTCTGATTTACATGATGGCATTTCTTTACTTCTAGGGCCAGGGAGATGAGTTCCACAGCTTTAAATGGGACCCGTAGTAATGAGACGTGGTGTAACATAATCCTCGTTCACTTTGGATTCACATAAAGAGCAGACTAGAGAGAACTATTGCTTTCAAAAGCTGGGACAGCTCAGAAATTTAGAAGAAATTTGAGAAAAGGATTAAAAATAAGTGAAAGACTGTTTACTATAAATCAAATGGAGTCAAAGTTTGAGAGGATTGTGTGCCACTCCAATCTTCTATACACTGCTAGTGGTAGAGCATCTTTGAAAAAAAATTTGGTTCTATTTTACACATTTGACATTGGCCCACCCTATTATCCAGAGAACCTATTTCTACAAAAGCTTCTGCAACTATTCATGAATATTTCTAGTTGCTACTCTCATAATGACAAAAAGACTTGAAATGACCTGAATTCCCATAAACAAAATGAATGAATACACTGGTATACAAATGGAGGGAGTCAACGTTACACTGTAAATAAATCTTTTTAAAAATGATGCTGAGATAAGGTTCTAGAAAGCCATATCCATATGATACTATTTTATAGTTCTCTAGAGCAAGAACAAAATGGCTGAGCTTATGTACATCTGTGATACATTAAATGCTACAAATTGAAACTGTGATTGTGTTTGAAGGTTCAGTGGAAGATGGAAAAGAAACAGGAGATGCAACCACATTGGTGAGCATACCCTGAGCTCCACAAGCACTCTTGCAAAGTTGTGTAATGTGCACGTGAGATAGTCATAAATTTTATGATGTTAGAAAATTAAAGAATAAAAACCAAACAGAATGCTAGTGGCAAGCAAGGGGTGGTTAAGACTTATGAAAAGAAAAACCCTGTGTCTTTGCCTTGAAGTCATTTCTTGACTGCTATATTTGCTCATTTTCTAAATAACCACTCCAATGCACTTTTCCAAAGTCATTGGTGGAAATGTGTATCAATGGATGAGTGTGCAGGGTGGTTTCCCAGCGTGCTCAGCACCCTCCAGTCCCATGATGATTTTTCCTCTGTCAAGTGCCACCTAGTGGATAGGAGTAATGAGTTGGAAGGATTTGGTTGGTCACTGATGCCTTCCCTACAGTCCTGGCTGACACTGTTCCCAGTCTCTAATGCTGGCAGAGTGGGCGACTTTTGGAAGTCGCAATGACAAACTTGGTTTCTTGTTTAAAAAAAAAAATCAGAAACAAAAAACAAAAAGAAACTTTCATATGTGATTCTACACATTACTTTCCAGTCTTAATTCCCACCATAGTGGAGTTAACATGGTGGTTCAAAGAACTTTGCTGCAAGGGAGCAGGAGGCTGAAGGCTGCTCACCATATTGTAGCAGACTTTTGAAAAACAAAATTTATCAATAGCTTCATGTTACTTCCTGTTTGTGAATCTAGAATGGCTAGCATCTTTTTGATGATAATCTGTTCCTTTTATGCATTGTGCTAGAGCAACTGGAGGCATTTTTGTCCAATAGGTTGGGGGCATTTGATGGTGTCTTGGGATAATCTTGGTGGCAGAATGAGAGAAGACCAGGGGTACCACTGAGCATCCCACAATGCACAAGGAAACAGGTAACAAAGAGAGATCTGACTCAAAAGACTACTGCTGCTAACTTGGGGAGTTCTATCTAGGAAGGCTTACCTTTCCATTTGGGGACAAAGTGTTCTTGGTGCCTGAAGCACTAATAAGTGCTTTCTCTTAAAGACTGGCCTATTGGGCAGAATATGGAAGCACCAACCAAGGAAGAGGATGGCTACATTTGCCTTTACCATATGGGCTTAGGTTGGTGGTCTGTTTTCGACAACTTTTGCTTGACTATGTGTCAGTAGTAACTTAGCTAAGTTCTCTTCCTCTAATTGGGCTTGTGTCTTCTGCTGGTTTGATTTGGTCTTCCACAAGTCACCTCTTATAAAATAGGCTATGTCATACAATAAAAAAATAATGAATTGATTGCTAATAAAGTCGGGATTGCTGTCCACCAAGACTGGTAGTGAGCAGCGTATACCTGACAGGTGAGAAGGCTTCACTAGGAGCAGGGGGTGAATGATATTAGCTCTTTCCTAAGCCTTCAATTATTGTGGATTTGCAGGGTGTTGTTCTCGGAGGGGTTGTTCCATTGAATTTTTCATTCCTAGGAGAAGAAATTGAGACTCAGAGGGGTTGAATATTTTATCCAAGTTCTCATAGCAGGTCCCTGGCAGACCTGAAACTGATCTTTGTGCTTTCTCTTCACATAGCTGCCCAGTCAGCTGTCTTTCCAAGGCCCTGCCTGAAGCAGTGCCTTATAAAGGGCTCATGATTTTTAGGAGGGGTGTATGCAATTCTATGTGTACGAGCTTGCATGTGTTCACATGTGCATGCCTATGTGCTGAGTGTCAGTAATGAGCATGATTTGAACATTCCCTGACCTGTTCCTGACCTCCCCTCCCCCCAACAGGGAAGGTTAGGTCTCTGTCTTCTAGTGGGCTAGCACAACCTGTAATATACTTCCGGTATTTTGTCAGGGTTGTGAATTTAACAGCTATCTTCCATTCTAGCTTTGGGATAGCAAGAACTATTTTATTTTTGTTTAAGGAGCACAACAAATATTCCCCAGCAGTGGTTCTCTGTGAATAAGTAAGTGACAAACTACGAAGCCAGGATGGCCATTTTAGGCTCAAGTTTTGGGGGATTATTTGTGGGTACTCTTTGCTGGTGATGTGGAGATTTACTATAGCCAAGAATGAAGACAAATTTGGCTGAAATGGCATCATGTTGAAAACTCAACTCAAAACTGGGGCAGGGTGGCTAGTGGGATGAATACTACTTTATTTGAGCCTTTGTGAGATCCAAGAACACTGGTGGTGGACAGCATGAGAAATAGCCACTCCCCTTTCACACTGTAGTGCTTTTATTGTGGGTGTCATTGATATCCATATTTTCCCCACAAGGACAGTGTCTGAGCAATCTTCCCAAAGCTCATTACATGGAAGACGAGATAGCTCATTATCCTGAAAATTCTTCAATAGCTGCTCGTAATAAGGGCAGTTAAGTTCAGAGTGTCCACTATCCTTCAAAATCTTCTTGCTCTCATTGAAGTCTAGTCCAACATTATTTTCACACACCACTTTTCTTCCTTACTTGGTCTGGGGAGGGAGAGCCTTCAGGCCATTAACTCAGGCATCCAATTCAGCTTGAGCTGGGTGCCTCTGTAGCTTCTGATGGTCCAGCTCAATAGGCGGTCCCTTCTAATGGATTCTTGGTGGTTTCATGTTTATAGACAGTGAGTCTTTCTGTACAGAAACCACCAAAAGGGAAATAGGATTGAAGGTAGGGGATCATGGGTGTCCCCTATGGCAGCACCTGGAAGAAAAGGGAAACGTGAGAAGAAACCCACCCTGAAATTCAGCTGTTCTTCTGCAGTCCTGGGGCCATCCAGTATTACCCTTTTTGGATGCTTGTGTTCCCTCCCCCATGATGAACATACCCTTATCAAGGTATCCTTCCAAGTCCTTGTTCTGCTGTTGGTCCTTACCACAGCACTTCGTGCACATTTGTACAGACTCAGTCTGCTCTGCAATACCTTGTCAAGCCCCTCTCTTCCCCAAGGCCTCTCAGAGGCAGAGCCAGGGTGAAGAGGACAGGCAGCATTACTTCCAATTTTCCATGAGAGCATCTGAGAGTGGGGAGATAGTGGTGCTTACAGCCCGCATCATAAGCCTTTTCACTTTATTATAGCCACACGTGACATTTATCGAGTGCTTATTATGTATCAGGCAAGGTTTATTCAAGCTTTATTTTAGCTAATTCTCACCTCATCCTTTGAGATAGGTGTTATATTATCCTGCTTTTACAGAAATATGAGGCACACAGAGAACAGATAATTTGTTCAAGGTCATTTAACTAGTGGGGCTGGGCAGGGATTTAAGCCCAAGCAGTATGAGCTCAGAGCATGGCACGATGTTAAGCTGCCATTTAGTGCGAGAGAACTGGACCAGGTTTTGGGTTTATATCATTTTCACTGCTGGGCTTTGGGCAGCAAGTGACTCTGTTTCTTTTTGATTCTCAATGGCTTCATTTATAAAATAAAGACAACTAATGGACAGATGTCATGGTTTCAGAGAATATTCACAAATGCTACTGATGGACTCTCATCCTTACTTAAAGTTAAGATTCTGTTGTTATTGGATAAACTGACGTGATGGCTTTTTCATTGTTCATGGCCTCTTCCATCTTAGATTCACTGTTAATGATACAGACATCTTTGTATTGACTGAGCTTTCTTCTCTCATCTGCTCTGTCTCCCTTGACTTCTCCTGTCAAAACCCTATCTGCTGGTCCCAGGTTCACTTCCAAGTAACTAACTGTAGCTGGAGAAAAACCCCACCCAGGATGGTTTTTCCTTGATGAAGACAAATCTTAGCACCATCATTTCCTCTTGTTCCTTCTGTGTCTTTTACCTGTCCTGTCCTCAAGACAATAATTCTGACTTGTTTTCCCTCCAAAACATCAACAGTCTGTCTTACTCTTGTCTTCATGGAAGGGATCTCAGTTCTCATTTTCTTGAGACAAACTGGAGATGTGGATGAGAATTATGTCTGTGTATTGCCACCTAGGCCAGCCTACCTGCATGAGAGGACACTTCTCACCCCTCTAAGTGCTTTCCTCTGACTCTACAAAGCACACTCATGTGCCCACTGCATGCCAGCCTGTCTTATTGTGCTGGTATGTGAGGTCCTGTCTCCGGGGCATTGCCAGCCCCAGTGCCTCCTTAGCTCCAGATCTACACTCCTGACCTGGTACTCTATCTAATTTTGTGAGCCTGCTCACATTGTTACCTAAGTTTCCCTGGCAACCCTGCCTAAAATAGTGCCTCTTCTTTCATATCATCACTATCTCCTTACCCTACTTTATTGCAAATTTCTATCAGAAATGTAACCATTATTTACTCGTTTGCTGTCTGTTTTTCGTAGGAGAATGTAAGCAACTTGAAAGTAGGGAACTCAAGTCCTTGCCATGATATTTGTATCTGGCTTAAAATTACCCATTGTATAGTAGGTACTCAATCTGATGAAGAAAATTCACGCAGAAACAAAAGTAGGAGCAGCTGGATGATCTTAGATAAGTCATTCTGACTTGTTTTCCCTCCAAAATATCAACTCTTCTCTTCATGTAAGGGATCTCAGTTCTCATTTTCCTGAGACAAACTGAAGCTTATAATTGCCAGCTTTTGTCTTCTATAAGGCAGTGTCCTAGTTCGCTTTCTGTTGCTATGTTAAAATACTGATCAAAACCACCTTGGGCAGGAAAGAAAGCACTTGGTTTTATTTTTGGCTTACTTGTGCCCCAACCAGTACATCTCTGAAGAAAGTCAGGTTAGAAACTCAAGCAGAAACAATGGAGGGATTCTGCTTACTGCCTTGCTTCCTCTGGCTTTCTCAGCTACCTTTCTTACACAGCCCAGAATCACCTGATCAGGGATGGTACCACCCACAGTGGGATGGGCTCTGCTATATGAATTAGAAATCAAGAAGATGCCCCACAGACATGTCCACAGATCAGTCTGGTAGCAACAATCACTCTTTTGAGATTTTTTTTCTTCTTCTCAAGGATGTCTAGGTTGTGTCGAGATGACAATAACTAGCCAGCACAGGTGGATGGGATGCCCCTTGGCAGGATGGGATGCCTGTTCCAGGTTCTGTTCTTCCTGAATAATGAATATCTGACTAGCCCTAAGACATTGACTCTCATCTAGCTATTGGTTTAGTTTGTGGGGTTTTAAAAATATTTTACCAATTGGCCTTGGTAGGCAAAACAAACCTGAGATGACCCCTGACCTGGTGCCATGAAACCTGGGCAGGCAGAGCATGCTTGGGATGGCCTGCCACTTGGCACAGGAAGGGTGTACCACACCTAAGATGACCCCATATACCCAGATGAACAAGTAAGTGATGGAGAGAGAGAGAGAGAGAGAGAGAGAGAAAGAGAGAGAGAGGAACAAGAGAAGCAGAATTGTGTGTTTCCAATGAAGAAAGGCAGAACTGGAGACTTGAGGGTAGTGAGGAATAGCCTGCTGTGAGTAGCTGGTGATGTCACCTGAGACCATGGTGAGATCCTGGCCCATGCTGCTACTGAGGGCCATATCTGGGTCTGTGACTCTGCAACATAAGGGATGTGTTACCACCAAAGGCCACATGGATGTCCCTGGTCTGGGCTGCTGCCTGGGGCCATGTTGATGTCTGAAGGCTGTGCAGAGCTGCCTCTGCCCCTCACCTGCTGCAGCACTGGGGAGAGCAACCCCGTATCCCCAAGGCAACACAGTAGAGCTTGCACCAGTGGTATGGGCACCCGGGTGAGCTGACTTGCAGTGGTGTGGGGAGATTCAGTGAGGATCCAGTATTCATAGTGTGGGAGAAGCCCGAAGCTTCGACCCAGACCAATGACTCTCTGCAAAGATCATTTGCAGAAAAAGCTGTTTGGGCAAAAGTGCATACTTTATGACACACTACAGCTTCAATGGTGAGATTTCTTTGTTTGGGTTTTTTTTGGGGGGTGGGGAGGTTACAAGGGCAGAGGATGGATATGAAGGAATGGGGAGATGCGTGGGATTGGGGTTGCATGATGTAAAATTCACAAAGAATCAATAAAAAGTTTAAAAATAATTTAGTCAATTGATTGATTAATTGGTGTGTGTGTGCATGTGCGTGTGCATGTGGGTATGTGTGTGCTGGCGCCTGTAGGGTCCCAAAGAAGGTTTGGATTGCCCTAGAGCTGGAGTTACACCAGTAATAACTGGGTGTTAGAAAATGAACCCCCAAGGGGGGCCAAGATGGCGGCGACCTGCTCTGACGCATTTTGAATGTGGGAGAAAAGAGCCATAAAAAACACAAAGTTATTGGACACTGCAAAAACCGGAGGAGCTAGACCCTCCGGGAACACTCACAGCTCCCAAAGGACTGTTAAAAGTCCCAGGGTAAGGATCTCCCCACATCTCTCTCAGACACGGAAGCCACTAAACCTGGGATTCAGGAACTCCCATTTGGAGAGGCGCCTGGTAAGATCGACCTCAACACACAGCAGGCAGAATCAGAGGCCACATGGCGATCGCCCACTAGCCTACTGGGCTCCCCACACCTCAGGAGGACCTTATAGCTACTTAGAAAACTTTGCAGGATAGCTGAAGTCTTAGCAAGGAAGAAACAGGGCGCTTGGCGGGTGGTCCGCAGCCACTCGAGCTGCAGAGGATTCGAGAGAGCGGGAAGCTGGCAGGCAGAGCAGTCAGGATGGGAAGCAGGCACAGGCGGGCGGGGCTGAAGTCTGGCCCACCCATGGTGGAGCAGTGAGGGAGGGAAACCGGCACAGGTGGCGGGAGGGGCCGAAGATCTGCGCATCCACAGCAGAGCAGTGGGGAGGGAGGCCGGCACAGGCGGTGGGAGGGGCCAGGGCTCCGTGCACCCGCGGCTGAGCAGACAGGGAGGGAAGCCGGCACAGGCGGGCGGGGCTGAGGGGCCAGGCCTGTGGCGGAGAAGCCTACTGGGAAACCAGAAGCCAGGGGACCATAGCTATATTCTGGAAAACCCAGATATATTAGGTGTGGAGCCAGGCCCTGTCAGCCTCCGTGATGACAAACAAAGCCCACAGAATCTGTGCCTGGGCAAACAGGTCCATACCATCAGAACCATTACAGGCTGATCACTCAGTGTGCAACATAGAGAAGTCTGAATTGGGAGCAGTGAAACAATCCCGGACCATTACTTACTACCTGGGAATAGGCTGCACCAGCTCACAGTGCTTCAGGCTATTAAAACCACAGTGACCCTGAGATCCCCCTGTAAGCAACAACAGGTAGCCAAGCAATTCGACTCCTTCACCAAAGCATCCCCTGTGGATCCAAGCACAGAAAACAAAAGGAACAGACAGCTAAACACATCCATATGGCCAAAGATCCAAGAAAAAAAAAAATCAAGGAAATATGACCACAACAACGCAGAATTATCCTAGCTCATCCAATTCGGATGACCTCACACCAACAGAAACACATGAAAATGATGACAATTCTGCATTATGGAAAGTGATAGAGTCCCTTCAAGAAGAACTTAAATCTATGAAGGAATTCAAAGAAGCCACAATTTTACAAGTCAAAACAACGAACAACACCATTAAAGAACTCCAAGCCAAGGTGACAGAGCTTGAACAGGAAAAGGACAAAGCAATGAAAGATTTTCAGACAAAAACAAGCAAGCTGGAGAAGGAAATGTACAAAACGAACAATACCATACAAGACATGAAAATAGAAATAGAAACAATAAAGAAAACACAATCAGAGTTAAAAGAGGAAGTGGAGAATCAAAGGAAGACAACAGGAACTACGAATGTGAGTATCAAAAATAGGATGCAAGAGATGGAAGACAGGATCTCAGGCATGGAAGATTCAGTGGAAGAAATCAGTACAACATCCAAAGGAAATGAGAAAGCAAAAAAATCTCTCACCCACAACATCCAAGAAATCAAGGACTCAATGAAAAGATGGAACCTAAGAATTATAGGCATAGAGGAAAGAGAAGACTCCCGACTCCAAGGTCCAGGAAATATCTTCAACAAAATCATCAAAGAAAACTTCCCAAACCTGAAAAAAGAGATGCCAATAAAAATCCAAGAGGCTTACAGAACACCGAACAGATTAAATCAGAAAAGAAACTCCTCTCACCACATAATTGAAACATCAAATGTACAGAACAAAGAAAGAATATTAAAAGCTGTAAGAGAAAAAGGTCAAGTCACATACAATGGCAGACCCATCAGAATCACACCTGACTTCTCCTCAGAAACTTTAAAAGCTAGAAGGGCCTGGACAAATATCCTACAAGTCCTGAGAGATCATAGGTGCCCAGCCAGACTACTATATCCAGCAAAACTCTCTATCAACATAGATGGAGAAAACAAAATATTCCATGACAAAATCAAATTTAAACAATATCTACCCACAAACCCAGCCCTACAGAATATCCTAGAAGGAAAATCCCAACCCAGAGAAGAAAACTCCACCCAAGAAAACAAAGGGAATAGAAAACCCCTCAGCAACTAAACCAAAACAGGCACAGGACCATCACTTATACCAAACTAATGGAAAATAACAACCCCAGGTCACTAACATCCATCAACATCAATGGACTCAACTCCCCAATAAAAAGACACAGGTTTACATAGTGGATCCGCAAGCAAGACCCGTCCTTTTGCTGCATACAAGAAACACATTGCACTACCAAAGATAGACACTACCTCAGAGTAAAGGGCTGGGAAAAGGTTTTCCAAGCAAATGGACCCAGGAAGCAAGCTGGAGGAGCCATCCTAATATCAAACAAAACAGACTTCCAACTGAAGTTAATGAAAAAAGACAAAGAAGGGCATTATATACTCATTAAAGGGAATATTCATCAAGAGGAAATCTCAATACTGAACATCTATGCCCCAAATACAAAGGCACCTACTTTTGTAAGAGAAACAGTTCTAAAACTTAAATCGCACATCGATCACAACACATTAGTAGTGGGAGACTTCAACACCCCACTCACAACAATGGACAGATCATCAAGACAGAAGACAAACAGAGAAATATTGAGTCTAACAGAGATCATGAAACAAATGGACCTAACAGATATCTACAGAACGTTTCACCCAAACACAAAGGAATACACCTTTTTCTCAGCACCTCACAGAACCTTCTCCAAAATCGACCACATAGTTGGACACAAAGTTAGTGTCAATAGATACAAGAAAATTGAAATAACACCTTGTATCTTATCAGACCACCACGGAATAAAGCTGGTCTTCAACAGCAAAAGAATCAACAGAAAGCCTATACACACATGGAAACTGAACAGCTCCTTACTGGATGACTACTGGGTCAGGGAAGAAATAAAGATGGAAATCAAAGACTTCTAACATCCAATGACAATGAAGAAAAAACATACCCAAACCTATGGGATACAATGAAAGCTGTGCTACGAGGAAAGTTCATAGCACTAAGTGCTTTCAAAAAGAAAATTGTGACAGCTCATATTAGTGAATTAACAGCTAAGCTGGGTGAATTGGAAAAAAAAGAAGCAAACACTCCCAAGAGGAGCAGAAGGCAGGAGATCATCAAACTTAGGGCTGAAATCAACAACTTAGAATCAAAAAGATCTGTACAAAGAATCAATGAAACCAAGAGTTGGTTCTTCGAGAAAATCAACAAAATAGACAGACCCCTAGCCTAATTAATTAAAAGGCAAAGGAAAAGAACTCAAATCAACAAAATCAATAAAAAAAAAAGGGAGAAATAACAACAGACATTGAGGAGATCCAGAAAATATTTGGGTTCTACTTTAAAAATCTATATTCCACCAAAGTTGAAAACCTAAGCAAAATGGACAATTTCCTCAATAAATTTCACCTACCAAAACTAAATCAAAATCAGATTAACAGCTTAAACAGCCCAATAACCCCTAAGGAAATAGTAGCAGTCATTAATAATCTCCAAACCAAAAAAAGCCCAGGGCCACCTGGCTTTAGCACGGAATTCTACCGGACCTTCAAAGAGGAACTAACACCATTACTCTTCAAAGTCTTCCACCACATAGAAACAGAAAGAACACTGCCAAACTCATTCTATGAGGCCACTGTCATTCTGATTCCTAAACCACACAAAGACCCAACAAAGAAAGAGAACTTAAGATCAATCTCCCTCATGAACATAGATGCAAAAATACTTAATAAAATACTAGCAAACTGAATTCAAGAACACATCAAAAGTATCATACACCATGATCAAGTAGGCTTCATCCCAGGAATGCAGGGATGGTTCAATATACAAAAGTCTATCAATGTAATTCACCACATAAACAAGCTGAAAGAAAAAAACCACATTATAATCTCGCTAGATGCAGAAAAAGCATTTGACAAAATCCAACACCCCATCATGCTAAAAGTTCTGGAGAGAACGGTCATACAAGGACCATACCTAGAAATAATAAAGGCAATATACAGCAAGCCAGTGGCCAACATCAAATTAAGTGGAGAGAATCTTGTAGCATGTCCTCTAAACTCAGGGACAAGACAAGGTTGTCCACTTTCACCATATCTCTTCAATATAGTACTTGAAGTCCTTGCTCGAGCAATATGACAACTAAAGGAGATCAAAGGGATAAAAATTGGAAATGAAGAAGTCAAATTATCCCTATTCGCAGATGATATGTTAGTATATAAAGTGACCACAAAAACTCCACCAAAGAACTCTTACAGCTGATAAACAACTTCATCAGGGTGGCTGGATACAAAATTAACTCAAAAAAAATCAGAAGCCCTTCTTTATACAACAAACAAATATACCGAGAAAGAAATAAGGGAAACAACCCCCTTCACAATAGCCACAAACAACATAAAATACCTGGGGTAACTCTAACCAAGCAAGTAAAGGACCTATACAACAAGAACTTCAAGCCCCTGAAGAAAGAAATGGAAGAGGCCTTTAGAAGATTGAAAGATCTCCCATGCTCATGGATAGGTAAGATCAACATAATAAAAATGGATATCCTACCTAAAGCAATATATAGATTCAAAATGCAATTTCTATCAAAATACCAACACAATTCTTTATAGACCTGGAAAAAGCTATTCTCAACTTCATATGGAACAACAAAAAGCCCAGAATAGCTAAATCAATCCTGTACAATAAAAAACATCTGGAGGTATCACCACCCCAGATTTCAAGCTGTACTACAGAGCAATAGTAATAAAAACAGCATGGTACTGGTATAGAAACAGACCAGTGGATCAATGGAATCGAACTGAAGACCCAAATATGGACCCACACACCTATGGCCAACTAATCTTTGACAAAGAAGCCAAAACCACTCAATGGAGGAAGGACAGCATCTTCAACAAATGGTGCTGCTCCAACTGGATGTCCACTTGCAAAAGAATGAAATTAGACCCATACCTATTATCTTGTACCAAACTTAAATCCAAGTAGGTCAAAGACCTTAACATAAATCCGGCCACACTAAATATACTAGTAGAAAAAGTAGGAGAAACCCTCGAAATCATTGGCACAGGTGACAACTTCCTGAACAGAACACCAACAGCTCAGGACCTGAGATCAACAATCAATAAATGGGACCTCATGAAACTGAAAAGCTTCCGTAAGGCAAAAGACACTGTCATTCAAACAAAACAGCAACCAACAGACTGGGAGAAAATCTTCACCAACCCCACATCTGATAGAGGGCTATTATCTAAAATCTACAAAGAACTCAAGAGACTAAATGCCAAGAAACCAAATAATCCAATCAAAAAAATGGGAGATGGAGCTAAATAGAGAATTCACAAAGGAGGAATCCCTAATGGCTGAGAGACACCTGAAGAAATGTTCAACATCCTTAATCATCAGAGAAATGCAACTCAAGACGACCCTGAGATTCCATCTAACACCTGTTAGAATGGCTAAGATAAAGAGCTCAAATGATAGCACATGCTGGCGAGAGTGTGGGAAAGGGGAACCCTACTCCATTGCTGGTGGGAGTTCAGGCTTGTGCAACCACTATGGAGGTCTGTCTGGCGATATCTTAGAAATCTAGGAATAACCTTGCCTCAGGACCCAGCCATACCACTTCTGGGTATACACCCAAAGGACCTCTCACGGAGACATAGGGAAGTCTCCTCATCTATGTTCATAGCAGCCTTATTTGTAATAGCTAGAAATTGGAAACAACCCAGATGTCCCTCAACTGAAGAATAGATTAAAAAACTGTGGTACATCTATACAATGGAATATTACTCAGCTATCAGAAACAATGAAATCATGCAATTTGCAACCAAATGGATGGATCTAGAGGAGCTCATCCTGAGTGAGCTAACCCAGTCTCAGAAGGATGCACATGGCATCTATTCACTTATAGTAGGATTTTAGCTATATTGTACAGGATATCTGTACTACAACCAACACAACAAAAGGAACATGGACATAAACTTTTTTTTTATCTTTTTCTTTTTCCTTCTCCTTTTTTTCTTTTTTCTTTTTCCTTTTCCCTTCTCTTTTTCCTCTCTTTTTTTGTTGATATTCTTTGTTTTTGTGGGTTTGTGTGTTTGTTGGTCTTTTTTTAGTATTACCCCAGTAGCAAGGAGACACCTTTCACTGGCAGTACTGCCTCATAGGCCCCCGGTGAATGAAGAGGCTCTTGGCCCTCATATGACTCCCGATCTGTGGTAGAGACTGTTAGGCAGGGACACTCCACCCCAGAGGAACAACACGGAAGGGTTAGGGGGTAGAGCATGGGAGGGTGGGGCTGGGAAGCAGGAAAAGAGGACAATATGATAAGGATGTAACCTGAAGCAACAAACAAATAAATTTATTAACAAAAAAAAAGGGCAGGTGGCAGGGCTGAAACACTGTGAATGGAATAGAGGATACAGCCATTCGGCCTGGTTTTGCAGACCTCCAGGTGTCGAGAAGACGTGGAGCTAAGGTAAAATACAAGAGAATTGTGGTGTTGGCCCATGCCTTTGACTTCAGTGGAGATGGGCGGAGCACCATAGAGTTGGTGGTCTTATGTATTCTGGAGTCATATGGAGTGGGGTGGTGAGGGTGCACACCCTTGGTCCCAACATTCAAGAAGAGTACACCCTTGGTCCCAGCACACTGGAGACAGAAACGGGCAGATCTCGGAGCTCAGGGTCAGCCTGATGCTGGGCAAACTCTAAATAGAGAAAGACTTCAATCCGGGAGTGGTGGAACACATCTTTGATCCCTTCAGATGGGAACCACAGGTCTCTGATCCCAATA
Organism: Lophiomys imhausi; assembly: GCA_907164525.1. NCBI lineage: Eukaryota > Metazoa > Chordata > Mammalia > Rodentia > Muridae > Lophiomys > Lophiomys imhausi. The sequence continues at coordinate 2,037,011 of CAJQZJ010032798.1, forward strand.
ATTAGAGTTCAGATACACACACATGGGATTTGGAGGGACCTAGGTTGGGAGGCTACTTACAAAAGGCCTTCTCGATGCAGGCAGATTATCCTTTGGGATCTCAAAATATATACACTGGAGCTGGTTTAGCTACAAGGTGACAGAATGATATCTTCTTTAACCCGGATTGAAAGATAACGCTTTGTATGTTGTCGGAAGGCCAAATTTGCTTCAGGAGAAGTATTAACTAGCCCCCTCCCCCCCCAAAAAAAGAGGGTAATTGTCCCAGGGTTGGGATTGGGGCAGGGCTCTGTTCTTATCTTTCCAGGAGAATCGAAGCGTCCATTCTGGGAGCCCGGGGACGGCTGGACAGCTGAAACCTCAGCAGAGAGCAGAATCAGGCACCAAGGAGGACGAGTGACCCAGTTGATTCAGCCTGGCAGACTTCCTCAATAGCTGTCTCCATTGGGGGCCTGCAACCACGGCAATCCAATGTCACTGGGACCGTTCAGCTCTACACAATGCCCCAGCTGGAACCTCAGTGAAGCCTACAAGATCAGCTTCTGCCTACAAACTCCTTAGGTCATCTAAACAGCTGAGAACAGAAGGACTGAACATAAAAGGAGTGTACTAACATTTTTAACCATTTTTCCATTTTTGTTCGGGCCCCAAGCAGGTTTACTACGACCCAAATCAGCAGGAAGTCATTTTAAGAGAGCGACGTCCCATGCCCAGAGGGTGGGGAGGGTGTTTCTCCGCCCATCTTTTTGGTTATTTGAAGGATAACTGAAAACTCTGATACTTAGGGGAAGAGATTACAAGCTGATAAATGGTCTTGTTTAATGGGTTTTGGAGGTTAGCCCCAGGGATTTCCTACTTTTCCTTTTCTTTATCCTTCTTCCTCTCCTATGTAGGAGTGCATGGGCTTGAGAAAAATGAGACATAGACATAGCACAGGAAGGTCCAAGAAGAAGGGGCAGATTATTGAATATGCCCTTATACCTTTGTATATTGATACAAAATTAGTAGTATATTTGGCTAAAGTGGTAGTGACCATTGTTTATTGTGCAAAAATAAGATTGTATTGGATTACATCGATACTGATCTTTGTATATTGATACAAAATTAAGATTATAGTTGGCCACAATGGTATTGACCCTTGTATATGGACGTAATATTAAGATTGTATTGGGCTACATAGGCATTGATCTTTGTATATTGATACATAATTAAGAGTATATTTAACCACAATTGAATAGATCTTTGTATATTGATACAAAATTAAAGGTAACGCTTCCTAATGGTATCATACCTAGAGATACTTAAAAATAAAATGTGAAGCTCTGGCCTCTTGATACTAACCGTCTAAAACTGTTTAGGATAGTTAAGTAAAACAAACTCCTAGTCATGCAAACATGTCACTTTGTTAGCTACTATGA
>CAJQZJ010032798.1:2038828-2065804 GCA_907164525.1 Lophiomys imhausi
AGTCTACCACAGATATTCTCTAAACTACTCAGTAATCAAGTTGTTAAGAGACAAGCAACATTTGCTTATCTAAATACAAGAGATGGATAGGGCATCTTCAAAAACCCCAAGAGATCTGCAGAATATGGCATTCAAAGATGTTATTTTAAATCAAGATTTTTTTTGATATCGAGACATATCAGCGCCTGACAGCACCCCCTATTCTACTCCAAGTAGAAGATAAGCATCGAAGAACCTCCACTGTAAGATGGTTGAATTAGTGGCAAGCCTATCCCTTGGCATGAAAAAACCATTGCACCAACTGCAGACAGACTGCTGTCCAAAAAGGACAAAACTTGGTAGCAGCGAAGCTGACAGCCTAGCTCTGCCAAGACAGGGTAGGTAAGTCCTTCATAATCCCTGCTCTACAATAAATGTCTGTCAGAGAAACAGGACCAAAAGGCTGAAGACTGATGCTGGAATCTATGGAGAGAAAATGGGAACTGTCCAGGCAGTCACTGGTTTGTCATTTCTTAGTATTGGAAGCTGCAGGCCCTGCACTTCCTATATAATCAGATATATTTATTCCTCTCAGGTCTCTGAGGTGGTTGAAGAATAGATAGCTACAGTCTCATAGTTAAATTTGAGTTGTTTAGGAATTAAGAGGGCGTTCTAGATCTAAGAAGATGGTTATAATAGTGATGCAAGTTAGTATGAAAGCTAAGTCAGTTATAGAACTTTAAACTCATGGAGATGGTTAAATGGTAGAATGTTAAAGTCAGGGGCCAAATATGTATGAACTGGACATTGGGAAGGTATACTGGGCCATTTAACTCTCATAAATGTGGCATATTTATTTTTGCTGTTTTGTATAGTGTTTACTGTTATAAGAGAAGGAACTATTTGTTGGACTGAAAGGGGAAGCTGTTGATGGGAAGAGGTTGCAAGGGTGGGACAGGAAGGAGGAATAGGGAAGGGTTTGTGACTGAGATGTAACTTGAAGAAAAAAAAATGAAGTATTTAATTAAAAAAAAAAAAAGAAAATGAACCCCCATCGTCTTAAGAGCAGCAAGTGCTCGGAAGCACTGAACCATCGCTCCAGCTCCTGCTTTGATTTTAATACCCATGAGTTCCTTGGAGATCGTGAAGGCTGCTTCTTGGCTAGATTTTTACATCATTTGGCTGGACTGTGCCAGCTCAAGCAGTAGAATATGAATGGAGAATACTGTGGATATTTGAGAATGTAAGTGCTAAGAGACTCCAAGGGAATTTTATGAAGGTCCCTCTCCAGGTCAGGAAAACTTGAAAAGGTGGCCATGTGAACCCTTAGCTAGACAGAAAGAGAGTGAGATAGGTGTGCTAGGCTGAACATTCTCTGGGTAGTCCCTCAGGGCTGTGTGCCTATTGACCCCTATTCATATACTCTTTGTCTCAAACAGGGGAATTTTGGATTTGAATCAAGTTGGAGATGCATTTGCCTTGCCCATCAGATGACCCAAGTTCACCTACCCTGCTTGCCTGTAAACCAAGTCACCAGGTTCTTGGGCACAGGCCCATTTGTTTTTGAGATATGGAAGTATTTGACTGAATGGACTCCCTGACAATGAGCAGAGCGTCCTCATGGTACTGGAGGTGGCCCGTGTGGTGTAAACAGCCAAGATATCTGGGCCTACCCAGTTGAAAACAATGTGACACGTGTTCTGGGAACACCCACTGCAAAGCCTGGGCAGACAGGACCTGACAGGCTTCATCTGCCCCACTGTGTCCCACATTGAGTGACTCAGGGGCAGGTGCAGTTGTCAACTTTCCCAGGGTGTCTGTACCATCCCATAGCACCTGGGCTAAGTGTGAGTTGCAGCATATCCTTTTAAGGGCATCCTTCAGTCCATAGTATTGCAGGGATGGAAGTTCTGAGCAACAGTGGGGAGAATGGAAGCCAAATTAGGTATTTGAAACTGAAAGAAAAAAACAAACAAACAAGATGGTGTTTGAGGAGTAAAACTTGCAGAAGGGGTAGGGAACTGTACTTTTTACATCTCATGGAAATCTAATTGGGTCTAATGCCTTCCTTAGTGGCACTCTGGAGTCCTAGTGATGGTACTATGTATGCAGAAAAGCAGGGCCTGCCAGGCCAGGAACACCCAGTGAGAGAGTTAGACTCTGCCATAAAACTGTGATAATGATCTGTTGCTCACTTGGCTTCCCTGAGAGCAAATTGGGATTACATCATCTGTAAGGCCCTGGGTGGTACCTGACTCAGCAACAGCCAAACATGGCCTCCTGTCTGCCTGCCTTCTTACATGCCATGAGATGGCAAATGACTTAGAGAAGGGAATCCAATACCTCCTTGAATATCAAAAGGAAAACAGTGATGTTCAAGAAAATATAAATATATGGTTCAACAAAATAATTATTTAAAAAATTAAGAATTCAAAATAAAAAATTCAGAAAAGAGAAAGAAATATTAAAGAGAAGATAAAGTAGAGGAACTGGACCAAACAAACAAGAAAATATAAAAACAAAATTTTTTTAATTGAAAAAATTTTTATTTTGTGAATTTCACACCATGATCCCTGTTCCCTCCCATCTCCCACCACCCCTGAGACCTACCCTCCATCCTTGCAATCTGTCCCAGCATAAAACAATAACACCTCATTGTGGAATCTGCAGTGTTATCTCAGTATGTCCCATAGTATTCTCCTTTGTCCACACATTCTGCTTGCAAATGTTCATTATAATGACTCCTTGGTCTGGTATGAGGCCCCTGGTTTCTGCTCCTCTGTCAGTACTGGAATCTCACTGGAACTCCTCCCAGATATGCCGTAACTGTCCTGTGTCAAGGAGATCCTGCAGTCATGTGTTGTGGAACTGACCTCTTCTTGCACTACAGCAGTTTATCCATGAGGTAGATGTTGGGGTGGGCCAACTCAAAGCCCTGGTTCTGGACCTGCAACCCACACTTGCATGGCCAGTTCTACTATGGAAAGGTGCAAGGCCTGATCTCCTGAGTGCTGCAGCACATGAGGGTCAGGGCAACTATCCTGCTCTTGTGACCCCATCTGTGCCAGATCTCCTGTTGGCCAATGGTGTTGAGGGCAAAAGGGAAGGGAGCATCTCTCCCTAGCCAACACTACCACATAGCAGACAAAAAGCAAGGCTGGCTTTCCAATACTCACTCCCTTAGGGTTGGCTCACCCACAATCCCCATATCCAGGACCAGCTGTATTATGCTACCCAGGCAAGGTACAGGCCCTACTTTCCAGAGTGTTGTAGCGTGTGAGGGTCAGGGACAGCTTCTTGCTCTTTTTACCCCATCTGGGCCAGATCTCCTGTTGGCCAATGGTGGTGACACAAAAGGGAGGGGAGGGGATCTCTCCTTAGCCAACACCACCACATAGCAGACAGAAGGCAGGGCTGGCTCTCCCACTCTCACTCCCTCAGGGCTGGTTCACCCACAACCCCCACATCCAGTGCCAGGAAGAGTTCTTCCAGTTTCTGGTTTGTTTCCTGTCTTGGGAGCCCATCTGGTGCTTGCCTGGTACTGGTATGGAAGTCATCTCAGGCTACCCCATGGCACCAAAGTGGTGTTGGTATGCAGCTTGCTTCCCCCCTAGGAATGTTAGGGTACTATTCATTCAGATGTTCATAGGTCAGAACACTGAGGTATAGCTTCTCTCCTCTTTGCCACCTACTGATGCACATGTGACATAGCAGTCACATCTGCAATGCCTCTAGGGGAAAGATGAAAACGAAATTTAAAAGCACAAGAACTGAGTATGTAGGGATTTTGAGATATCATGAAAAAAAAAAAAACTGACTTGTAGGCATAGATGAATCCCTGGTCAATGACACAGATCGGATCTTCAACACAATTGTAGAGGAAAATTTCTCCAAACTAAAGAAAGACATACCCATCCAGATACAAAAAGCATACCACATACCTAATAGACAAGAAAGACCAGAAAGAAAAGAAACTCACATGGCATATCATGTGAGTTTAGTTAAAACACTAAATATATAGAACACAGAAAAAAATAAAAAGCTAAAAGAGAAAAAAAAATAAAGTCACATATAGAGGAAAACACACCAGAAAACAGCTGATTTCTCAATGAAACCCAGAAGAGAAGAGCCTGAAACAATTTACTCTATGTTCTAAAAACCCGTGTCTGCCCACTTAGACTATTGGACTCAGAAAAAAACATACTGGATGGAGAAAGAACAACTTTCCATGATAAAAACAGTTTAATATATAGCCCCAAGGAGAATATTAGAAGCAATACTTTGAAGTGAAGAGAGGTGTAAACAGCTAGGAGTCTCTAGAAAGCAAAGAAATGGCATTATATTTAATGAAATACAAAACATTTTTATATACATTACAAATACGTAAATGAGATGATAAAAACAGAAACAGTAAAAACCAAACCAAACCAAACCAAGAAACCAAATGACTACAATCAATATCACACACACACACACACACACACACACACACACACACACACACACACCCCTCTTTAAATAGTAACTTTAAATATTCATAGCCCAATTTTTCAATCAGAGGATATAAGCCAGATGAACAGATTAACACAAAATCCAAAGCCAAGCACAGTGATTCATGTCTTTAATTCCAGAACTTGGGAAGCAGAGGCCACCCTGGCCTATATAGTGAGTTCCAGGACAGTCAGAACTATACAGTGAGACTTTGTCTCAAATAATAAAAATAAAAAAGAATCAAAACTCATTTTTTGTTGCTTATAAGAAACTCATCTTAGGTTTAAAAATAGGCCCCAGTTATTTTAAAAGAATGGAAAAACCATATTCTAAGCAACTCAGCAAATGCGATCAGAAAGCAAACCACCATTGCCATCCTAATCTCTGACAAACTGGATTTCAAACTAAAACTAGCAAGAAGACACAGAAGGCACTGCATTCCAGGTAAGACAGCTATCAGTCAAGAAAAGACTACAATACTGAATGTATGTGCACCAAACTCTGTTGCAGCAAATTGCATAGATAAACATACTACTGGAATTAAATGCATCGATGAATACAAATCCAACAATAATTGGTGATTTCAACATCTCACTTTTGCCAATAGATAGGTATTTTTTGGATAAAAATAAGCAGAGAAACTTCAGAATTAAATAACATCTTACATCAAATAAACCTAAACATATATACAGAATATTCCACACAAAAAATAAAGAATATACATACTACTCAGCAGCCCATGAAAATTTCTCTGTTTAACCCCATCTGGGGACATGAAACAAACCTTAATGAATGCAGAAATATTGAAATAATTCCATGTATCTTATCTGGCCATTATGCAATAAAACTTAAAATTAACAACAAACAAAATCTCATGGAGATTAAATAGGTCATTGCTGAATGATAAACGGGTCAAAGAAAGAAATTAAAGAGGGGGATCCAAGATGGCGGCGGCCCGCTCGGACGTATTTTGATCTCGGGGGGAAACAGTCAAAGGGCGGCAGTTGTTGCAGTACGCTGTACAAATGGGTCTGGGAGGCTCGAATCCCCTGGGTCTCACGCAACTACACAGGGAACACTGGGAGTCCCTAGGCAGGACGCTCCCTCCCACACGCACGGAAGCCTCTGAATCCGGGAATTGGGATCCCCCCTTCCCCCCAGGAGAGACACGCTGGGAACCAGAGCTTACATGTACACAGCTCCACCCCCTGGATTAGTTAGGTCTCCACCTAGGAGGTGGGGCTGAATGACTCATCTTACAAGGGTGGAGTAAGTCAATTCGACTCCTACACCAAAGTGCCCCCTGTAGACCCAAGTCCAGAAGACAGCTAAAAATCTCCAATGGCCAGAGGCCCCAGACCAAAAACAAAACAAAACAAAAAAAACAAAAACAAAACAAAAAAAAACAACAGAGCAGAATGACTCCAACAAAAGAAAGCAATGCTATTTCATCCAGCCCAGACCACCTCACCAGAGCTGAAACACATGAAAATGAGGACAATTCTACATTATGGAAAGTGATAGAGTCCCTTCAAGAAGAACTTAAATCTATGAAGGAATTCAAAGAAGCCACAATTGCACATAGGAAAGCAATGGAAAACACCATTAGAGAACTTCAGAACAAGGTGAGACAACTTGAACAAGAAAAAGAGAGGTCAATGGAAGACTTCCAGGCAAAGACAAGCAAACTGGAGCAGGAAATGTACAAAACAAATAGAATCACTCAAGAAATGAAAATGGAAATGGAAACAATAAAGAAAACACAGTCAGAGTTAAAAATGGAAATGGAGAATCAAGGGAAGAGAACAGGAACTATGGATTTGAGTACCAAAAATAGGATTCAAGACATGGAAGACAGGATCTCAGGCATGGAAGATTCAATAGAAGAAATCAATACAACATCCAAAGAAAATGAGAAAGCAAAAAAAAAAAAAAATCTCTCACCCACAATATCCAAGAAATCAAGGACTCAATGAAAAGATTGAACCTAAGAATTATAGGCATAGAGGAAAGAGAAGACTCACGACTCCATGGTCCAGGAAATATCTTCAACAAAATCATAGAAGAAAACTTCCCAAACCTAAAGAAAGAGATGCCAGTAAAAATCCAAGAGGCTTACAGAACACCAAACAGATTAGACCAGAAAAGAAACTCCTCTCGCCACATAATAATAGAAACTCCAAATGTAGAGAACAAAGAAAGGATATTAAAAGCTGTAAGAGAAAAAGGCCAAGTCACATACAATGGTAGACCCATCAGAATCACACCTGACTTCTCCTCAGCAACTTTAAAAGCTAGAAGGGCCTGGACAAATGTCCTACAAGCCCTGAGAGAACATAGGTGCCCAGCCAGACTACTATATCCAGCAAAACTCTCTATCAACATAGATGGAGAAAACAAGATATTCCATGACAAAATCAAATTTAAGCAATATCTACCCACAAACCCAGCCCTACAGAAGATCCTAGAAGGAAAATTCCAACCCAGAGTATATAACTACACCCAAGAAAACAGAGGAAACAGAAACCTCCACAGCAACTAAACAAAAAGAAACACAAGACGACCAGCTATACCAAAATAATGGGAAATAACAACCCCTGGTCACTAATATCCATCAACATCAATGGACTCAACTCGCCAATAAAAAGACACAGACTTACAGACTGAATCCGTAAACAAGACCTATCTTTATGCTGCATACAAGAAACACATCTCACCACTGAAGATAGACACTATCTCAGAGTAAAGGGCTGGGAAAAGGTTTTCCAAGCAAATGGACCCAGGAAACAAGTTGGAGTAGCCACCCTAATATCAAACAAAATAGACTTCCAATTGAAATTAATAAAAAAAGACAGAGAAGGGCATTACATACTCGTTAAAGGAAATATTCAACAAGAGGACATCTCAATATTGAACATCTATGCCCCAAATACAAAGGCACCTACATTTGTAAAAGAAACACTTCTAAAACTTAAATCGCTCATCCATCCCCACACATTAGTAGTGGGAGACTTCAACATCCCACTCACAACTATGGACAGATCATCAAGACAGAAGCCAAACAGAGAAATAATGAGTCTAACAGAGATCATGAACCAACTGGACCTAACAGATATCTACAGAAAGTTTCACCCAAACACAAAAGAATACACCTTCTTCTCAGCACCTCATGGAACCTTCTCCAAAATCGAACATATAGTTAGACACAAAGATAGCCTCAACAGATACAAGAAAATTGAAATAACCCCTTGTATCTTATCATACCACCATGGAATAAAGCTGTACTTCAATAGCAAAAGAATCAACAGAAAGTCTACACACACATGGAAATTGAACAACTCTTTACTAGAGGACCACTGGGTCAGGGAAGAAATAAAGAAGGAAATCAAAGACTTCTTAAAATCCAACGAAAATGAAGACACAAACCTATGGGACACAATGAAAGCTGTGCTACGAGGAAAGTTCATAGCATTAAGTGCCTTCAAAAAGAAAATTGTGACAGCTCATATTAGCGAATTAACAGCTAAGCTGGGTGAATTGGAAAAAAAAGAAACAAACACTCCCAAGAGGAGCAGAAGGCAGGAGATCATCAAACTTAGGGCTGAAATCAACAACTTAGAAACAAAAAGAACTGTACAAATAATAAATGAAACCAAGAGTTGGTTCTTCGAGAAAATCAACAAAATAGACAGACCCTTAGGCAAATTAACTAAAAGACAGAAGGAAAAAACCAAAATCAACAAAATCAGAAAAGAAAAGGGAGAAATAACAACAGATATTGAGGACATCCAGAGAATATTTGGATCCTACTTTAAAAATCTATACTCCACTGAATTTGAAAACTTAAGTGAAATGGACATTTTTCTTGATAGATTACACTTACCGAAGCTAAATCAAGATCAGATAAACAGATTAAACAGCCCTATAACCCCTAAAGAAATAGAAACAGTCATTAAATATCTCCCAACCAAAAAAAGCCCAGGGCCAGATGGCTTTAACATGGAATTCTACCGGATCTTCAAAGAGGAGCTAACACCAATACTCTTCAAACTCTTTCACCAAATAGAATCAGAAAGAACATTGCCAAACTCATTCTATGAGGCCACAGTCACCCTGATTCCTAAACCACACAAAGACCTAACAAAGAAAGAGAACTTCAGACCAATCTCCCTCATGAACATAGATGCAAAAAATACTTAATAAAATACTAGCAAACCGAATTCAAGAACACATCAAAAGTATCATACACCATGATCAAGTAGGCTTCATCCCAGGAATGCAGGGATGGTTCAGTATACGAAAGTCTATCAACATCATTCACCATATAAACAAAATGAAAGAAAAAAAACCACATGATAATCTCGCTAGATACAGAAAAAGCATTTGACAAAATCCAACATCCCTTCATGCTAAAAGTTCTGGAGAGAACGGGCATACAAGGACTGTACCTAGAAATAATAAAGGCAATATACAGCAGGCTAGTGGCCAACATCAAATTAAATGGAGAGAATCTTGTAACATTTCCTCTAAACTCAGGGACAAGACAAGGATGTCCACTTTCACCATATCTCATCAATATAGTACTTGAAGTTCTTGCTGGAGCAATAAGACAATTAAAGGAGATCAAGGGGATGAACATTGGAAATGAAGAAGACAAATTATCCCTATTTGCATATGATATAATAGTATACATAAGCGACCCCAAAAATTCCACCAGAGAACTCTTACAGCTGATAAACACCTTCAGCAAAGTGGCTGGATACAAAATTAATTCAAAAAAATCAGAAGCCCTTCTTTATACAACAAACAAATGGGCTGAGAAAGAAATAAGGGAAACAAACCCCTTCAAAATAGCCACAAACAACATAAAATACCTGGGGGTAACTCTAACGAAGCAAGTCAAGGACCTGTAGAACAAGAACTTCAAGCCCTTGAAAAAAGAAATGGAAGAGGCCTTTAGAAGATGGAAAGATCTCCCATGCTCATGAATAGGTAAGATCAACATAAAAAAATGGCCATCCTACGAAAAGCAATATATAGATTCAATGCAATTCCTATCAAAATACAAACACAATATTTTATAAACCTGGAAAGAGCTATTCTCAATTTCATATGGAACAACAAAAAGACCAGAACAGCTAAAATAAACCTGTACAATAGAATAACATCTGGAGGTATCACCATCCCAGATTTCAAGCAGTACTACAGAGCAATAGTTGTAAGAACAGCCTGGTATTGGTATAGAAACAGACCAGTAGATCAATGGAATCGAATTGAAGATCCAGAAATGGACCCACACAGTTATGGCCACCTAATTTTTGACAAAGAAGCCAAAACGGCACAATGGAAGAAGGACAGCATCTTCAACAAATGATGCTGGTCAAACTGGATGTCCACTTGTAAAAGAATGAAATTAGACTCATACTTATCACCATGTACAAAACTTAAATCCAAGTGGATCAAAGACCTTAACGTAAGGCTGGTTACACTAAATCTCCTAGAAGAAAAAGTGGGAAAAACCCTCGAACTCATTGGCACAGGTGACAACTTCCTGAACAGAACACCAACAGCTCAGGACCTGAGATCAACAATCAATTAATGGGACCTCATGAAACTGAAAAGCTTCTGTAATGCAAAAGACACTGTCATTCGAATAAAATGGCAACCAACAGACTGGGAGAAAATCTTCACCAACCCCACAACTGATAGAGGGCTATTATCTAAAATCTACAAAGAACTCAAGAAACTAAATGCCAAGAAACCAAATAATCCAATCAAAAAATGGGAGACAGGGCTAAATAGAGAATTCACAAAGGAGGAATCCTTAATGGCTGAGAGACACCTGAAGAAATTCTCAACATCCTTAATCATCAGAGAAATGCAACTCAAGAGGACCCTGAGATTCCATCTCACACCTGTCAGAATGGCTAAGATAAAGAGCTCAAATGACAGCACATGCTGGTGAGTGTGTGGAGAAAGGGGAACCCTACTCCTTTGCTGGTGGGAGTGCAGGCTTGTGCAACCACTATGGAGGTCAGTCTGGCGATACCTTAGAAAACTTGGAATAACTTTGCCTCAGGACCCAGCCATACCACTTCTGGGTATACACCCAAAGGACCCCTCACGGAGATATAGGGAAGTCTCCTCATCTATGTTCATAGCAGCCTTATTTGTAATAGCTAGAAACTGGAAACAACCCAGATGTCCCTCAACCGAAGAATGGGTTAAAAAACTGTGGTACATCTACACAGTGGAATATTATTCAGCTAGTAGGAACAATGAAATTATGCAATTTGCAGCCAAATGGATGGAACTAGAAAAGCTCATCCTGAGTGAGCTAACCCAGACTCAGAAGGATGCATATGGCATCTATTCACTTATAGTAGGATTTTAGCTATATAGTAGAGGATATTGATACAACAACTAACACACCAAAGGGAACATGGACATAGACTTTTTATTTTTTATTTTATTTTTTCTATTTTTTATCCTTTTTTATCTGTTTGTCTTCTTATTTGTTTGTTTGTTTTTTAGTTCTCTCTCTCGGGCAATGAGACACTTTTCACTGGTGGTACTGCCTCGTAGACCCCCAATGAATGAGGAGGCTCTTGGCCCTCATACAACTTCTGAACTGAGATGTGGGACTGTTATATAGGGACACTCCACCCCAGAGAAATGGGATGGAAGGGTTAGGTTGTAAAGAAAAAAAATGAAATGGGAAATTTCGGCCTTTTGCTACTAATTGTCATAAACTGTTTAGGATAATTAAGAAATGCAAACTAATAGTCATGCAAGCCGGTCACTGTGTTAGGTACTGTGATAGTCTATTATAGTTATTTTCTAAGCTAATCAGAAATAAGGCTGCTAAGAGACAAGTAACATCTGCTTATCCTAATATAAGAGCTAGATAGGGCCTCTTCAAAAACCTCAAGAGATCTGCAGAATATGGCATTCAAAGATGTTTTCTTAACTTTAGATTTTTTTTTATATTGAGACATATCAACTCCTGACAGCACCCCCTATTCTACTCCAAATAGAAGATGAGCATCGAAGAATCTCCAGTGGGAGATGATTGAATTAGTCGCAAGCCTATCTCTTGGCAGGAAAAACCCCTTGCTCCAACTGTAGAGAGAATGCTGTCCAAAAAGGACAAAACTTGGAAGCAGGTAAGTCGACAGCCTGGCTCTGCCAAGACAGGGTACGTAAGTCCTTCATAACCCCTGCTCTACAATAAATGTCTGTTAGAGAAACAGGGCCAAATGACTGAAGATCGGTGCTGTAATGTATGGAGAGAAAATGGGAATTGCCCAGGCAGCCACTAGTATGTCATTTCTTAGTTTTGAAAGCTGCAGGCCCTGTACTTCCTATAAAATCAGATATATTTGTCCCTCTCAGGTCTCTGAGGTGGCTGAAGAATAGATAGCTAGAGTCTCATAATTAAATTTTGAGTTGTTTAGGAGTCAAGAGAGTGTTATAGATCTAGGATGATGCTTTAAAATTGTGTTGCAATTTAGTATGATTGTTGAGTTAGATATAGAACTTTAAACTCATGGAGATGGTTAGATAGTAGAATGTTAGAGTCAGGTGCCGAATACATATGGACTGGACATTGGGAATGTAAGCTAAGCCATATAACCCTTGTAACTGTGGCGTAATTACCTCTGTTGCTTTGTATTGTATCTATTATTATAAGAGAAAGAACCATTTGTTGGACTGAGAAGGGGAACTGTTGGGGGAAATAAAATATACCTTAAATTTAAAAAAAGGGAAAAGAATGGGGGGTTGAAGGTTGGAGGGTGGGACTGGAGGAGGGAATAGGGAGGGGAATGCGATTGAGATGTAATTTGAAGAAATAAAAAATAAATTATTAACAAAAGAAAAAAGAAATTAAAGAAATAAAAAATTCCTGGAACTCAATGAAAATGAAAACACAATATAGCAAAACTTCTGGGACACAATAAAGCAGTTCTAACAGGAAAATTCATAGCCCTAAATGCCTATATTCTATTTATTGTTACAAGTAAAAAAAGAGTCTTTTATTGGACTAAAAGGGGGAGATGTTGCAAAAAAAGATATAATAAAACATAGTATGTAAAAAAAAGAATTCACATCTTAGAGAGTAAGGGACTCGAGCAGAAGAGTGGATGTCCCCAAGAAGGAGAAATTGATGGGGAAGAGGGAGGGGGGATGGGACCTGGAGCGTAGGAGGAAGGGGACTTTGATTGAAATGAAACTTGAAAAAATAAAATAATTTTTAAAAGTTTAAAAAAAATCAGAAAGAACACAATTAAATGACTTAATGGTGCAACTCAAGAATAAGGGGGATAAAAAGAACAAACCAAACCCAAATCCAGTAGATGGCAAGAAATAATAAAAATAAAGCAGAAATTAATGAAATAGAATAAAGGAAAACAACTCACAGAATCAGTGAATCTAATAGAATCTAATACCTAGTTCTTTGAGAAGATAAACACGACCAACAGACCCTAGGCTTAACTAAGAGAGAGAAAAAGAGATAGATAGATAGATAGATAGGATAGGACCTAAATGAATAGAATCAGAAGGAATGAACAGGGAAACATTATAACAGACACTGAAGAAATTCAGAATATCATAAAGGAATACTTTAAAAACGTGTACTCCACTGCGCAGTTGTGGAGCGCTCCTTTAGTCCCAGCACTCAGGAAGCCTAAGTAGGCGGATCTCTGTGAGTTCAAGGCCAGCCTGGTCTAAGAGTGAGGTCCATGACAGCCAGAGATACACAGAGAAACCTTGTCTCAAAAACCAAACAAAAAACAAAAAACAAAAACAAAAACTTGTACTCCATTAAGTTCAAAAATCTAAAAGAAATGGATGAATTCCTAGATTCATACAAACTACCAAACGTAAGCCAAGAATAGATCAACAACCTAAAGAGTCCTATAAAAAATGAGGAGATAGAACAAGTAATAAATTAAAGAAAAGGGACCTTATAAAATTGAAAAGCTTCTGTAAGGCAAAGGACACTGTCCTTAGAACAAAACGGCAGCCTACAGACTGGGAAAGGATCTTCACCAACCCAACATCTGACAGAGGGCTAATATCCAAAATATATAAAGAACTGAAGAAATTAAACACCAAAAAATCAAATAACCCCATCAATAAATGGGGTACAGAGCTAAACTGAGAATTCACAGAAGAGGAATCTCTAAAGGCTGAGAGCCATTTGAGGAAATGTTCAACATCTTTGGTCATCAGGGAAATGCAACTTAAAACAACTCTGAGATTTCATCTCACACCTGTCAGAATGGCTAAGATCAAAAACTCAAATGATAGCACATGCTGGCGAGGATGTGGAGAAAGGGGAACACTCCCCCATTGCTGGTGGGTCTTCAAACTTGTGCAACCACTTTGGAAATCAATCTGGAGATATCTTAGAAAATTGGGAATAAATCTACCTCAAGACCCAGCCATACCCCTCTTGGGCATATATCCAAAAGATTCGAAATGAAACCACAAAGACATTGCCTCAACAATGTTCATAGCAGCTTTGTTTGTAATAGCCAGAAGCTGGAAACAACCCAGATGTCCTTCAACTGAAGAATGTATAAAAAAAACTGTGGTACATTTACACAATGGAATACTACACAGCTATCAGAAATGAGGAAATCATGCAATTCGAAACCAAATGGATGGAACTAGAAAAGCTCATCTTAGGTGAGCTGATGCAGTCCCAGAAAGATAAACATGGTATGTATTCCCTTATAAATGGATATTAACCATAAATCAGAGATAACTATCCTACAACCCACAGACCCAAATAGATAGGAACCTAGCATATCTATCCTAGGAAAAATTCTACCCACCAGTGAGTCATGGAATCTGCTGCAGGTTAGTGGAACACCACACCCTAGATGGTGTGCCTTATCAAGCTCCAGTACAAGTGGAAGCTGTTGGCCCTCACATGACGCAAGATCTGAGGGAGTATCATATGTGAGGGCCCACCTCATCTGAGGAGAAGGAGAGTACCAAATAGAGGAACAAGGAGGGAGGGAGGGAGGGAAGGAGAGAGCGAGGGAAGGAGAGAGGAAGGGAGGGGCCAGGAGGGGAGGAGGGAGGAAACAATGTTCTAGAAGTAAATAATACTTTTGTAAGAAAAGAGTTAATAAGCTTAAAATATAATAAAAATACAATATAAAGTTTTCAAACTATAATTTACCAAAGGTATAATTGCCTTACTGGCATGAAAGGAAAATGGCCTTAATTTCAGATTAGAATGTTAGACTGCAGGTGGCTACAGAGATTGCACAAACTTGATAGCAGCTTAAAAGTTTTTTGTTTTTTGTTTTTTTTTTTTTGTGGAGTTATAGGCTATTTCCATGGTTTGGCATTAAAAAGCAGGTAACAGGTTTAAAACACTGTAAATAAATTAAAGGTGACAGCTGTTCAACCTGGTTTTACAAACCTCCAAGAGTTGAAAAAACTTAGAGCTAAGGTAAAATAATGCATGGTGTTAGCCCATGCCTTTACCTCCAGCAGAGACAGGAGGATCACTATAGAGTTAGTTGTCTTATAAATTCTAGAGTAACAAGAAACAGGGTAGTGATGGTGCACACCCTTAGTCCCATCATTAGGGAAGAATACACCCTTAATCCCAACACACTAGAGACATAAACAGGCAGATCTCAGAGCTCAAGGTCAGCCTGATACAAAACAAGCTCTAAACAGGAAAAACTTTGATCCAGGGGTGGAGGAGCACATCTTTAATTCCATCAGTTGGGAACCACATGTCTTTGATCCCAAAACTTAGAATGCAGAGACAGGCACATAGGATTTGGAAGGATTTAAGTTTAAAAGCTACTTACAAAAGGCAGGCTGCAATTCAAACAAATTGTCCTTTGAGATCTCAAAATATATACACTAAAGGTTTGTTTAGCCCCAAAATATCAAAATAATTTCTTCTTTAATCCGGATTGAAAGGTAATACTTTATATATTGTCAAAAAACCAAATTTGCTCCAGGAAAAATATTACCTGACCCCCCCCCCCCAAAAAAAAGGTAATTGTCCCAGAGTTAGGATTAGGGCAGGGCTCTGTTCTTATCTTTCCAGGAGATTTAAAGCATCCATTCAAGGAATCCAGGGACAACTGGACAATGGAAACCTCAGCAGAAAACAGATCAGACACCAAAGAAGAAAAGTGGCCCAGATGATCCAGCCTTGCAGACTTCCTCAATAGCAGTTTCCTCAAAAGTCTACAACCACAACAACTCAAAATCGATAAGATCGTTCAGCTCCAGAGACTGCTCCAGCCAGAACTTCAGTAAAGCTCTGAAGATCAGCTTCTGTCTATGAACTTCTTAGGACATCTAAATAGCTGAGCAAAAAAGGACTGAATATCAAATGATTCTATTAATATTTTAAACCATTTTTCCATTCTTATTTGGGCCCCAAACAGGTTTACTACGTCCCAAATCAGCAGGAAGTCATTTTAAGTGAACAACGTCCCATCCCCAGAAGGTGGGGAGGATGTTCCCCCCACTTTGGTTATTTAATAAATAATAGAAAATTTTGTTATTTAGGGGAAAAGACCACAAGCTATTAAATGGTCTTGTTAAATGGGTTTTGGAGATTAGATCCAGGGACTTCTCTCTTTTTCTTTTCTGTATCCTTCTTTCTCTCCTATGTAGGAGTGAACAGATTTGAGAAAAATGGGACATAGACATAGTATAGGAAAGATAGAGAAAAAAGGAGAGATTATTGAATATGGCCTTATGCCTTTGTATACTGATACAAAATTAATATTTAAATTGGTATTGATCATTGTATATTAAGGCATAATTAAGATTGTATAGGGCTACATCGGTATTGATCTTTGTATATTGATACAAAATTAAGATTATATTTGGCCACAATGGTATTGACCCTTGTATATTGATGTAAAAGTAAGATTGTATTGGGCTACATCGGTATTGATCTTTGTATATTGATACAAAATTAAGAGTATATTTGGCCACATTGGTATTGATCTTTGTATATTGATACAAAATTAAGGGTAACGCTTCTTAAAGGTATTGTTTGTAGTAATGCTTAAAAATGAAATGTCAAGTTTTGGCCTCTTGCTACCAACCGTCATAAACTGTTTAGGATAATTAAGAAATGAAAACTAATAGTCATGCAAACGTGTCATTTTATTAGTTACTATGACAGTCTATCACAGTTATTTTCTAAGCTACTCAGAAATCAAGTTGCTAAGAGACAAGCAATATTTGCTTATCTAAATATAAGTGATAGATAGGGCATCTTCAAAAACCTTAAGAGATCTGCAGAATATGGCATTCAAAGATGTTTTCTTAACTTAAAAATTTTTGATATCGAGACATGTCAGCTCCTGACAGCACCCCTATTCTACTCTAAGTAGAAGACGAGCATCGAAGAATCTCCAGTGGGAGATGATTGAATTGGTGGTAAGCCTTTCTCTTGTCAAGAAAAACCTCTTGCTTCAACTGTAGACAGACTTCTGTCCAAAAAGGACAAAACTTGGAAGCAGGTAAATTGACAGCCTAGCTCTGCCAAGACAGGGTAGGTAAGTCCTTCATAACCCCTGCTCTACAATCAATGTCTGTCAGAGAAACGGGGCCAAACAGCTGAAGATTGATGCTGCAATGTATGGAGAGAAAATGGGAACTGTCCAGGCAGCCACTGGTATGTCATGTCTTAGTTTTGGAAGCTGCAGGCCCTGCACTTCCTATATAAGCAGATATATTTATCCCTCTCAGGTCTCTGAGGTGGTTGAAGAATAGATAGCTAGAGGCTCATAGTTAAATTTTGAGTTGTTTAGGAATCAAGAGGGTGTTCTGGATCTAAGAAGATATTTTTAAAGTTGTGAGGCAAGTTAGTATGAAAGCTGAGTTAGATATAGAACTTTAAACTCATGGAGATTGTTAGATAGTAAAATGTTAACGTCAGGTGCCAAATACATATGGACTGGACATTGGGAATGTATGCTAAGCCATATAACTCTTATAATTGTGGCCTATTTATTTCTGTTTTTTTGTGTTGTATTTATAGTTATAAGAAAAAGAACCATTTGTTGCACTGAAAGGGAGAGCTGTTGGGGGGAAAAGAAATACCTTAAACTAAAAAAAAAGAAGGGAAGAGGATGGGGGGTTGAGGGGGAGGAGAGTGGAAGGGTGGGACTGGAGGGGGGAGTAGGGAGAGGATTGTGATTGAGATGTAACTTGAGGAAATAAAAAATAAATTAGTATAAAAATAAATAAATAAATAAAAGCCTTCCAGAAAAAAGGGGGGGGGGTAGGTGGGAGGGAGAAGGGCAGGCCAAGATTCACAGCAGAATTCTAACAAATCTTTCAAAGATTTACAACAAATACTTTACAAAGGAAAAAGAAACAGAAGTAGCCTTCCAAACTCACTCCATGAAGCCAGGTTTTTTTCTAATACCAAAGCCAGGTGAACACTCAACATTGAAAACCCAAACTACAGAACAATAACCCAATGAACATCGATGCAAAAATTTCAATAAGAAACCAAATACACGTTCATATCAAGAAAATCGTCCACCACGATCAAATCAGCTTTATTTTCAAATGGAGGGATTGCTGAATATACACAAGCTAATAAGTATAATAAATTATATAAATAAACGTAAAGACAAAACCCACATGGTCATCTCAATAGGTGCAGAAAAAGAAGCCTTTGATGAAATGCAACATACTCTCATGATAAAAGTCCTAGAGAGAGCCGGGCGGTGGTGGCGTATGCCATGCCTTTAATCCCAGCACTTGAGAGGTAGAGGCAGGCAGATCTCTGTGCATTCGAGGCCAGCCTGGTCCAGAAAGTGAGTCCAGGACAGCCAGAGCTGTTACACAAAGAAACCCTGTCTCGAAAAACCAAAAAAAAAAAAAAAAGTCCTAGAGAGAGTGAGATTGGAAGGACAATGCAGCAACATAATAAAGGCTATATTTAACAGACATACACCAGACAGTAACCGAAATGGAGAGAAATTCAAAGCCATTCTATTAAAATCAAGAATGATACAGAGATGCCCACTGTTCCCACTCTTTTTAAATATAGTGCTTTTAGCATTGTCTGGAGCAATAAGGCAAGAGAAGGAAATTAAAGGATATAAATAAGATAAAAAAATTATGTCTATTTGGAGATGATATGATATTTCACATAGGAGATTCCAAAGTCCACCAGAAAACTTCTAGAAACAATCAACAATTTCAGCAAAATGGCAGGATATAAACCAGATTACAAAAATCAGTAGCCTTTTTACACACCACCAACAAACACACTGAGAAAAAGAGATTATAGATGCACTTCCATTACAACAGTGTAAAGGACAAAAAAAAAAATATCTTGGAATAAACCTACTTAAGGAGGAAAGACCTCTACACTGAAAACATCAAAATTCTGAGGAAAGAGTTTGAGGAAGATGTTTCCCATATTCATTAATCAGTAGAAACAATTTTGTGAAAATGAACATTCTACCAAAAGCATTCTATAGGTTCAATGTAATGGAAATCAAAATACACACAACATTCTTCACAGAAATTGGAAAACAATCTTAAAATTCATATAGAATCCCAAAAGATTCTGGATAGTAAAAGCAATCCTAAGCATTAAGAACAGACTAGAGGGATTACCATTCCATATTTCAAAATACATTACAGAGCTATAGTAATAAAAACAATATGGTACCAGCACAAGATCAGACACATAGACCAATGCAACGAAGTAGATTACAGGCACCTGACATTTGACAAAGACATCATATATATATCCTGGAGAAATAACAGAATCTTTAAAAAATGGTGCTGGGAAAAGTGGATATACATATGTAGAAGAATGAAATTAGAGCTGTATCTAACATAATGCATAGAATTTAACTCCAAGTCCATCAATGACCTCAATTTGAAACCAGAAATGTTAAAACTTCTGGAAGAATACAAAGGCAATATTCAAATAACAGGCGTAGGAAAGGAGTTTCTGAAAAAGACTCCATTTGCTCAGGAATTAAGGTCAACAATTGACAAGTGTGACCTCATAAAACCAGACACCTAAGGAAATAGTCAAGTGGAGAAGAAACCTGCTGAGTGGGAGAGAATTGTTGCCAGCTATACAACTGATAGAGAATTAATATCTAGAGTATATAAAGAGCTCAAAACACAGAGTCAAGAAAACAAAGGACCTTATTCATAAATGGGCTATGGCTACTGTCTTAGTTAGGATTTCTATTGCTGCCATAAACACCAGGACCAAAAGCAACCTGGGAAAAATGGTCTATTTGAGTTTATGACTCTCAGGTCATGCTCTGTCCCTGATGGAAGTGAGGGAAGACCTAGAAGTAGGAACTGAGGCAGAGGCCACAAAGAAATGCTGCTCACTGACTTGCTCCTTACGGCTTGCTCAGTCTTCTTATGCTTTTGAAGACCACCTGCCTGGGGATGTCCACAGTGTTAGGGGCTCTTCCACATCATTCATCTATTAAGAAGATGCTCCACCGAATTGCCCACCGCCTATCTTAAGGCTCCATCTTCTCAATTAGCATTCTCCTTCCACATGTCTGTTGAGGTTTGTGTCAAGTTGACAAAAGCCAACCAGCACAGATCTGAAGAGAGTTCCTAATAGAAGAAGTAAAAAGGCCTAAGAAATGTTTCAAAAAGTACACATAACTCTAAGCAATTATGGAAGTGCGCATTAAAACAACTTTGAGGTTTCATCTCTTACTAGTCAAAATGGCTAAGATCAAGAAATGCAGGCAAGCATGTGGGGAACAGGGAACCCTCATTTACTGTTAGTGGGAATCCAAACTAATCAGACACTCTGCAAATCAGTTTGAAGAATGGTCAAAAGCCAGAAACCTACCATATAATCCAGCTATACCACTCCTTGGCAAATGCCCAAAGGACTTGACATTCTACACCACATATACCTTCTCAGCCACCTTCATTGCTGCTCTATTCACAATAGATAGGAAATGGAAACAACCTAAATGTCCTTCTACTGATGAACAGACAATGAGAATGTAAAATGTTACACAATGGAATACTATTCACCTCTAAATAAAAATAAAATTTGTGGGTAAATTGACAGAACTAGAAAAGATTATGTTGGGGGAAGAAACACAGACCCAGAAAGAGAAAGTTGCAAGTGGTCTCCCATCTGTGTTTCCTAGCTCCAGGTCTTCAGATGTGAGTATATAACATGGAGGAACCTCAAACCCAGGAGAGTATAAGTATATTCCCCAAGGTAGAGTGGGGAATAGTAGGAGATAGATGATATGAAGTGGGAAATTTAAAAAGTGGAGAGGGGAGCCCTAAATAGAAAGAGAGAGGGAGGTCAATACAATACAATGAGAGGAGAGAGGAGGAACAACAAACACCAAGGATGTTTGATGAAGCATCCAGGAATCATACTATCTGATATTTATCTAAAATAGTATTTTATACATGAAGCTATGCTACTTGGGCTCATAATGCTCCCCACAAGAGCCATAGATTATCTAACCCAAACTCGAGTACCAACCATGAGAAACTGTTATTGGTTATTAGCCAGGGAAGTCCAAGTGTGTTCCAAAACAATATAGGGTATTGGTGTTGCGTTGGTTGCTCCTTAGAGGGTGGAAGTAAGGCTCTCTTGTTGAAGACATGATACACTTAGGACACAGGTCAACAATGTCAAGCGGCCATGGACTGGAACCTCTAAATGTTGAGCCCAAAATACAGTTTTACCCTTTATAATAAGGTCATTGTTTTGGGTATTTTGTCACAGTAATGGATAGTTGAAATGTGTTGTGTACGTGCATGTGTATCTGTGTGTATGAGTGCATGTGTGTGTGTGTCTGTGTGTGTTATATCCTGTTGTTTCTAATTCTCTAGAGAACACTGATTAGTATATACAGCTCTCTTCATAATGTCACCAATGACAGGATTTTCTTAAGTAAATCCTGAGCAATAAACAAAAGATGATCAATGAGAGATTGTCACCACAAGAGTGGCATCTCACATGGATACAGTTAGGGCATTTCCAGCCTCTTTTCAAAGGAAATCTGCTATCTGGAAAGTAATTCTGTCTTCACCTAAATATGGGGCAGAAAATTTTCTTACAACTTTGATTTTATGTTTACTTCTTAACAACTCATGAGTCATGCCCTTGTGTATTAAATGCTTTTTATTTGTTTTTTTGTGTTTATTTATTACTTCAAGTTGCATCCCCATCACAGTGCCCTCTTTCCACTCCTCCCAGTCCCAACCCCCCACCCTCTATCCCCTCTCCCTCCTATCCTACTCCTCCAGAGTGGAGTGTCCCTACATATTAGCCCCCCTCCCCCAGTTCAACAGTCATACAGAGTTTCAGGAGGAAAAAGGCAAAAACATTACAAACATTAGAGAAGACCTCATAAGGACGTTGGAAGTAGACATAGCATGATGAGTTAGAATTTGATAGAAGTTTGCATGGTCAGGGGGTTGAAAGCAAACCAGAGAGTGGCTGGATAAGGCAGGCAGGAATGTAGGAGCTGAGTGAATTGGCCCTATGTATGAGTTCTAAGCTTTTCAAGAAAGCAGGAAAACATCATATTTACTGTAGAAAAGGGTTTTATTATTTCTGTTGTATTATACACTCTATTTTACTGTACTTAATACCTCCCTTCCAACCCTTATTCATTCCAAATCCCCAACACTAAGCTTCCTCATGTACTGGGGGCCTACATGGCAGCACCACTAGGGCCAAGTGTCTCACTAACAAGTAACAAAGTCTATGTTCCTGTTTCCTTTTGGTGCATTGGTTGTAGTATAGTTATCCTGTACTATATTGCTAAAATCCAATCATTTGATTTTGTTTGTTTATTAGGTATGTGTGTGTGCACATGAGTGTGTTCATATATGTACACGTGTGCGTGTGTGTGTGTGTGTGTGTGTGTGTGTGTGTGTGTGTGTGTCAGAGACAACTTGTGGAAGTTAGTTCTCTCTTCCAGGAGAATTCCTGAGAATTCCAGGGATTGAACTCAGGTTGTCATGCTTGGTGCCTTTGTTCACTGTGCCATAGATTGTGCAATTGCCCCTGAGTTGTCCTCACGTATGGGGCATCTTAGCTGAAGTTCAGTCTACTTGTAAGGAATTGAAGGTTTGGTTCCCTTTCCTATCTGCAGAGAAAAGGGTCACACATGGCTTCTGGAGTTCACTTTGCATCTTGAAGCCCAGAGTGTTGTATGGTTGGCTCTTGATAACCATTCTAGGTCAGAGGAACCATGGGGAAATTCTCAGCAGGCCTGATGCCTGGCAACCCACTCTGAGAAAACCATTGAGAGTTAAGCTTCAGCTTTCCTAGCTCAGTTGTCTCCAGCTCTCTCTCTCTCTCTCTCTCTCTCTCTCTCTCTCTCTCTCCCTCCCTCCCTCCATCCCTTTGTTTCTCTCCCTTTCTCCCTCTCTCTCCTCCCTCATTCTCTCCTTTCTCTATGTCCCATGTCTGTATTTTTCTTTCAGTCTCTATAATGGAAACATCTGTCTTAAATCTAAAAGTCTGGTCCAAATGTTTACTAGGCTTATTTAATAGGAAGAATAATGATAACTGCTTCTGTTTGCTTTGCTAAGTGATCCCCAGGCAGGAGGAAAGAAAATCCTTTGCCTAGAGTGAAGCTACAACCACCCTAAATCTGTATTCATGAAGAGGAAGAGACTAGTTTTGTCCCTATCGCAGCAATTGCTCAGTATCAAGTCCCTTTCTGCACTCCCATTAGGAATGATGTTGCAGACTAAGGGTGGAGGAGGGGAACGTCTTTGGGGATTGGGTGAGGTGAGGTCAGCTCCATTACTGTATAGGGCTACATGGGTTTTAAAAACAGCAGTACTGGTGCATAATTGTCACATCATAAACTATGTGTAAAAATGTACACTTTTGATGAATTCTGTTAAATGCGTACATTGGGGGACTATCCCCATGATAACAGTAATGAGTGTATCCAGTATCAAGAATATTCTTGTGTCTGTCATCTTTCATTACAGTCCCCCACTGCAAGCAGCCACTGATCTGCTTTCTGTCACCATAAAGGCAGTTGCCTTGTCCAGAGCTTTATACAAGTGGATCCCTGCAGCTTATGTTCTTCAATCCTGACCTCTTTCTTCTAGAATATTCTGGATTCATCATGTTGTTGGACATACCAATAATTCTTACCTTTTATTATTGAAGAAAATTAATTATATGCATGTGATACAATTTCTTTAGCCAGTCTTCTACTTTTTTTTGTTATTATTTTTGAGACAGGGTCTTATTATGCAGCCCAGGCTATCCTGAAAGCAGGACCTTTCTGCCTCCTCACCCCCAGTACAGGTGTGGTAGGAGCCACCCTTGCACCATTCCCTCCCTGATGGGTATTTGGAACATATCCAGTTTGGACAAGGTAATAAAACTTGTAGAAAACTTGTGCCCAAGTCTTTGTGTGGGTAATTTATACTATCTTTTTGATCGGATAAATAGCTTGGAGTAGAGCATGGAGCCATGTAGCTTTTAGAAGCATCAGGGGTGATTGGAAAGAATCTAAGTCTGGCAGTCAGAAAATTGTGTTAAATCTTAATTTTCCTAGTTACTAGCTGTGTTACCTTAGGCAAAGCACTTTACAACCCTGAGTCTCAAATTTCCTTGTCTGCCAAGTGAGATGAAAATTGATCTCTGTTTCACACACAAGAGCAGACAACCATGGGACTTGACCCAGGAGTACACTGCCAAGTTTAAAGGCTCCATAGAGCACTTTGAAGGCATTATCGACAATACGCTCCCAGAGGGAATAAATGTTTGCATTAGTTCTTGCTTTGCCAAGAGATGGAACTGTCCAAAGTCTTTGGAGGCTGAAGAATTACATTTCGTATTTACTTGTTGCCCGTGGTTCCTAAGTTACTGCCATTTTTCTTTCCCTGCTTCCCTATCCTCTCCATCTCCTGTGATGGTCCTTCAAGGAAGACAGGTCCATTGAGCAAGGGTGAGCTCTTAGGGTCATCGATGAAGCAAGCTGCAGTTGGAATTAACTTTCCTCTCCTGACTTTGGTTCATAAATCCAAATGGCAAGAGCAAACCAGGAGGGCTGTGTCAGAGCTGAGAGCCCAGAATAACTTTGTATACCTAAACTTTTAGTAAAAAATATTGTTAAAGAGTCCTCTCTTGGGTGGTCTTGCTTCTCAGGTGCTTGTTCTCCTGGGAGGTATTACACATGGTGGGTAGCATCTCTGATGTAGGACAGGCTGTGCTCACATCCAAGTTTCACTATGCACTGACTGCTTTACCCAGCAGTCTCTGCTTTGCCCACTGTGAAATATGGATGAATGATAATGTTTATAGGTTAGGTTCTCTTTTGTGAAACCGTGGTCACAATACCCAACAGAAACAACTTGTGGGAGGACAATTATATTTTGATTTATGGTTTCAGAGGACTCATTCTATTAACATGGAGGGAGGCATGGAGGAAGGCATGGTGGAGCAGTTAAGATCATAGTGACAGGACCTATGTAAGATGCTATTCACATCATGGTGGTCTGGGTAGCAGAGAGAGGCAGAAATCAGGGACCAGAAATAAGATTTGAATACCCTTAAAGGCATTGCAGATGTGGCTACTGTATCACATAAACTTCAGTAGGTGGTAGAGAGGAAAGAGGCTATGTCTACATTCAGTTTTGTGACCTATGAATATCTGACTGAATAGTAGCCTAGCATTCCTCCCCCGGGGGGGGGGGGGGTGAAGGGAAACAAGCCTGATACAAACACCAGTTTGGTGCCATGGAGCCCAGAAGGGCACCTAGCCTGTGTTGACTACCAGTCCAGCACCACGCAAACACCAGATTGGCACCCAGGACAAGAAGCAAGCCAGAGACTAGGGGAACCCAACCTGGCCTTGGATGAGGGGGTTGTGGGTCAGCCAGCCCCAAGGGTGTGAGTGTTGGATAGCTAGCCCTGCCTTCTGCCTGTTTTGTAGTGTTGGCAAGGGAGAGATCCCTTCCCCTTTGCCCTCACCACTAGTGGTGGACAGGAGATCTGGCTCCGATGGGGTCACAAGAACAGGAAAGATGTCCCTGCCCCTCACATGCTGCAGCACTTGGAAGAACAGGCTCTGCACCTTGCCTGGGCAGCACACAACAGTTGGCCCTGAATGTGGGGGTTTGGGGGTGAGCCAGCTCTGAGAGACTGAGTATGAGAAAGCCAGCACTGCCTTCTTTCTGCTTTGTAGTGTTGGCAAGGGTGATCCCCTTTACTATCTTGCCCTGGCCACAGGTAGCAGGTAGGAGAATTGGCACTGATGGGATCTTGAAAGCAAGAGAGCTGATCCAACCCTTACCTGCTTTAGCACTCCGGAGAGCAGGCCCTGCAAGTGGGGGTTGCAGGCCCACAACCAGAGCTTAGAGTTGGTCTCCCCATGGATGAACTGTTGGAGTGCGTAAAGAGGCCAGTTCCCCAAAACATACAGGATCTCCATGACACAGGACAATAATAGCATATGTGAGAAGAGTACCATTGAGGTTCCAGCATTGACAAAGTAACAGAAGCCAGAGGCCTCATACCAGACCAAGGAGTCATTACAATGAACATTTGCAAACAAAAGTGTGTGGACAAAATGGAATATATTTTTTAATATTTTTTTTCTTCAAGTTACATCTCACTCACAAACCCTTCTCTATTCCCCCTTCCTATCCCGCCCTTCCACCCTCTTCCCCCCAGCAGCTTCCCCTGGGAAGGAACAGATGGTTCATTATCTTATAACAGTAAATACTATACAAAACAACAGATATAAATATGCCAAATTTATGAGAGTTAAATGGCCCAGTATACCTTCCCAATGTCCAGTTTATACATATTTGGCCCCTGACTTTAACATTCTACTATCTAACCATCTCCATGAGTTTAAAGGTCTATATCTGACTCAACATTCATACTAACTTGCAACACACTTTTAAGAGTATCTTCTTAGATCTATAACACCCTCTTGATTCCTAAACAACTCAAAATTTAACTATGAGACTCTAGCTGTCTATTCTTCAACCACCTCTGAGACCTGAGAGGGATAAATATATCTGCTTATATAGGAAGTGCAGGGCCTGCAGCTTCCAAAACTAAGAAATGACATACCAGTGACTGCCTGAACAGTTCCCATTTTCTCTCCATACATTCCTGCATCAGTCTTCAGCCTTTGGGTCCTGTTTCTCTGATAGACATTTGTTGTAGAGCAGGGATTATGAAGGACTTACCTACTCTGTCTTGGCAGATCTAGGCTGTCGACTTCCCTGCTACCAAGTTTTGTCCTTTTTGGACAGCAGTCTGTCTGCAGTTGGAGCAAGGAGTTTTTCCATGCCAAGAGATAGGCTTGCCACTAATTCAACCATCTCACACTGGAGATTCTTCGATGCTTATCTTCTACTTGGAGTAGAATAGGGGGTGCTGTCAGGAGCTGATATGTCCCGATATCAAAATAAAAAAAGAAAATCTTAATTTAAGATAACATCTTTGAATGCCATATTCTGCAG
>CAJQZJ010032798.1:2083150-2170169 GCA_907164525.1 Lophiomys imhausi
TATCTATCTATCTATCTATCTATCTATCTATCTATCTATCTATCTATCCATCCATCCATCCATCCATCCATCCATCCATCCATCCATCCATCCATCATCTGTGATGCTAAATGAGTATGGCTCCCATAAGCTCATATATTTGAATACTTGGTCCCCAGTTGGTTAAACTGGAAGATTTAGGAAGTGTGGCCTTGTTGGAGGAAGTGTGGCCTTATTGGAGAAGGTGTGGCCTTGTTGGAGAAGGTGTGGCCTTGTTGGAGGAGGTGTGGCCTTGCTGGAGGAGGTGTGGCCTTGTTGGAGGAGGTGTGTCGCTGGAGACTGACTTGGAGATCTAAAAAGACTCATACCTTCCCAGTGTGGCTCTCTCTGTGGATCAAGATATTAGCTCTCAGCTACTGTTCAAGCACCATGCCTGCTTGTTTGTTACAATACTCCCTACCATCAATCATGGCTGTGGTCTCTAACTAAACTAAACCTGTAAATGACAAACAAACTCTTACTTCTATAAGTTAACTTGGTCATGGTGTATTTTAACACAGCAGTAGCAAAGTAACTAAGGCACTATTTATTTATCCATCCATCCATCAGCTATCTACTCATCCATCCATCCAATTAAGCTGTGTGGTTGTGGAGACAGATGGGCACTAAGATGTAAGTGGCTCATCCTGTTACCTTGCAGCTCTTGCAAAGAGTTGTGTTCTATCCTTCCCACTTGTGGTTATGAGCAAGCCCTTCTCCTTGATATACAGACCCAAGACAACCTTGAATTAGAACTTTACTTTTATCTAGTGCCTTTCTGTCTGGATCCTGGCACATAGGCTAAGTCACAAATGTAGAACTTATCTTACCACCTACAAGGAACGAATGAGACAGAGAAAATGCTTTGGTCTTCTGGAATCAGTCTGACTCTCCCATCTCTCCCTCCAGGATCACATTATGCTGCCTATATTCACCATGTGTCGTGGTTTGAATAGGAATGTTTCTCCTACAGGCTCATATATTTGAAGGCTTGATTACTATGGAGGGGCACTTCATGTCAGGGATTAGGTGATGTGGCCTTGTTGGAGGAAGTGTGTCACTGGAAATGGTCTTTGGGATTTCAAATACTTAAGCCAGGCCCAGTGACTCTCTCTACCTGGTTCCTGCCAACTGCCAGCTGAGTAGACTCTCAGCTCCTTCTCCAGTGCCATGTCTGCCTGCATGCTGCCATGCTTCCTGCCATGATGATAATGGACTAAACCTCTGAACTGTAAGCTAGCCCCAACTAAATTCTTTTCTTTATGAGTTGCCATAGTCATGGTGTCTCTTCACAGCAGTAAAACACTGAGTAAGACTCTTTCCTTATATTCTGGGAACCAGAGGACATCTCCCTTGGGAGCCCCATCATGCTATCAAACACAAAATTAACTATTATAATAACTATGAACTACAAAGTAGACATTCCCAAATCCACGAGATTAGAACTATTGCTTGGGAGATGGGACATCTTAGCACAAATCTTCCATTTTCAGCATTACCATGGTATATCCTTACTATAGGTTAATCTAGTAATATTGATCCTTACTTCTGAATAACCAGATTAATATATATATATATATATATATATGTCGTATACAAATGCTTATATGAAGGGTATACCTGTGTACATATCAATGCAAGGGAATGTGTACAATGTTAGCATTGTCTTCATCTAAAATTGTTACACTATCTTGAAGAATATGTATAACATTATAGTTTTCAGCTATCAGAAATAATTATTAGTATGCATAGATTATTTCCTAATGCAAAACACATGAAATGTATACAAATTTGTGAACAAATCTTCTTCAGTAAGAGTGTACTTTCAAGGAGTAAAGTGACCTAGATTTTCCAAAGCAGTTATGAGAGAAGTAAAATCCTTGACAACAGGAAGTCTAAAGTCTTATGAAGAATATAAGAAAGATCTGATTATATTCCCTCTAGCACTGGCAATGAAAATGGACTAGGACATAGGTGATGTACACATCTCATCTCACACTTCACCTTTTGTTTTCCTACTTGTTTCTGATTTGCAACTGTCTGTCCTGTGAGTTATCAGAGTGATGCTTATTTCTTTGGCCCAGAGCAGAGGTTTCTTCTTGTTGTTGGTGGTTTTGCTTTTTTTTTTTGAAATACATCCTGGGTATCTACCACGTGCCAGCCATTAAGATGGTGGCACAAGCTTTAAATGTCTCTTTTAAGTTTTAAATAGTTCAACGAGGTGAGCATTTTACAAATGGAGAAACCAAGTCTTACTTTAAAATAATATTCATTTTTTATTTATGTACATGTATGCATTCTTACTGTCTCTATGTGTACCATGTTGTGAGCAGGTCTCTTTGGAGGCCATTTGTGAGCTGTCCAGTGTGGGTGCTTAGAACTGAACTGGAACCTTCTGAAAGAGCCAGTGTTCTTTCCTTCCAAGCCATCTCTCCAGTCCCAAGAGACCAAGCCTTACAGCAAAGAAACATAGATCCATACACTGCCCTTCATAGTCCAAAGTGTCACATAACTCAAATAAACTATAAGAAAGTGCTTAATCAACTTCAGAGGGCCAACTGTCCTTGAGAATACTACATGGGCACCGCAGATCACCTTTATGTCTTTCTTAGAAGGAAGACACAGTTCTGTGTTGCTAACTTGTTTCAGTTTAATGAATGCATCCTGAATAGGAAAGCTAGTCTCTGCCTGGTGATCAAATAACTTGACTTTTGTTTCCTTTCCAAGCTGCCCTGGCCTT
This sequence comes from Lophiomys imhausi, assembly GCA_907164525.1. Taxonomy (NCBI): domain Eukaryota; kingdom Metazoa; phylum Chordata; class Mammalia; order Rodentia; family Muridae; genus Lophiomys; species Lophiomys imhausi. The sequence goes on from CAJQZJ010032798.1 coordinate 2,085,909, forward strand.
TCATCTCAGGATAAATTAATTAAGTTTGACTTTTGAGTTGAATTATGGAGAGCAGAAACATGCTGGCATGGACTTATTTGTGAATTTGTGGCTTTCTGCATCTTTGCCAGGGTGGGACTTACCAGTCCATAAAGGTGATCCACTTCTTCAATCAGATCTTCTCTTCCTTTGATGCCAGCAAGGAATCTTTGATCTACCAGGGGAGTGTTATACTTAATACGATGACAATCACCTTGTGTAACTACATCTGGGGCAAGGTTCAGAGATATGTGGGTCCTGCCACGAGTACCAGAGGGAGGAAACCCACACACCCACCCACCCATCCACCCAGTAAGCTTGCTGACAAATGAGATGGACTAAAGGCACCAACCAACCAAGTTAGAGACCCTTCATTTAAAATTACGAAAACAGTGGCAGAAATGAACACTCAGCTTACAATTTCTTTTGGCAATGTCCTGCTACCTAGATAAAAGATCTGTGCTTACCAGATCTTCGAACGTAATTAGTATCACTGACTTAGCTCAGAGAAGCCCCATAGTTCCTACACTCAGAAATGCCAAGAGGCTATTTTAGTACTCGCTGGTGTGCTTTAGAGTTTGATCTGCACCTTCAGTTTTCTTGTGATTCATATTGATTTCTCCAGTTAGTAAGCTATTTTGCTCAGTGGGTCCTTGATCCACTTGCTTCTCTCCTCATTGGCTGTGGGTTTGTTTTTAGTTTTCTGTTTTTCTTTTCTTTCAGTATTTTAGCAAGAGGTGGCTCCTTTTTTCAATTGTTCCATAGTGTTTTGGCTTATTTGCTCTGCTGTCAGGGCAGTTTGGCTGTGTCCATGAGAAAACGGAAATGAAAGTGCTTTAGAAGCCATAAAGCACTATTCAAATGTATGAGAGAGATTACTATTTTATTGAGAATAACAACCTTTCTATGACTCTGAATCTTCAAGCTGTTGTCAAGGGTAGAGGAGAAAACATGATTGGACAGGTAGGCTATCTTTCTGCACTGAAAGCCTACTGTAACAGTTGAGCGGCCTGTGTTTGTGGTCCTGAATTCTGTGAACTTGTATTGTAGCTGCATCACCTGCAGGCTGTAATCTTGAGGATGCAGACACAAGCCTACGTGGGAGGTAGAGGGGCCACACGATGGCCTCAGAGGGATCACAGAGAGTAGCTCCAACATTTTGGCTGCTTCTCCTTGACAAATGCTCCTAGTTTTTAATAGCTTTTTTAGTGCTGGACATGCTGGGCAAACACCATTTCATTGTGCTGCCTCCCCGCCCTGGTGTTTCATGATGGTATGCCAACACTCTGATTTTGGAGACCTGAAATAACTCTGCCATCCAGAGGCTAGATTTCATCCTATTTTGCTTGAAGAGAGAAGGAAGTTCTGGCTTGCTTGGACATCCTGTTGTAGAGGGTGGGTAGCACTGGGGTAGTACCTTTTTGGACCTTCTTGCTTTACGGGCAAATTCACATTGCCTTTCCAAAATTATTTTTAAGGGTGATTTTAGAACGGGACTTCTATCTGTCTAAGTAGTTCTGACTCCTCATCAAAGAAGGCCTACTGAATTTAGGTCTGTATTAGATCTTAGCCCCATGTACAATTACCCCTCTTCAATTGGTATAAACAAGGCCCAGGGTATGGCTACAGATCCCTTTAACTGGCTTATGTCTCAAGCAACTTTCCAACTTTTGGAAAGTTGATCTTTGTTTTAGTTAAGCTGTCATTACTGGAATCCATCCCAACCTTGAATTAACTAATTAATTGTTCATCATCATCTCTATTGGCTCCCAAGTAGTTTAAAATGTTAAAAATTTCCTTCTGAAAGGGAAGGGGATAAGTCTTTACTCAAATTGTCCCTAAAACAATGCAAAGAGCCAAAGTTTGGTTTCAGGAGGTGGGGAGCACTTTTTAAGAGGTGACAAACAAGTCTATGACCGAATACTCTTAGGATCAGTGCATAGGCAACACTTGGGTGTATCTATGTTTTCACATCTCTACTTTACCCTGCATTCTTCTTCATTTATTAGACAAAAATTGTCTGAGCACGTATGTAGCATCAGCAGACATTGGGCTGGCAGCAGAGATTACAGTCCCATATGGGTTGCACAAACTTTCCCTCTGGTGTCTTTTCTTCTGTTTCACTTTCAGTGTTACTTGATGAAATGTGCTCAGTGGTGTTCTCGACTGTTTTTAATGTGCCTATAAATTTGAATAATAACAGTAACCACCAAGGGCTGTGTGGGGATTCCATAAATGACATTATGAGACTCATCTTCCATATTAATTTCTTGCTCACCAACGATTGTTCTGTTTTCCGTGGGGCAATTTGTCTTCCAAGTGGAGTTTAATAGTGTTTTAAGTCTTTGTGTGGGCAAGACAAGATATTGTCAGTAAAGTGTAGGTTCCATGTCTGGATCCCAGAGCTCAAATATAAACTGCTTCCACACCAACATTTTCTCTCTTTATAAATGAGATTTTCTGTTGTTCTTGTGTTTCAGTCTTGCTATGAGGCACAGGCTGGCCTGGAGCCCATGGTTCTTCTACTTTGTCTTTCCAGGAACATGTGTCAACATGTCTAGCTATTTAAGTTAGTTAACAATTGACCTCTGTGCAGCTGACTAGGGAAACCTGTATATATTTACAATGTACAAACAACTTTAATTAGCCAACTAGTTAAAACAGTCACACTAACTAAGTGAACAACTGTTAAAATAACAAAAGAAACAAGGACAACAACAGTCTTCTGATCTCTGAGTTCCTGTATGAATATGCTGCACACGCAAACAAACAGACACACACCCACACACTCAAAACAAACAAGTGTTTTAAAAAAGCATAATTTTATAATAATAAAGAAGTCTATACATCATTAGGATTTAACAGATTTAAATGTATTATGTACAAAATAACAGAACTTCCAATATATATGAAACAAAAAACTGATAGAATTGTTATAACTAATAGTTACAAAGACATACAATTGAAATGAGAAACTCAACATCTTCTCTCAATAATAGAAAGATCAGTTATAAATCAATGAGGATGTGCAGGATCTAAATGTTACAAACTAACTTGACAATTAGCCTTGGTAGATGACTTCATCCGGCCTCAGAAGAACACCTGGTTCTCCCCACCTGACAACAGGGCACCAGAGTCAGCACTGTGGTGATTTCTGTCTGTGAAGAAAATACTTCTTCCTACAGAGGGTACCATTGTTCTGGCCCTTGCAGGCCATGGAAGACTGCATGGGTTTCCTGTCAGATGTGTAGAGGCCCCACCCTGACTCATTGCTGCTGGGGGGGGGGGCAGTAGTTGCTCCAAGAGAAGGTCATTGTTTCAGGAAAAGAGCTCACCTGGCTTAGGATGAGGTCAGAGATTGAATCTGAATCAAAACTCCACCCACCATTACCTGGTGGGGAGTGCAACAGCCCCTAGCTGTGTCTAAAGCTACTAATATCAACATACTACTATTGCTCTCAGAGACTCGGTATTGAAAAGATAGCAACAGCAGAATTCCCGGACTGTTGGAGTCAATCAAGCCTTAAAGGTCCCCGCAAAACCTTGTAAGATTTTATTTCCTTGAATAATGATTAATTAGTCTTTCACCCCCTTGCCTTTCCAAATGGAGAAAATTTATGATCAATAAGAAATATGATAGAACTGTGAAGTCTACATACAATTGACTTCAAGTTATAAGATGTAACTTATGTAATAACAAATTATGATAGTCTTGCTAAAGAGGAAAATATAAGCTAGGATAACACTTAGTGTGATGAAATTTCATGATGTCATTTTGTAGAAAGTCTACCACCACTAACTTAGTGAACTGCCCCTCATGAGACTCAGACACACAAGAGAAGAGTGCAGGTTTAAAATAGTTGTAACAGTGCTGCAACCTGCATGGGTTTGGGATTGATTTGACTGAGGAGACAGAAAAATGAAGAAATTACAGACACACATACTGGAAAGCTGGGATCGGGTTGGCTGTGCACTTTTATGATCTTGTACCAGCAACCCAGAAACTGGGCATGTTCATTATATACAGCTGAATGAATGAGGAGGCAGGTTAGCTAATTTTGAGAGGGGTCTTCTCTACAGGAGTAGTCTCAGGCTGTTGTCATTTGGGAGGAAGCTGTGGTGGATATTTCCTACATACAGTGTCAATATCTACTCTTGGACCAGAAGAGGACCCTGCCATCCCCAAAGCCTGACCTGGAGAAGCCCTGGCTTTCCCTTGGGTCTGGGGTATTAGGGTCTTTGACATGTCCATGCTCCTGTGAGCTACCCACATCTACTTAGGTGTTCACTCTTTATACAGCCATATTGACCATTACACGCACCTACCATGGTATTTGATGAGTCCTGTGTTCCTGCAGGCTGAATGGGCTTTCTCTCTGTAGCTGCCTGTCTTCTTAATATGAAGCAATGCCCACTTCATAGTACAATGCTTCATCAAATCTATTGTGAAGTGAAGCTATACAGCTTTATGCATGTAGTTTATGGACTTTGTGAGAATAGACTGACGTTTCTCTTCTCCTGGCCTTTGTGCTACATACTCTCATGTATATTATAAAACTCACAATAGATTTAAATTTGATTTTGTATTAAATAACCAATTATCTTCTAAGTAATTTAAACAACATGAAGTGTATATTGTTTAATCTAACTATTTAGTTTTCTTTTCTAGTACTCTTCATATTTCTGTATACTTCAGATATGTATCTTCAATTATTTTTCTTCTGCTTGAGTTATTTGCCCCTTCATATAATGGATGTCTTCTGATTGTGAATTATTTTAGCTCTCATATATTTAAAAATGTCCTCATTCTGCCCTTATTTTAATGGCCATTTTTATATTGACAACTTGCTTCTCCATTCAAAAACAACAGGCATGTCACTCCGATGTGTTCTGGCTCATGTTATTTCCAAGTAAAATTTTCCTCCATTCAGATCTTTGTTCCTCTTTGTGGATGTATTTTTCTTCTTTATCATTCTTTTTTTAAGAAATTTGGAAATGATGTACCTTAACATAGTTTACTGTTGGTGTGTATGTGAGTGGATGTTCGAAGTATATAATTTTCAAAAACATTGTACAAGTTTGGTGACTAGCCCTCAGTGTCATTTCGTGGCCTCTTTCAGAGACTCATCGTATGACTCGCAGCCCTCTTGTCATTGTGCTCAGCTTGTCGCTTCCTGATTTTCGTAGTTTCTATTGCTGTGTCTTCACTTTGCTAATTTTTTCTTCAATGGTCTCCAACCTGATATTTATCTGATTTTGAATATGCTTCTCTTCAGACCTTTAGTTTTTATCTTTAGAAGTTTGACTTGGATTGTTTTTCAAAAACTATTTTTCAGTTTTTAATTGGCATGATCAAATACTCTTTTATCTTTTTTTTTAGTCTTCAAGTATCTTTGAAATTATTGTACAGTTAGTTTAGTGAAAATGCTGCTTGCATTTTCTAGTTAAAAAAAAAACCCTAAAAATTGTTTCAGGAATGTAGAGAAATATCAAATTTAAATAGAAAAAAATTCACCATAATTACTGCTGCATTGCAGTCATTTCTGCATTTCCCATGTTTCTTAAACTATCTTCTCAGATAACACATAATATAAAAAGCAGTTGTGAAAACCAGACATTTATATATACTTCTACAGTCTGAATGCTGGCATTGGACAGCCAATCATAGGCGTAGCAGCTTCAGTAGCAGGATATACAAATGCCTGTTGGTGCATGTCATTGTGCACATTTGCAACATCACTTCCGTATTACTGAGTACTATCATGACATTCCTGGTAAGTCCCAGTTGGTTTATAGTCCAAAAACTGGTCGATATATGAGCAGACAGAAAATTACTTCCAAACCTCCCACTGGTGTAATTTGCAGCACTGCAAACACCATTCTGAGTATTAGCCCCAAATCTCTCTGAAACAGACTAGAGTAGCCTCTGTTGTAGATTTCCCTGCCTCTAAAAGCATTATATCCACCCCTTCTGGCTTCAGAGTATCTGTCAAGGTGAAGCATTCTTCATGTCTCCTCTACCCCTGGAATGACCTGAGCCCCTGTCTTCAACCAACTGAAGCAGCTTGGGATTAATTGCTTGATTAGCTTCCTGAAGCACAGAGGTAAGGTCGCTGTGGTAGTTTGAATGGGAATGGCCCCTATAGACTCATGCGTTTGCATGTTTAGCCCATGGGAAGTGGGTGCTATTAGTTTTAAGTGTGGCCTTGGTGGAGTAGGTGTGACCTTGTTGGAGGAAGTGTGTCACTGTGGAGGCATGCCTTGAGGTCTTATGAGCTCAAGTCTGGCCAGTGTGTCTAAGTCTCCTTCTGCTGCCTTTGTATCAAGATGTAGAACTCTCGGCACCTTCTCCAGCACCATGTCTGTCTTTATGCCACCGTGCTTTTTGCCATGATTAAACCTCTGAAACTGTAAGCCAGTCCCAATTTGATTGTTTTCCCTTATGGGAGCTGTCATGATCATATTGTGTTTTCACAGAGATAGTGGCTCACTTGCTTTACGTTATTAGGTGTAAAGACAATATATGCTGCATGTGTTTTGGTTCTGTGAACAATTCCATCAGAAACAAGGAAATCCTGCAATTTGCAGCCAAATGGATGGAACTAGAGAAGATCCTCATGAGTGAGCTAACCCAGACTCAGAAAGATGCACATGGCATCTATTCACTTATAATCGGATTTTAGGCATATAGTACAGGATCACTGTACTATAGCCAATGCACCAAAAGGAACAGGAGCATAGACTTTGTTGCCTGTCAATGAGACTCTTCACCCTAGTGGTGCTGCCATGTAGGCCCCCAGTGCATGAGGAAGTTCTTAGGCCTTATATGACTGCTGAACTTGGGGGGAAGGCTGATATGTAGGGACACACCACTCTGGAGGAGTAGGATAGAAGGGAGATGGGAGAGAAGGTGGGAAGTTGGAACTGGGAGGGGTAGAAAGAGGGCACTGTGTTGGAGATGTAACTTGAAGTAATAAATAAACATTAAAAAATTCACAATTCTTCCAATTCAAAGAATACAATCTTCTGAGGAATTAGAAAAGTCATGATTGATGGCAAATGTTACACTATTCACATTTATCCCTCTGGAGGCCATATTGATCAAAATCAGAATAGGAGCTTTTCCATGTTAGAATTTGTTTAGAACCCAGTCATGTTCCCATAGACTCTTGTCAACATGGATGCCCATGGCAGGTCCTACCCCCATCTCTCCTCATTTTTTTCTGGTAAGTTCATCACATCCTGTTTTGATTTCAACAAAAACAATGGTTTTAGTCTCCTCACCCATGATCCCTTTCATTAGACAAATAAGTTTTTCATCCCATTCTACATTATGACATACATCTACAACCTTTGTTATGGTTTGCACTCAGTTCAAGTGGACCCAATATTGATATGAATGTAACCTGTCAGGAAATCTTCAGCAAGCTGGCTTTCTTCTTTTGGCCAGGTTGCCAAAATAACCCCTGTTAGTTTTTGCCTATCAGTTCTTACTTGATCCACAATTTTCCTTATTTGGGGTCTACAGACCATGCCAAGCATTCTATCAGCTTCACCAAGGACAAGGAAGATGTTCTTCTCAGACTGGTTGCCCCACATTCTAACATGTCTGTCAGTCTTCCAGGTGTTACAACACAGATTCCCACAGTGCTCTAAAAATATGGAATGTTTCACACATTTTTGTGGCATCCTTGTGCAGGAGCCATGCTAATTTTCTCTGTATCATTTCAGTTTTAGTATATGTGCTGCTGGAGTGAGCAATCTTTTACAACCTTGAACGTAACAAACATCATTTTAATTACTTTTTAATGTTCTTCACTATTAATTCTACCATGGGTCAATTTGAATTTCGTGCTTTTCTTTTAATTATGATAACATTTTTTTCTAACTTCTTTGTAGGTCTGATTATTTTATTGGCTAACAGAGATTATGAATTTGATCTTGTTAGGTGTTAGAAATTTTAGTGTTCTTTTAAAAAATTCTCCTGTCATATATTACATCCAAACTGCTGTTTTCCTCCCTTCTCTCCTCTTAGTTTCTCCCTCTCCCATCTCTTCTCTCCCCCAGATACACCCCCCACCCCCTCATACCTTCTCTCAGAAAAGAGCAGGCCTTCCAGGGCCAGAAACCAAACATGGCATAGCAAGCTGCAATATACCAGGCACATGCCATCACATCAAGACTGGACAAGGCAAATAGTAGGAGCAAAAGGGTACCACAAGCAGGCAAAATAGTCAGTGACAGCCTATGCTCCCACTGTTAGAAATTCCACAAGAACACCAAGCTACTCAGCCACAACATATATGCAGAGGACCTAGGTCAGACCTCTCCAGGCTCCCTGATCTCTGTGAGCCCCCATGAGTCCTGGTCAGTTGATTTTGTGGGCTGTGTTCTTGAAGTGTTCCTCACTCCTCTGGTTCCTCTGATCCTTCCTCCCCTCCCCTGCAGAACCCCCTGAACTCCACCAATATTTGGCTGAGGGAGTCTGCATCTGCTCCCATCAGTTATTGGATGAAGTCTCTCTGGTGACAATTGTGCTAGACTTCCATCCCTGAACACTCAGCAGGCAGGACAAACTAAGTGGAAAGTTTTGTGGCTGTGTTGGTATCCTAATCCCTCCACTTGAAGCCTTGTCTGGTTATAGAAGGGGACATTTCAGGTTCTTTGTCCTCTGTTACTAGGAGTCTTTGCTCCTTTGTTAGGAGGAGCCTCTTACTAGGAATCTCATAGATTCCATGGAGTTTCCATTGCACTAGGTTTCTACATTGTACCCAAAATGTCCCCAAAATCCAGTAGTTTCTCCCAATATTTTCTCCCTCCCCCAACCTAATCCATCTTGTTCCCAACCTCACCCAACCCCAGTCCACCAGCAAAACCTATTCTGTTTCCCCTTCCCAGGGAGATCCTCGCTAAACCTTCCTTGTTACTTAACCTCTCTGAGTCTGTGGATTGTAGTGTGATCATCCTTTACTTTACAACTAATATGCACTTATAAGTGAGTAAATACCATGTTTGCCTTTCTGGATCTCAGTTGTCTCACTCAAGATGAGTTTTTTTAGTTCTATCTATTTGCCTGCAAATTTCATGATGTCCTAGTTTTTAACAGCTGAGTAATACTCCATTGTGTAAATTACCACATTTTCTTTATCCATTCTTCGGTTTAAAGACATGTGAGTTGTTTCCAGTTCCTGGCTATGAATGAAGTCAGAACATAATTGAACAAAATGTCCTTTTGGTAAGATGAAGTGTCCTTTGGGTATACGCCCAGTAACAGTATGGCTGAGTCTTGAGGTAATCAATTCTGAATTTTCTGAGTAACTGCCATTTGATTTTCAAAGTGGCTACACAAGTCTGTACTCCCACCAGCAATGGTGGGGTCTTATCCTTGCTCTACATTGTCTCCAGCATGAGCTGTTATTTGTGTTTTTGATCTTAGTCATTCTGATGGGTATAATATAGAATCTCAGAGTTGGCTTGATTTGCATTTCCCTGACGGCTAAGGATGTTGAACATTTAAATGTTTCTCATCCATTGAGATTCCTCTGTTGAGAATTCTGTTTACCTTTTAAAATTGGATTATTTAGTTTGTTGATGTCTAGTTTCTTGAATTCCTTATATATTTTGGATATTAGCCTTCTGTTAGATGTGGAATTGGTGAAAAAAATTTCTGTGGGCTGCTGTTTTGTTTTACTGATAGTATCCCTTGCCTTAGAGAAGCTTTTCAGTTTCATGAGGTCCCATTTATTAATTGCAGATCTTAGTGCCTTGGTGTTCTGTTCAGAAAATTGTCTCCTGTGCCAATGCATTCAAGGATTTCCCCCACTTTCTCTTTGATCAGGTTCTGTATATCTGGTTTTATGTTGAAGTATTTGATATAATTGGACTTGAGTTTTGTACAGAATGATAGATATGGATCTCTTTGTGTTCTTCTACATATGGACATTCAGCTAATCTAGAACTATTTGTTGAAGATACTTTTTTTTTCTCTTGTATATTTCTGGATTCTTTATCAAAAAATCAGGTATCCATAGGTAGGTATGTGGATTTACATCTGAGTCTTTGATTTGATTCCATTGATCCACCTATCTGTTTTTATGGCAATACCATACAGTGTTTATTACTGCAGCTCTCTAGTACAGCTTGCAGAGATGGTGACACCTCCAGAAGATCTTCTATTGTATTGGTTATTTTAGCTATCCTGGGGTTTTTGTTTTTCCATATGAAGATGAGTATTGTTCTTTCAAAGTCTGTAAGGAATTTTGTTGGAATCATGGTGGGATTGTGTTGAATCTGTAGATTGATTTTAGCTAAGATGGCCATTTTTACTATGTTGATCATACTCATCCATGAGCATAGGAGACTTTTTTATCTTCTGATACCTTCTTCAAAGACTTTAAGTTTTTATCATACAGGTCTTTCACTTTCTTGGTAAAAGTTACACCAAGACATTTCATATTATTTGTGGCTATTGTGGAAGGTGTATTTTCCATGCTTTCTTTCTCAGTGTCTTTGTCCTTTGTATCTAGGAGGGCTACTGATTTTTTTTTCTTTTTTTTTTTTTTTTTTAGTTAATCTTGTATTCAGCCGCTTTGCTAAAGGTGTTTATGAGCTGTAGGAGTTCTCTGGTAGAATTTTTGGGTTCACTCGTGTATACAGTCATATATACAAATAGTGATACATTGACTTTTCCTTTCTAATTTGCATCCCCTTGATCTCCTTTACTTGTCTTATTGGTCCAGTTAGAACTTCAAGTGTTATATTGAATAGGTATGGAGAGAGTGGACAAGCCTTCTCTTGTTTCTGATTGTGATGGAATTGCTTTAAATTTCTCTCCATTTAATTTGATGTTGACTATAGGTTTGCTATAAATTGCCTTCATTATGTTAAGTATGTCATTGTATTCCTAATCTCTCCAAGACTTTTATCATGAAGGGGCATTGGATTTTGTCAAAGGCTTTTTCAGCATCTAGTAAGATGATCATGAAGTTTTTCTTTCTTTTTTTTTTTTCAGTTTGTTTATATGGTGGATTACATTGACAGATTTTCATATACTGAGCCGTCCCTGTGTCTCTGGGATAATCTCTTTGATGTGCTCTTGAACTCAGTTTGAGTATTTTATTGAATACTTTCAAATATTCAGGAGGGAAATAGTTCTGTAATTCTCTTCCTTTGTGGAATCTTTGTGTGGTATGGATATCAGGGTGATTGTGCCCATATAAAATGAATTTGGCAGTGTTCCTTCTATTTCTATTTTGTGAAATAATTTGAGGAGTATTGGCATTAGCTTTTCTTTGAAAGTCTGGTAGAAATCACTAAAACCATCTACCCCTGGGCTTTTAGTGGTTGGGAAACTTTTAATGATTGCTTCTATTTCCTTAGGGGCTATAGGTCTATTTAAATTGTTTATCTGATCTTGACTTAGCTTTGATAAGTGGTTTCTATCAAGAAAATTGTCCATTTCTTTTAGATTTTTCCAATTATGTGAAGTATAGGATTTTGAAGTGTGATGTAATGATTCTTTGGATTTCCTCAGTGTCTGTTGTTATGTCCCTCTTTTCTGATTTTGTTAATTTGAATATTCTGTCTATGTGTTTTAGTTAGTTTGGATAGGGGTTTGTCTGTCTTGTTGATTTTCTCAAAGAACCACTCTTTGTTTCATTGATTCTTTGTATTGTTCTCTTTGTTTCTCTTTTAATGATCTTATCCCCCAGTTTGATTGTTTTCTGCTGTCTACTTCTTTTGGGTGTGTTTGCTTCTTTTTTGTTCTAGAGCTTTTAGGTATGCTGTTAGGTTGCTAGTATGAAATCTCTTCAACTTCTTTATAAAAGGAATTAATGCTATGAGCTTTCTTCTTAGCGCTGCTTTCACCATGTCCCATAAGTTTGGATATGCTGTGCATTCATTTTCAATAAATTCTAGGAAGTCTTCAATTTTCTTCTTTATTTCTGCCTTGACCCAGTAGTAATTCAGTAGAGAGTTGTTCAGTTTTCATGAGTTTATAGACTTTCTGTTGTTTTTCTCATTGTTGAAGTCCAGCTTTAATCTGTGGTGGTCTGCCTAGCTCTGCCAAGACAAGGTAAGCAAGTCCTTCATAATTCCTTCTCTACAATCAACGTCTGTCAGAGAAATGAGGACAAATGGCTGAAGATTGATGCTTTAATGTATGGAGAGAAAATGGGAACTGTCCAGGCAGCCACTGGTATGTCATTTCTTAGTTTTGGAAGCTGCTGGCCCTGCACTTCCTATATAATCAGATATATTTATCCCTCTCAGGTCTCTGAGGTGGTTGAAGAATAGATAGCTAGAGTCTCATAGTTAAATTTTGAATTGTTTAGGAATCAAGAGGGTGTTCCGGATCTAAGGAGATGTTTTTAAAATTGTGATGCAAGTTAGTATGAAAGTTGAGTTATATATAGAACTTTAAACTCATGGAGATGGTTAGATAGTAGAATGTTAAAGTCAGGTGCCAAATACATATGGACTGGACATTGGGAATGTATGCTAAGCCATATAACTCTCATAATTGTGGTCTATTTATTTCTGTTGTTTTGCATTGTATTGATTGTTATAAGAGAAAGAACCATTTGTTTGACTGAAAGGGGGAGCTGTTGGGGGGAAAAGATATACCTTTAAAAAAAAGGGTAGAGGATGGGGGTTTGAGGGGGAAGAGGGTGAAAAGGTGAGACAGGAGGGGGGAGTAAGAGGAGATTGTTATTGAGATGTAACTTGAAGAAATAAAAAATAAATTATAAAAAAAATCTGTGGTGGTCTGATATATAGGGGGTTATTCCAATTTTCTTGTATCTCTTAAGACTTTCTTTGTGAACAAGCATGAGGTCAATATCAGAGAATGTTTTATGAGGTGCTGAGAAAAAGGTATATTCTTGTGTGTTTGGGTGAAATGTTCTGTAGGTAACTGTTGGATCCATTTGGTTCATAACATCTGTTAGCTTTATTATTTCTTTTTTTAGTTTATATCTGGGTGACCTGTCCATTGGTGAGAGTGGAGTATTGAAGTCTCCCACTATTAATGTGTGAGGTTCAATGTGTGATTTAAGCTTTAGTAATGTTTCCTTAACAAATGTAGGTGCCCCTGCATTTGGGACATAGATGTTAAGAATTGAAATGTCATCTTGGTGAATTTTTTCTTTTATGAGTACAAAATTCCCTATCTCTTTTGATTAATTTTGATTTGAAGTCTATTTTGTTGGATATTAGAAAGGCTACACTAGCTTGCTTCTTGGGTTCATTTGCTTAGAAAATATTTTTTCAACCCTTTACTCTGAGGTAATGTCTACCTTTGATGTTGAGGTGTGTTTCTTGCATGCAGCAGAAGGATGGATCCTGTTTTTGTGTCTATTCTGTTATTCTGTGTCTTTTTATTGGGGAATTAAGCCAATTGATACTGAGAAACATCAATGACCAATGATTGTTGGTTCCTGTAATTTTTTGTGATGGTTGTGGTGAGTCTGTGTGTGTGTGTGTTTCCTTCATTGGGTTTTGCTGGTATCAGATTATTTATTGCCTGTGGGTGTATTTAACCTCCTTGGGTTGGAGTTTTTCCTTTCAGTATCTTCTGAAGGGCTGGATTTATAGATGAATATTGTTTAGATTTGACTTTGTCATGAAATATTTTATTTTCTCTATATGGTTGTTGACAGTTTTGCTAGGTATAGTAGTCTATGCTGGTATCCATGGTCTTTTAGAGTCTGTAATACATCTTTCCAGGCCCTTCTGACTTTTGAATTTTCCATTAAGAAGTCAGGTAAAATTCTAATAGGTCTGCCTCTGTATGCTACTTAACCTTTTTCACTTGCAATTTTTAATATCTTTTTTTCTTCTGTATGTTTAGTGTTTTTATTATCATGTGGGACAGGGACTTTCTTTTCTGGTCCAATCTATTTGGTGCTTCTTGCACCTATATGCATATCCTTCCTTAAGTTAGGAAAATTTTCTTCTATTTCTGGTTTTGTTAAATATAATTTCTGGGTTTCTGAGCTGGGATTCTTCTTCTATTCCTATTATTCCCAGGTTTGGTCTTTTCATAGTGTCCCATATTTCCTGGATGTTTTGTGCTAGGGATTTTATTTTATATTTAACAATTTCTTTGACCAGTGAATCTATTTCTTCTATAGTATCTTCTGTGATTGAGATTCTCACTTTCATCTCTCATATCTTGCTGGTGATACTTACATCTGTGATTCCTGGTCCTATACCTAGATCTTCTCTTTCCAGAATTCCCTCAGTTTGAGTTTTCTTTATTGCTTCTATTTTGATTTTCAGGTCTTAAACAGTTTTCTTCATCTGTTTGGGTTTTTTGCTTGTTTTGGTTTTTCTTGGCTTTCTTGATATTATTTAAGGGATTTATTGATTTTTCCCCAATTTTTTTTTGTTTGTATTTTCCTGTATTTCTTTAAGGGATTGTTTTCCTTTCCTCTTTAAGCATCTCTATCATCTTCATAAGATTGGTTTTAAGGTCATTTCCTTGCACTTCAGATGTGTTGAATTATTCAGGTTTTGCTATCATAGGATAGCTGGGCTCTGGTGTGCGATGTTGCCCTGGGTGTTGCTGATTTAGGCATTTAGGCATCTGGGTTTGGGATCAGTACAGATCTAGGTGCTGATTTCTGTGTTTGTCTCTGTTGGATGGTTGTTTTGTTCCTTGGTTTCTGTTTTCTCTTTGGTCTTCTAGTGTTTATGTCCTAGATTTCTGGTCACTGGTATGACCTCTGGTCAAGGGAGTCTCTATCTAAGTTGGCGGCTGGACTTCTGGTGGGGCTAGCTTGGCCTTTGGTACTGCCTGAGTGGGGACAGGCTATGGTGATGAAGATGAGGATGGGGGGAGCACTGAGTGAGTGGAAGAGGTTCACTGGAGGGCCACCTATCTCTGGTTCTGGTGGCCAGTGTGGCCTCTGGTCCAGCAGAGAGACAAAGTTTATCTAACTCTTTCTTGACTTGCTTGGCCTGCACCTGTTCTGTTCTTTTGACTGGTGTGGCATGCACCCGGGGAGCAGAAGTCTCCCAGTGTTGAGCCAATGAATGGCACAAGAGTGGGAGTGCATGTCGGTGGGGTGGAGTGGAGGAGGGGGCAGTGGAGTGGGTCTGTGGGAACCTAATCTAAGGCACGGGGCAGTTCAGCTGGCAGACAGGTTACTCGCCCCAACAGGTGACTGGTTTCACCTGCTCCTGGGCAACAGAAGTCCAACAGAGTTGGGGCTGGGAGCATAGCAGTAGGAGAACATGGTGGTGGGGTGGCTTGAGGGGGCAATGGAATGGAATGGGTCTTTGGGAACTGAATCTAGGGAGTGGAGCAGTTAGCTGGCAGGCAGCAAGTCACTCGTTCTTCTGACTGGTATGGTATTTTAGTGTTCTTATAAATATTTTGAACTTTATTCTGAGACATTGTGAAATAATTTGGAAGTTGTTTGAAACTTTCAGATCATGCCTGTACTTTATCAGGCTAGATTAGAGCAGTTTAGGACTAATTTTCCTAAAGCATAACCTTAACTTTGCACAGTTAAGAATTCCTTGAACCTGGCTGGCAGAGTGGCCCTACATGTTTTTGGCTATTTTCCATACACCCCTTCCGCCCTTGCTGGCCTTTCTTAGTTTCCTATTCCCTTCATCTGGCCAGTGCTGAGTCTAACTCCTAATTCCTGAAGTGGACTTTCCCAGCCTCCACAGGGTTCTGCATATCTGCAGAGGCCTCCTGCAGTATCTTCCCTGGATACTTTCACTATTGCTAAGAAAACCAGCTTTGTACCTTTCCTGCTGGTGGTAAGGTCTGTAGTGACATCATCCACTATTATAGTCACTCTTCCGATGCACAGTATTCTTTGCTGTCTAGGCACCTTTCCACATGGGTCTTATTCCTTCTGGAACTTCTCTCTACCCTCACAAATTTTCACCCGAGGAATTCTTCTCTTTTCAGATGCATCTCAAATGTTCCTTGCAAGGAGGGTGTCCCTGTCTCTGGTCTTGGCAGGATCTCTGTGGTACAGAGTAAGGCTGTTTTGCTGTTATTTTCTCCTCCGTCTCTGACTCAGTAGCAGGTGAAGAGACCATGGGTCACTGCAGGTCATCTGAGAGTAATAACTGAAGAATGAATGAAGTCTAAGATGCCCATTGAGAAGAACAGTAGATGAGCGGGAGAAAAACACTCAACATTGCCCTTGGATCTGCTCTGTGAACTACCAGGTGAGGCTGCAGAGGTAATTTCTCTAGTTCAGAGGTAAACAATACTACTTGGCAAGAAAAAGTGCATAGCTTGGAGATGAGAAGGGAGAAAGAAAAGAAAAAAAAAAACCAACCATGAACCAACATGAACATGACCCCTGTCCTTGCTCTGGGGCCCAGGTGCCCAGTATAGACATTATTGCTGCACGGGTGGGCTTTTAAGTACTGTCTGCCAATATTGACATTATTCCATCCTATGTAAGGAAATCAAGGTAAATTGGTGAACAATCACTTTCAAAGCTAATTGTTGAAACCTGCAGGTCAGAGTTCTCAAGCTAATGCCTGTTGGCTTATTGGCAATTTCAGTGTTTCCTCTTTAAAAAAAAATCATATTTTGGTCTCTTTTCCCTATGGCACGAGGAAGAATTCTTAAATTTTATTTTTTGGGGGGCAGGTTAAAGGGCTTCCTGATTAAGTTTTCTGAGCCGTTATTTTCTTTTTACCCCTCTGATCTCTGACACTTCTTTCATTCCTTCTATTGGATGTTAATTTAACAGCAGTGTCTGTCTTCTTCATTACCCTTCTGCAAGGATATTTAGAAATCTTGGTAAATCCAATCCCCATCCTTCCTTGTCCTCCTTAAATCCCTGGGAGTGTGAGGAAATCCTTCATGAATGAGTTGTTGGTGATGGAGGCATGGCCATTCACAGGCAGCTCCCTGAAGATCCTGGAAAGAGTGAATGATGGCAGAAGCTCAGTGTGTCACTGTCAGGATTCTCTCCTCCACAACAAACCCTGTGCTGCTGGTGGTGACCCACCCAGTAAAGAGCTGTATACAGATGCTCATGTCTCCTTGCCTTCCCCTTATCCCACAAATCTTTGGCTGCAGTGAATGACAACTGAGATGTTTGGGAATTCTTATTTGAGGAAAGAAACTGACAAGCTACCTGTCCTTTCTCTACTAACCCTTGGCATGAATTTGAGCCTGTCAGTAGATTTCCACTTATTGATGAGCAGATCACAGAGTAGCCCCTGGGCATGTTTTCAACTTAATGAAGAAAAGACAGTCCCTGACACTAGAACTCTTCATCTCACTGAGAGCATCAATCAAGAGGTTCTCTGAGCTCCAGGCTGCTCCAGGAGTAAAACCTTAAACATGGGAAAGGCTAGGGCCATGGATGGGATTGGTATGGAGTCAGAAATTTCTAGTTCATTTCAGGGTCCCCTCTTTGCCTCTCTGTGGGTTCTGCTGAAAACAGAGTAAAATTAGGAGTTGGAGTTGATGGTTGCTGGGAGATAATGGGAATAAGGGGATGTGTGGCAGTGGCTTTATACTTGGCGAAGTGTTTTGTCATCTTTAGAGATGAAGGGGCAGTGATGGGAGACTCTCTTTCAAGCAGTTTACTGTCATTTCTATTTAGTACACCAACCAAACAAACAACAAGCAAAAACAAACAAACAAACAAATGGAGACCTGAAGCTTGTCTTGGAGATTACTCTTTTTTTTTTTCAAATATTTTTCTGATCATTGTTTTTCTAATTTTGTGAATTTCGCATCATACACCCTGTTCCCTCTCATCCCCCACCCTCCACCCTTGAAACCTCTCCCAACATTAAAAATAAAAAGTCTCATTGTGGAAGCTGTAGTGGTCTCAGTGTGTCCTACAATATTTCCTTTTTTCCACAAGTTTCTGCTTGCAAATGTTCATTATAATGACTCCTTGGTCTGGTACAAGGCCTCTGGTTTCTGCTACTTTGTCAATACTGGAACCTCACTGGGACTCCTTTTAGATATACTGTTGTTTTCCTCTGTCATGGAGATCCTGTAGTTTTAGGTTTGTGGAGCTGACCTCTTCATGCACTCCAGGAGTTTGTCCATGGGGTATATGCTGGTGTGAGCCAACTCAAAGTCCTGATTCTGGGCCTGCAACCCCCACATCCAGTGCTAGTTCCACTGTGCTACTCAGATAAGACGCATGGCCTGCTCTCCCAAGTGCTACAGCAGTTAAGGGGCTGGACAAGTTCTCCTCTCATGTGCCCATCAGGGCCAGCTCTTCCACCTGCTACTTGTGTTGAGGGCATCAGAGAGTGGAGAGGATCTCTCTCTCTCTCTCTCTCTCTCTCTCTCTCTCTCTCTCTCCCCAGCACTACCAAAAAGCAGACAAAAGGCAGGGCTGGCTCTCCCACACTCACTCCCTCAGGGCTGGCTCACTCACAACTCCAACATCCAAGGCCAGCTGTACTATGCTGTCCAGGCTAAATGCAGCTCTCCCAAGTGCTGTAGCATGTGAGGGACAGGAACAGCTCTCATGCTCTTGTGGCCCTGTCAGGGCCATATCTTTTGTCCATGACTGGTGGTGAGGGCAAAAGTGAGGGGAAAAGGCAGGGCTGGCTCTCCCTCACTCACTCCATCAGGGCTGGCAGGGCTGGCTCATTCACAACCAGGGCCAGCAGGGCTCTTCTAGTCTCTGGCTTGCTTCCTGTCCTGGGAGCCCATCTGGTGTTTGCTTGGTGCTGGACTGGTGATCATCACAGGCTAGCTCCCTGCCTGGTCCACATGGTGTCGAACTGGTATTGGTCTCTGGCTTGATTTTTTTCCCAAGAATGTTAGGCTACTATTCACTCAGATGTTCATAGGTCAGAACACTGAATGTAAACATAGCCTCTCTCCTCTCTTCCACTTGCTGATGTACGTGTAACACAGCAGCCACATCTGCAATTCCTCTAGGGACAGGGAGATTACTCATTTTAATGATTTTCAAATGTGTCTTCTGCTAGGAGAAACTTCCTTTTTCTTTCAGAGGAAATCTAGTGCTTCTATAAGAGCTCAAGAACAGACCAGACCAGAAAAGAGAAATAAGACTTTCTTATGAGGACAGGGAGAAGTGACAAGAAGGGTTGGGTTGGCTTATACACCCTACATGGCTTCTTTGAAGCCCTGGAAACCATGGGTCTAGTTCAGGGCTCTCCAGCCGAGTTTCAGAGAGGCACCCCACTTATCAAAGTTCAAATTTTCCTTCAAGGCTGGTTTCTGGTTCCTCTTTCTTCTACAGATGGATGTCCACTTTACAACAGGTATCCTAATGACCCTGGGGTAAATAGGTGAGCTTTCTGTCCATTGTTGGGAACTTTTGGCCCAGCAGGTCTGCAGGTTATCTTCCCACCCTTTCCCTGCTTCTCCAGAAACAGTGTTCTGTAACTGTGTGACAATTCCTGTTTCTGTGACGGAGGAGGTTTGTACTTCCCCCCAGCAAGAGCAATGATTCCCTTGCATTGGCCAGAAAACTGCAAAATGTCCTTGTTATTGCTATCACTATACAACTCAAGGCAGTCTATAACATACTCTCTCTCTCTCTCTCTCTCTCTCTCTCTCTCTCTCTCTCTAGGGTTTTTGAAACAGGGTTTCTCTGTGTTGCCCTGGCTGTCCTGTACTCACTTTGTAGACCAGGCTGGCCTTGAACACACAGAGATCCGCCTGCCTCTGACTCCTGACTGCTGGGATTAAAGGCCTGCACCACCACGCCTGGCTATTACAGACAGCTGTGAACTGCCATGTGGGTGCTGGGATTTGAACCTGGGTCCTTTAGAAGTCAGTGCTCTTAACTGCTGAGCCATCTCTCCAGCCCCTACAACACTCTCTTTATTAGAACACTTATTCAGAACATTCGTTGAAGCTGGCAACAGCATCTTTGTTGACTTTGCTCTTTTATTCTGATCTTTTAAAATTTCATTCAGTGTTTGGTTTTTGAGACAGAACAAGACTGTCCTTGAACTTGTCATCCTTCTGCATCAGCCTTCAGAATACTAAGTGTCTTGGTTAGGGTTTCATTGCCGTGAAGAGACACCATGACCATGGCAACTCTTATAAAGCAAACATTTTGTTGGGGCTGGCTTACAGTTTCAGAGGTTTAGTCCATCATCCTCATGGCAGGAAACATGGCAGCATGAAGACAGACATGGTACCCGAGGAGCTGAGAGCTTTTGGTCTGAAGGTAGCCAGGAGGAAACTGGCTTCCACAGGAAACCAGGAGGAGGCTCTGATTCCTCACTGGATGGAGCTTGAGCAAGGAAACCTCAGCGCACACCCCCAGAATAACATGCTTCTTCCAACAAGGCCACACCTACTCAAACCAGGCCACACCTCCTAATAGTGCCATTCCCTGTGGGCCAAGCATTCAAACACACCAGTCTATGGGGACCAAACCTACTGAAACCACCACACTAAGATTACTCAACTAAATTTTTGTATTCCCAAAGTCCATGGCTGAAAGCTGTCACTGCTGTTATTCTCTGAGCTCCTCATTGGGGTACCCCTAAAATGTTACTTTTGGCCATGAGCACTTAGGGGCTAGAAGATTAGCATGCTACTGGCCATGTCTTCATTATCCTTTGGACCTAGACTCCTTAGTCAGTCAAGTTGGTAGTTATGAATGGCAGTTATGGCTCCCAGCATTCCCTGTTTGGGGACGTCCCTGGCTCATCTAGCTCTGTAGTTTCCACCAGATGACAAATAGGATTTGGTCACTTTGCCTGTACTGGGGAGTTAGAGCAGGATATAGGTAGAAAAGGTGGGAAGGGACTGTCTATAAATACTAAAAAAATTGCTCTACTGTCCCAAAAGGTCTGGCATTGGACAGTTGTCCACTGCCTGTTTTTATGAATTGGTTTTAGCCTGTGATACTGGTCAATAGATGACTTCTACTTTCTCATTCTTTTCTTATTTTCATACCTATTATGAATGACTTCTCCATAAAAAAGCACTCCCCAATATCTATCCAAATTTTGAGAACTGCCCCCCTAAGAATCTTGCAGCAGGACAGGAAACAGCTTTCTACTAATCTGTCCTTATCATAGTGCTTCATCATCTGTCAGTCTGGGCTGCAGGCAAGCGTTCAGATTGGTTAATTCCTAAAGGCACACTCTGTTTCCTTGCTTTCCTTGCCACTCAAACTATGATGGAGTAATCAGAGTGAACGAGAACTTGATTTGAACAAATATGTTGAAATTAATTCCATCTTAAAATATTAGTAGTAAACCCTTTTGTTCCCCCACATATGGTTAAGATACACTGGCCTAGGATGAAGCCTTTAGATGAAGAGTCTAGTGAAGATCTCTTAAGAGTCATCTTCATTGGCTGATAGGGTACATAGTCTCTTAGAACATTGGGGTACAGGTAGTTGAGGATGACCCTGAGACTTACTTGAAATGGCCAGGGTATTCTTGATGGGTCTTCTCGAGCTTTGAATGGTTTAATGACTCTTTGATTGACAAGGACTGGCTGTATGGCACACTGCATGAGAATGTCTCAGAAACTTCTTCTCAGCTTGGAGTAGGAGTAAAAGCTGCCTCTTGGTGTGTGCCATAGGGTTCCTGCAGAGTGCAGGCATATCAAGAGCCTAGCAGGACCACAGTTGCAGCTCTACACACAAAGACAGCCTTGGCTTCTGAGAGAGGTGAGCCAGAGAGAGGCAGGGTGGCAGAGCTTGGATGCTCTCTATGATCCTTCCAGCTTGTGTCTCCTCTCAGCTCTCTAGTCTCCCCTGATTCTCTCTGAACCTGGCCTGAGAAAGTCCCCAGGGCACCAGCTCTAAAAATTTATGGAGAAAATGGCTCCGTGTCCTTTTCAGTCTTAGATGTGGCAGTGGCTTTGATACCTATCCAGGCTGGCTGCAGCTGAGAGCAAGGGGGCACAGGGAAGGAAAGAAATGTGAGTGTGATCTTTCTGTCTGTACCCCTCTGGCCATGCTGATCCCCCGAGCAGCAAAGGCACTCCAGTTTTGCAACTGAGCACTGGTCAGTCATGAATTGCCCAAACAGGTACTTCTGGCCATCAAAAGCTTGAAGCAGTTAAACTTGCTTTCACCTTTGTTGCAGTTCCCTTAAAAGAAAATAGAGAGATCTTCGAAAGGTGGAAGGGTGGCAGGCCAGAAACGTAAAGTGTGTGCAATCACTCAGATACAAGTGGCACCACTAAAAATTGCCTTCATATATCAGCTTATGGTTTACACACTCTGGCAGAAAGGACACTAAAAGGTCAGCATGAAAAAAAAAATGTCTATGTCAGGCCTGGAGCTGTGGCCACAAAAGTGACGAGAAGACCTGATCTCAGAAGGGTTCTAGAGGGACCTGATAAGTGCGTGATGGGGTAGGATTCATTTTTCTTTACTCTTTATTTTGCTTTATTTTTAAGGAAATTGCCTGCTAACGTCAGCAGAGAAGCTAAGGTATAGACTCAAAGTAACCTTTCGCTCCGACCCCTGGTGACAAGACGGATAGTTCTATTCACCTGTGGGTGAGCAGCAGAGGCTCCCTGCATTTTTTTTCTCCCTTTTGCTTGGATTCAGGATATATTTGTTTGCAGAGAGGAATGTCACGCTTCTGAATGCACTGCTCAGTCATGTGCCTGCGGTGGTGAAATCTGTGGAGGGGAGAAGAGACAGGAGGGAGGGAGAGTGGTGTGGGGAAAGGGCAAGCTGTACTCTGGGGACTCTGAGTGATGCCAGCTCAGATCCAGGAACAAATCTCCAACCAAATGATAATGGAGAATGTGCCTTCCAACCAAAAGGCTCACAAATGCACTGTGAATTAATAATGCACCCTTTCAGTGGTGATTGCCTTGTGAGATGGTCTCAAGGAGCACTACTTGCTCATGCACTCTCGGCCCCACCCACAGAAGTGAGGCTCTCTTGAAGTTTTGTTTAAGACTGACTCTCCTCTTACTTTATTAACTGTGTAACATTTTTAAGGTTATTTTTTCCTCTCTGTCTCCTCCAGCAAGTCTCTATTGATCACTGTTTACAGTTATAATCCCTTTCAAATTTATCATCCATGACTAACACCACATGTATTGATTAGCGTTGACGGATGTACCTCTACAGCGTAGACCTGCTGGGATCTTGGTTCATGAAATACAGCAGAGATGGGAAGAGACGGAAGAATACATCTTCCCTTTCTCTTTTGATATTCTTTTGCTCCCCCTTTTTTTCTAGCTGAGAAGAGTATTTTTCTACAGAAATTGAAGAACTCCTTTGCATATTTTAATAATACATTCTTTAACCCTCTTTTGGGGAGGAAAAGAAGGGACTTTTCAGTGCAACTGTGTGGCTGCCAATAGGTCCTAAAGGAGATCAGATTTATGAGTGGCAGCCAGACATCTTTAACCTACAGCCTCCAGTAACAAGGATGTAAAGACTAGTTATTTTAGGAACAAATTTGATGTCACTTGTGACCACAGACAAGATATCTGAAATCTGAAGTACAAATGATGACATTTGTCAATGGTAGAATTTTGTGTCCTTTTTGGCTTGCTCTCTGACATGCCTTCTTTTCCTGTTATAGCTATGGATCATGAAGCTGTTCCCCTCGCCCTTGTCCAGTAATGTTTCTGGGTCTCTGTGTCTTGGGACAATGCCCTGTCCACTCACTTTCCTTATGCATATAAGGCACCCAGCCTGCGTGGCTAGTCCACCCAGTTAACTTGCTAGCCTAGCCCCAACCTGCTCAGATCTGGTCCATACCTGGAGCCAACACCACAGCCAAGCGTGAGTACAGCCATGTCATGTGTGTGATGGAGCAGCAGTCCTGTCCTACCTGCCAAATAGTAAGGTCCAGAGTGTTACCCAGGACCGAAGCTCCCCACCCTTATTCTTAGACCCCCAAGGATGTCTTTTTATCTGAGAGGCTTTTCTTATGGTCTGCACCCTAGGACCAGACTTGAGATCAGAGTGAAGGACTAGAGGAATCAAGGGGAACTTAGAGAGCTTGTAGCATAGCTTACTAACTACACATGGGGGGGCTGATGGCGCTTAAACATTGGGGTAAATTGTTCCATGTCACACAACAAGTGTGAGGGAATCCTCTACCCTTACCCCTCACCAAATAACTAGTTTTCTTCATTCTTCTGGAGTGCCTTCACCTCTCCCCTATTCCCTTTTGTTTCTCCCTATGTCCCATTCCTTTCCTCCTATCCTTCCCTACCAGCAGTCCCTCAGCGACATTCTAGAGCAAGAGGGGGAGTCACAAGGACTCTACTCAGCTCACTTTACTTTGCAAAGCCATTTTCTAACAAATTCAAAGGGTTCTTTACCACAGAGAATTCACATTAAAAAGTTAATTTTCTTTCCAAAGGAAAGAAGGGAGGCATACTCAGCTCCTAGGGGAGGGCACATCCACATAGTGGTGTGCAGTCCTGTCATGCTATAGTGCCTTTGAATAGCTATTTAGTTGACTCATATGGAAATGATATTTTGTCCTCCCTCACCGCCTCTACCCCCACTATTGACAATAATTTGATGGGATGTTTTTTTGCCTCTTTACTTATCTATTCCCCACGTTTTCATGGTCTGTTTGTAATAGTATTTTGAGTTCTTTGCACTATTTTAAATTAAGTTTCTCATATGGATCTTATTACACCTGAATACTGTTCAGCTATTTGATGACATAGTTGTAAATCCTCAATAAAAAGATCTTTAATAATCAGTTGGCATTTATTTAGTACACCACCCATCTTATTAAATCTAACTCCTCAGGTTTAGTAGGCCAGTTTATTGTGTTCCAGCATCGGAACAGTGGCGTTCTAGTTCTGCTTCGGAGGGCACTTTCATTATAGACTCCTGTTTTTAGGCACTTATAATTTTCTCAAGTAGCACATTTATTTCAATGTGCAATCATTTTCAGTTCTCTTCTCCCTCCCTCTCTCAACTCGTATCATTCCCAACCTCCCCCTCCCCCACATTTTTCAAAAGTTTAATATGGAAATACATCTCAAATTTTAGAGGAAAAAGCTGTGTCAGTGGCTGAGAATAGCTGAGCAAAGCTGCCAGGCTCCTCATGATTCAGACTCTTGCTTGGTACCATCGGTTATCTTGATGCAAAAGTTAATGGGGGAGGCTGGTGACCCCAAGCATTTTCAACTGTGTCTTTCCCTCTTGGTTCAAGCTTCTCCAGCTGTTCCCAGTGGTAGAAAACTGGAGAATCCAGCAGACAGCACACAGTTTAGAAGGGAAAACAAATGTCCCTTTTTGTTACCCATTCTTGTCTCCTTCTTGTCCATTTTGTATGGAAGTATGAATCAAGCTTCATCACCCAGAGTTCTTTACACAAGATCTTCCTCCATGCCCACTCTTTATCTGCTGCTGTTAACTTTTCAGATCTCTGAACAAGCATTTCTTTCTTAAAGATGCCTGCTGGAACTGTGTAGAATGAGTTGATTCTGTTACACGTCGTTTTAGAGCACGCCGTATGCTTCTGTTTTTTTAGTGGTTTGCTACAGCCGGTACATACTGTCTTATGAAAAGCATTGGTCGCAACTCCTTACCCAGTGCTTCCACCTTCAAGCCTGGTTGTAGTTGACTAATTTGCACAAAAAGATGGGCAAATAGGGCATATCAAACTCTACTTCCTCCCATGCATGCTAGTGATAGTTTGAGACCGAATCCTGTTTCCTCTCCTAAAACTTATACTTTATGAGAACCGGGCCTTTGTCTATTTTGGTCTATGTTTTATTTCTGTCTCAGTGTCTGGCATATAGTTGGTAGTCAGAAGACTGTATTTAGGAAGAAGACTTTAGAATAGATGCTGTCTTATTTGAGCAAAGGGACTGGACCATTCTAAAGATCATAGACTCGCCAGATCAAGATTCCCCATGATGTATCTCTAGGAATATTTCTTCTAATATTAAGATTTAGCTTCCCAAGAAAAGAGAAATTCTTAGATGCTTAGCTGATTATGGTTGTGAAATGATTGATCATGTAGCCCTTGACATTGTGTGACCAGGTACAAAGAAGAGGAGTGCATTTAGTCAAGAGAAAAGGTTGCTTGGCAGTCTTTTTAAATCAACATTGCTTAGTAAAGTTTACTATAAAATCATTGCAAAAATAAATAAAAATCTCACCCAAATTAGCCAGACTCACAGTCTATACATCTCAAAAGCTTCTATACAGTTAGAATAGCCATCTGAAGCTGGAGAGCTCACTTTAGAAGGTATTGGCATACACTTATCTACCACAAAATAGGAAAATCCATGACATAATTAGAACAAGAAAAATAATGAGTTTTGTGTCTTTGCTCATGACTCCTGTCCACTACCTGCATCCAATCCTCCCTCATCCCTGAATAATATATCCTTAAGCATTCTCTTGTCAACTGGCTGTGATGGTGTGTGCCTGAAATCTCATGTGGGAGATTGAGGCAGGAATATTACAAGTTCAAGACTAGCCAGGACTATAATCACCACCACCACCACCACCACCACCACCACCACCACCACCACCATTACCACCACCACAACAACAATACCAAGTCAGTTCTCTTGTGTTCTGCTGGGTGGGTGTTCCCATGGGTTTCACATTCTAGATTCTGAGTTCGGTGCTTTCTTGGTTTTCTCTCTTTGCCCTGTTTCTCTCTGGGCAATCACTATCTCTTTGGAAACTTCTGGCTGCCATCTAGTGAAATGAGGTTTGAGCTTGGCATTGGGAAGACCTGGCTATAAAGCCAAGTTTCAGTATTATTGTGTAGATTTAGATATTGATTCCATCCTGCCAGATCAAACATTCTCATGACTAAAATATGATGTCCCATATAAGTGTTACTTTATATATTAGACAAATAAGTGAGAGAGTTGACAAATGTGAAGTCACCTCATATTTCTAAACTTTGCCATCTTTTCTCTTGTATTTGGATTCTTATCTTGTTGAAGCCGAAAAATGGGTACTAGAGAAGGTAGAACTACTCGTGCAAGGCACTGCTTGGGTGAGATGAAGAAAACCTGCTTGTATTACTTATTTAAAACATTTCTTCTTGAGAGTTTTGGTTCCTATAAAGAAGACTGAATAAATTGACCAACCTTTACACTAAATACAAGTAGAAAAAAAAAACCTACAGCAAGGAACTATTCGAAGTCAGAACAGAACTAAGTTGGCAGTGTAAGCTAATAGGGACCAAGACTAGGGACATCTCGAAATGACAAGAGGCAAAGTCAGGCTTGGAGACGCTTTCCTAGTGGAATCTACAGGAACCAGAGAAGAGGCTAGTCAAGGACCAACTGCTGGTTGTAGCTCTTGACAGTCTCACAGGGCTGGCATAGAAACTGAATTCGTGGGTTGCCAAAGAGCAAGAAAGGGTAAAAACCAAGCTTGCAATTGGATCAAGATAAAGTTAATTGTGTACCAATGTTCAGAGACTAAAGCCCAGCTCCAAATCACCTTAAGGCTTAGTTGCAATAAGGTGACCTGGGTTGCTAGAGTTCCTACCCATCCCTCAAAGGCAAATGTAAATCTTTTCAAGAGGACAATTTTGTATCCTAATCCTGAAGTTGCTCTAATATTTTCTATATACAATGTTGTGCAACAAATAAAAATATCCAGTCATATAACATAGACAGCAATATGATACAAATTAAGATAAATAAGATATTTTATAAACACACCAAAAAGCATCAATATAATGGAATTATCAGCTTCTTAAATGGTCATGTATGTTTTTGATTGCAAGAATAAAAAATGGGTGATTGTGAATTTGGGAGGATATATAAAATATTTTAATAAATAAATATTTCTACTATTGAAAATTATGATTGTGATTAAGAGCTCAAAGAATAGGTAATAAATAGACACTGCTTAATAGAAGATAACTTCAGTATAGCTTAGAATAAAATATTCAAAATGAAGCATATGTATAATAGAAAACAAAAAAATGAAAGAAGATGTTGAAGGAATGCAGAAAAAAAAGTCTGCCCTGTGAATGAGAAGAAAATCAGGATAGAAGAGGGAAGATTGGGTAAAAGCAGCATTGTAAAGGACAATAGCTGACGTTTCTTCAATCTGTAGCAAGCCGTATATGAAACAATGTGAACTCTGAGCATGAAACAGAGTAAGTTGCATGTGACATTACTCTGATGAAAGCAACAATCAACAACCTACTTTCTTAACAATGACAGTAGAAGTCAGAAGTACACGGACTCAAATAGCAGCAATGTAGAATAATGTGCCTATTAAAATTATTCTAAGAAAAGAAGGCGTAATGAATATATTTCCTGCTAAGCAAAACAGAGAATGTATCATTATAGATGTATAGTAGAGAAAAGCAGGAGAAATAGTCTGTAATAATTTCAGGCTGAAGGTTATGAATATAGGAGGAGCAAAAGGCCTAGAAATGTGGATACATGCAAATGAGTCTGAAATATACAAATGATAATATAATATATAAATTATATAATAATCTTTAATTATATAAATAATAATGCCATTGGGAAGAGTAAATACAGTCTCTCTGACTTATGATGGTTTCATTTAAGGATTTTCAACTTTATCAAAGTACAAAACTAATACTTAATAGAAAGTGTGCTTCAAATTCTGAAGTGGACCAGAACTACAGACCTATGGATAGACACTTTGCCTGATACTGGGCAGCAGCAGGGAGCCAGTCAGCCGCATGGCCAGACAGTGTACAGCCATGTTCTCAGTAAGCCATGTTGCTCTGCTATCATGTTGTGAGGGTTTATTGTATTAAGTAAATTTTCAACTTAATAATATTTTCAACTGACAGTAGATTTATTAGAGTGTAACCCCTGCATAAATTGGGAAGCATCTGTATATAATTAAAATGCACTATAACAATGGCAGATAAATTGGGGGAAAGGATGGAATTAAAGTGTTGTGAGGTCCCTGAATCATTTGGGAAAAATGAAAGTGTGAATTAAACTTAGACAGAAGTGTAAGTCATGACTATGTATTTTTATTTGTAGGTAGGCTTAAATAAAATGCAAACACTGTCATTAAAAGAATGCATAGAAAGGTAATAGCAACGGAATAAGTAAATATATTTAACCAGTGAGAAAAAAAGGAAATGAATGATAGGAAAAGAATATAGAAAATAGAACATTGTAGGATAGGAAAAGTAGAAAGATCATAGTTTTAAATCCAAGCACATCAGTTACTGTAGTAAATATCACAGATTAAATGAACCGGTCATGTAAGTTGTCAGCTCATATAAGTGACAAAATCAAATCATGTTCTGCTGTTGAGAGGCAACTCAGAGACCTTGTCATGCAGAGATACTGAAAACAGAGTACTGTCCCAGAATGCTCAAGGCCCTGAGTTCCAAACCTAATACCTTGCCAAAATCTAAAAAGTTTAAACATAGGAAAACATCAACCAGAAGAGTGCAAATATAGCCAAGTTAATGTTAAAGAAAATTTTAAAGCAAAAATATTATTGGAGATGAAAATGGATATGTTTTAATGACAAGAAGGCTGAATTTACTACAAAGATATTACAGGTCCAAGTCTGTAGCCACCTAGTAACAGCCCTGAATGTGCATCAAGAGGTTTAAAGGATAAGTATATTTAAAGAAGAAGATTCTATTGCTGTGATAATACACCATGACCAAAAGCTCCATAGAGAAGGTTTATTTTAGCTTACAGTCCATGATGGCAGTGTGGGGGCAGCTGGTATGATGGCTGAGGAGCAAGTTCAGAACTCAACATCTTGACCTGGAAGCAGAATGCTTGGAGAGCAAACTGAGAACAGTGTGTAGCTTTTGACATCAGAGTTGCCTCCAGTGATGTACTTCCTCCAAGAAGACCACAGTTCCTAAAACCACCCAAACAAGGCCACCAACTGGGGACCAAGTATTCAGCCTCCCAAGGCTGTGGGAGCCATCTTAATAAAAGCACAACAAGCAAGGGAGAAGTAGAGAATTAATAATTGAAGGGTAATGAATACAACATGCAGCCTGAAAGTTAGTGAGGAGGAAGGATGCTGAACAGCACAGTCCATTGGCCTAAGGAGTACGTAAAGGTTACTAAGTCCAGTAATGTACTTTTTTTTTGTTCTGATAAAAAATCATGAAAATGCTTTATTGTCATACTTTATAAGAACAATTTATACACAAATGCTATTTTTAAGAAGTTGTAAAGTCTTTGTACATCCCTATCCAGTTTGTACATCAATAACTTCTTAAATATATATGACTGATTTTTTTCTTTTTTAAAATTTATTTGTTATTTCGTTAAGTTACATCTCAATCACAATCCCCTCCCTACTCCCCCGTCCAGTCCCACCCTCCCACCCTCTTCCCCCTCTAACCCCATCCCCTTTCTTTTTTTTAAGTTTAAGGCATATCTTTTCCCCCCAACACCACCCCCTTTCAGTCCAACAAATGGCTCTTTCTCTTATAACAATCAATACAATACAAAACAACAGAAATAATTAGGCCATAATTATGAGAGTTATAAGGCTCAGTATACATTCCCAATGTCCAGTCCATACATATTTGGCACCTAGCTTTAACATTCTACTATCTAACCATCTCCATGAGTTTAAAATTCTATATCCAACTCAGCTTCCATCCTAACTTGCATCACAATTTTAAAAACATCTTCTTAGATCCGCAACTTAAAACAACTCTGAGATTCCATCTCACACCCATCAGAATGGCTAAGATCAAAAACTCAAATGATAGCACATGCTGGCGAGGATGTGGAGAAAGAGGAACACTCTCCCATTGCTGGTGGGAGTACAAACTTGTGCAACCACTTTGGAAATCAATCTGGAGATATCTTAGAAAGTTGGGAATAGTTCTACCTCAAGACCCATCCATACCCCTCTTGGGCATATATCCAAAAGATTCTAAACAAAACCACAAGGACATTGTCTCAACAATGTTCATAGCAGCTTTATTTGTAATAGCCAGAAACTGGAAGCAACCCAGATGTCCTTCAACTGAAGAATGGATAAAAAAACTGTGGTACATTTATACAATGGAATACTACACAGGTATCAGAAATGAGGAAATCATGCAATTTGAAACCAAATGGAGGGAGCTAGAAAAGCTCATCCTAAGTGAGCTCAGTCCCAGAAAGATAAACATGGTATGTACTCTCTTATAAATGGATATTAACCATACATCACAGGATAACTATCCTACAACCCATAGACCCAAATAGATAGGAACCTAGCATATCTATCCTAGGAAAAATTTCAATCACCAGTGAGTCATGGAATCTGCTGCAGGTTAGTGGAACACCTTACCCTAGATGGTATGCCATATCAAGCCCCGGTACAAGTGGAAGCTCTTGGCCCTCACATGACTGAAGAACTGAGGGAGAGTGGTATGTGAGGGCCCACCTTATCTGAGGAGAAGGAGAGTACCAAGTAGAGGAATAATGAGAGAGAGAGAGGGAGGGAGGGAAGGAGGGATGGAGGGAGGGGCCAGGAGGGGAGGAGGGAGGAAACTATGTTCTAGAAGTAACTTGAGAAAACACACTATATGTCTGATTCTTAACAACTAAAACATACCCACTATGATTAACTTGAATCTAATTATTTAGATATCTTTAGTATTTTTAAACCCAAAATCCTAAATATCACCATTTATAAACCTTATTACGTTTAGTTGCTTTCTTTCTTCTTCTTTTTTTTTAATGTTTATTGTTTCAAGTTACATCTCCAACACAGTCCGCTCCCCCCTCCCTCCACCCCTCTGGCCCCACCCACTCACCCTCTCTCCCTTCTCCCAGAAATCATAATTCTTTTTTTGAATAATTAGACCACAATTATGACAATCACAAGGCACAACATACATTCCCAATGTTCAGTCCACACATACCTACAACTGACATAAATACTCTATTATCCATCTATCTCCATGAGTTTAAAGTTCTATACCTATCTAATTTTCCATCCTAACCTGCATTACCAACTTAAAAACATCTTCATAGACCTAGAACATCCTTTTAAATCCTAAGCAACTTGAAATTTAACTGTGAGACTATAACTATCTGGTGTGGAACCATGTCAGAGACCTGAGAAGGATAAATATATCTGACTACACAGGAAGTGCAGAGCCAGCAGCTTCCAAAACTAAGAAATGACAGACAACTGGCTGCCTGGACAGTCCCCATTTTCTCTCCAAACATTAGAGCATCTATCTTTGGCCTCTTGGCCCCAGATCTCTGATAGACATTAATTGTAAAGCAGGGATTATGAAGGAGTTGCCTACCCTGTCATATGTGTCATAATTTAGCATTTACATGTTGAATTCCATTTCATTGGTAACCACTACCACAGAGTCATAGCCACCACCATTTCCAACAGTTTGTTTTACGTTCATAGACAAGGTACATCACATTGGTCAATGCAGTAGTTTGCAATGCAAGTAAAAACAAGTTTTCAAATAATTAAAATCTTATAGAATATACTGTATGAAAAAGGTAAAAGACCCTATGGATCAATCAGAAATAGCTTGGAAAGACTGAACTGTCAAATGCTTGGAATTAACTAATATCCTTCTAAATAATTATTATATTGAAAAATAACAATGTAAATGTAAAAATATTTGTAGTGCAATGAAAGATGGCATATATTATGACTTTAGAGATGCTATCAAAATATGAAACAGTGCATAAATAAAAAATAGCTATATCTGGTAGTTTAGAATGGTGAAGAAAAAACAATAAACATAAGAGTGAAACATGATGAATACACTGTGGGTATGTAGTGAAGATGTTTACAACAGCCAAGAGTTCATTCTTCAATACATCCAAAGTTGATAAGCCACATATCAGACTGATTACAAAGGACAAGAAATGTACAAAGTGCCAACTAGGAACGAACAAGAAGGTGCAATACAGATACTGTTAGTGTTTCAAAAGAGGAAAATAAAGAAAATTACAAGTCACAGAAAAATTTAGAAATTGCAAAAAAATAGATGAATTCTGACAGGATAAAAATGTACAAGAGAAATATCAAATAAAAAATATGGTCTTTAATTACAAGCTTTTCACAGACTTTTCAGGTCTACATGATCTGACAAAGCATTTAGATTTTTACTTGAGATCCATTTTACAGCCTAGAATATGTTCTACCTTGGTAAGTGTTCCATGGCCTTTATCCTTCCTTTATTGTGGTACAATTTTTAAAAAAATCTCAACTATTTCTATGTTTATACTTCAGTGCTGCTAAGCAAGGTCATATTGCTTTCCAAACAGATTTCCAGAAATTTTTTAACTTGCAAAATTAAATCTATACACATCAGACAACTCCGGGTGCCCACTTGTCCTCAACCATGCTCTTGGTAACCACTAGGCTACCTCAGACTTTTATAAACTTTACTACTTTGAAAATCTCTGAATGAGATTATGTAGTACTCGTCTTTTTGTGATGGCTTCTTTCTCTTAACATACTCTCAGCTCATCTATATTTAAACAAATGCTAGAATTCCCTTGTATGTTAGAGACAAGCAATATATTTTATCCACCGTGCTAGCTCTTTTTGTTGCTGTCATCAAATACTGGACAGAAACAACCTACAGGACGAAAGATAATTTTCATGTTTCAGAGGCTTCAGCCCATCATAACAGGTAGGGTCCAGGGAAACTAGCTAACACCATGGCTGACTGGAAACAGCAGAAAGGATACAGGAAGCAACCAGCAAGACAATAGCCCACAAAGGTTGGCCCCTTCTGTGACCTACTTCCTCCAATGAGGTTCCACCTCCTCCTTTTCACCCTCTCTCAGGGCCAACATATTGTGAATCCATCAGCGAATTAAGCCGTTGAAGAGATCAGAATCTTCAGGATGAAATCACTTCCCCAAAGCCCAAACACCAGCAACCAAGCTCCCAAGACCTAAACCAGTGGAGACATTTCATACCAAGGTGTCACACCCCTCCTTCAGTTATGTATGAGCAACCTCTTGGCTACTATACTGCAGTAGACACAGATGTAAAAATATTGGTTTTGAGGTCCTGCTTTCAATTCTTCTTTTTCCCATATACATAGATACAGATTGAATGGATTATAAGGTAGATATGCTCTTAATTACTAAATGTGTTTAATCGTTCTAACAATGCCTCACCCCCCACCACGGGCACTCTCACATACAAACACACACACACACACACACACATACACACACACACACGCACGCACGCACGCATGCACGCACACATAGAATGTTTAGAGTTTAAATATAGGATCATGTTTTATGAGAAACAAATAATTTTACTTCATTTTCAGTTTAGAAGACTTTTGTTCCTGTTTTTCTTGATAATTTGACCTGTGACTCACGGTGACATGTTAATTAGTCACGGAAATGACCACCATTTCTGGATCTTGACCTTAAAGGAGAGGCTTGTAGCCTTTTACCATGAAGTGTAATTTTTTGGGGGTGGGTTTTTCTTATTTTCTTATGTGAAAGCAGTTTCCTTCTGTGCCTAGTTTGTGAAGTGTTAATTCTGTTTATTTTTAGAATGAGTGTGTGTTTTTCTGTTGTTGGGTAGATTTTGTGAAAATGTCTGCTAGGCCATATTGTCTGACTATATTGCTCTGTTCTGTATCTCTACTAATTTCTGTCTTGTTTATTCCACCAATTATTGACAACATTTTTAAAACTAATAGCTAGTTCTTAGTGTCTCATTTTCTCTATTACTTTTGCTTTGACATTGTAAATGCTCTGTTACTAAGTGGATAAATGTCTCAGATAACCATTTCCTCATATTAAATTGATTCTTCTATAATTTTGAAATGACTTTTATAAATATGCTCTGAAGTTTATATCCGTCCTAATGTAACCACTCTTTCTCTTGAAAAAGGTGTTAAAATAACATATATTGCTGTGGTGCTGCCATGTAAGTCCCCAGTGTATGAGGAAGCGCTTAGCCCTCATATGACTGCTGAACTGGGGCCGGGGACTGATAGGTAGGAACACTCCACTCTGGAGGAGTGGGACAGAAGGAAGAGGGGGTATTGGGTAGGAGGGTGGGACTGGGAGGGGTGGAAAGAGGGCACCGAGATGGAGATGTAACTTGAAGTAATAAATAAACATTAAAAAAAATAACATATATTGTCGCATTTCTCTTTTTGAATCAATTTACACTTTCAACTTTAAAGTGAGTTTCTTTTAGTTAGTCCTCTCTAGTAGTTCTCTGACTATTGTGTTTTAATCACATTATTAGACACATTAAATCACATTATTTGCATTAACTGTGCTTACTGCTATACTTGGACTTAGATGTGCCTCACACAGTCTGTTTTTACTTGTGTCATTTTGTTTTTGCTTCTTTCTGCCTTGTTTTCATCATGTTGGTGTCGTGTGACCCAGCTTCATCTCTTCTGCTGATATATGCCCTATAACCTTTACCTCTTCTGTCAATTCATCACGTATATCATCACCTTTGCTCAGTATTTTCCCTTGAGATGAAAATATGACTAATTGTTTATTAGTAAATTTGCCACATTAGAGGATGTTAGTGAAAAAATATTTACATTGAATGGTTTTGATAAAATTCAAAATATATTCACATTTAACTCCTAGAAAAAACCTGAAATATATTTTTATTAATATGATCTGTCTGCAAAAAACAAACTTATTTATATATCTATGTTTAAAGACATAATGTTTAGTGCATTCTTGCGCAACTGGGAATGAGACAAGGAGGTTGGATAGCTTTATGTCATTCAGCATTCCATTGGAGTTCTCCATAGCACAATAAGTATCTATAGAAATAAAAGGCCCACAGCTCCAGAGAAGTGATACTCTTACTGTTTATAGGCAACATGGTTTTATTAATAAGAAAATCTTCAAATATTTGCATATACATTATTAGAATTTAGAAATGAACTTAGGAAGGCTGCTACAATATTGATACACCTAACAGGTGCCTTTATGTTCCTAAAATATAAAATGAATAATGAAAAGATTAACATAGTAGTATTAAAATAGGAAGCTCTTTTAATAGAGATAAGGTGGTAGTTGTTTGATATTTATAAGAAACACTTCAAAATATTATTGATAACTTTTTGAGTAAATGTTTTTAAGATGGTAGTTCTTTCTATATTTTTCTACAGAGACAACACAAGCTGTAGAAAACTCCTAGGCGATTCACCCTGTGGATATGGAAAGCTTAGTCTAATATATGTGTGGGAATGCAAAGACTTGTGGATAGTTAAACAATCTCATAGCAGAGCCAGGTGGGAAATGCACCGGGTAGCGTAGCAAAGCATGTGCGGTGCTATGTGGCGCTATGGCTAGAAAGGCAGTAGTGTGGTTCTGGCATGTACTTGCACAAAGTGATCAAGAGATCCCAGAAACAGGATACCATACATGGATGCTTGACGGAGGCCAGCAGTAGAATTTCAGGATGGGAAGATACTAAGTCCTTTGTTCAACAACACAGCAGTGTTGATTTCATAGCTTCCTAATGAAGTTTGACTTTCACCATACATCACACAAGTAAATCAAATAGCGGTGACTTGTGTGTCTAAATGTGAAAGCCAAAAAATATTAACAATTCTGGAAGATAATTTAGGACAATCTCTTTATGACCTGAAGGTGGGGAATGTTGTCTGAAAAGCACTAAATGTTTAGGAAAAGACTGAGCTACATTAAAATTAAGAAATTATGCATATCTATTGTTAAAATACAAGCCACAGAGTGAATGATATTTTCAATATTTAGAATAAACAAAATGTTCATATTCAAGCTACATTAAGCGTGTCCATACATCAATATGAAAAAGATATATGGACTAATATATCTTTTAGACTAATAGACTAATAAAAATGGCTATGTAATTTAGTAAGCCCTTCATAATGGGAGAAATATAAACACCTATGAGCCTGTACAAAGGTATATGACCTCATTAATAACCAGAGAAATGCTAATTTAAAATATGATGACCTGTCACTATGTGTATATATATATATAGTGGTGGTGGCTTGAATGAGAATGGCTCCCATAGCCTCATGTGTTCAAATACCTGATCCCCAGTTAGTGTAACTGTTTGAGAAGGATTAAATCTGGTCTTCTTGGAAGAATTATGCCACTGGCTTTGAGGTTTCAAAAGACTTACAGCATCCCCAATGTGCTCTCTCTGCCTTCTTCTGTTAAATCAACATTCTCAGATGTTCCTATCACCATATATTTGCTCTACCACCATGGACTCTAACCCTCTAAAACTGTAAGCCCAATTAAATGTTTGGTTTCTTTTTATTTTTTATTTTTATAAGTTACCTTGGTCATGGCATTTTATCCCAGCAGTGGAAAAATAACTAATTCAGTGGTAAAATAACATCAACAACAAATAAATCAAAATAACAATAGCAAATAGAGCTGGTGTGGAATAACTATGCCAGCTTATACGAATGTTCTGAAGCCTGAGCATGGCTCCCTTCAGTTGGGATACCTACCATCCAGCTGTTCTGCTCTTAGATCTATGACATTAGACACCACACTGAAGGATGTGTGCAACTATTCTCACAACACTACTTGTAAGAGCCCCATATATGCCTTTGAGTAGTGGCATGGGTTATAACAAATGCACATATTTATTTGTAATATAAATATTACATATAGCTACCCCAAACTGAAAAATAACAAGGGAATCCAGACACAAACAAGTATCTGGGATGATTTCTTTCAGTAAAATTCCAAAAAGGAAGAGCAACTAATCCATGTTGTTACAAAGCCATTCCCTTTGAGCGAGGGAAGGACTGTCTTGGTGAGGGAACAGACTCATTTTCTGTTTCCAGTGTTGCAAATTATCACCAGTTAGTGGCTTCACACAAATCAACTTTACTGACTTATATTGGTCAGAAGTCCTGATCAAGGTATGGTCAGGATGTTTCCCTCTGGAGGCTCTAAAGAGAACTGATTTCCTTCCTGTTTCTAGCCCCTGGAAGCTGCCAGTTTTCCTTGATTCATCTTTCTTTCCTCATGTTTAGGAACCAGTAACATTGGACTTGGGGCCTCATGCTGCCATGTATCTAGTTCCCCTGTCTTTGCTTTTATCTTCTGTTCCTATGTTTAAAGAGCACTATGATTACATTGGAGCCACCTGGGTAATTCAGGATAATTGCCTTATTTCAAAGTCAGCTGATTAATAACCTTAATTAATTCCCATTTGCCACATGCAATATAACATAGTCATAGATCCCGGGGATTCAAATGTGGACATCTTGGGGATCCAGTACTCTATCCACCCCAAGAGTCATAAATACTTCTGTCTGTCTGTCTTCTTCTTCTTCTTCTTCTTCTTCTTCTTCTTCTTCTTCTTCTTCTTCTTCTTCTTCTTCTTCTTCTTCTTCTTCTTCTTCTTTTCTTGAACCTAATCTGAACTGGCAATCACTTTCATCACTAGGCTTTATTACACTACTAAACCTGAGTAATCCTTTCTAATTTTCTAGAAACTACAAGTTTGGAGAGTAGGGTAGCAAAAGAAATGTGTTATCTGTCCCGTGCTGTGTTAGTGATAGATGCCAGTGACACCCTCTCTTCTTCTGCCACCAGTTGGCTGATGCTGAGTGAGACAACAAACTGGAACCACTGTGCTTCCTTTCCTTCCGGAAGTGTCAAAGGAAATCCATGGAGCTTCCAAGTCACCTTGCACGCTGAGCATCTTCTCCCTGACAAATCCCAAAAGTGTTTCATGCTTCTCATCCTGGAACAGGAGTCACTAGATTCCCCAAGATTCTGTTGTACAATGTTGACTCTCAATTTTGCTTTAATCATGTAAGTTAGACATCAGCCCAAGAGCCAAGTTCCCCTGTTCTTATTTGAGTTGTGAAAATAAATTTCAGCACAAGCAGCCACCCAGCAATGTCTTTGCCGCCTCGTCTGTTGGAACAGACTCTTCCCAAGATGACTTGGGAAAGGTATTATGTGATTTCAGCATGCCAAGCACATATCCATGTGTTATGCGGCATGATGCATACAACAATTAGAAAAAAAACCAGATAAATTATTAGGACAAGTGCCTTTTTAGTATGTTCCTTTCTTTCAAGTGTGTGAGCATTTCTCTCTTCTCAGTTCTAGCAGAAAAGAATTAAACCACATTTTGGACTGACTGGCTTGTTTCTTTCCTACCACGTCACATTGTTTCCCCTTTGAGTAAGGTTTGGCTCCTATACTGAAGGAAACAGAGCCCTTAGTGCTGTTGCAGAGAGCTGCTTCTCACCACATCATGGTGTTATCTGTCCACCTGTATCTGCCAGCTTGATTTACTTTTCCTCCCCCTTCCTTTATTTTTGTAGCCTGTAGGCTACTTCTGGGAGGGAGGGCATGAACTTTGATTATCACTTCATGTCCTCCCTTTGAAATCTATACGATGATTTAGACCATGTAGCTCTTTGCCCTGTTTTCCCTTTCCAGCCATACAGTAAGCACATTGACTAAAACTTGCATCCCATCAAGGAACTCAGCTATGTTTGTGCGAGTGGCAAGATGGGAAACAAGGGGACTCTGCCAGCTTTGCTGTTACAGATAGTTTGTCAAAACCCTCCAGCCATGATACTTTCCACTGAGAACGCTGTGCCCTGCATCTAAAGGCACCATAGTCTCTGAACAATCAGGCCTTCTGAATTCTGAGAGAAATTAAGTTAACGTTAGTGTTCCTTTCAATGTCGTTTGAAGAACATGGTGATCTCCTTCAAGAACAGAAATCAGAGTCAGTAAAATTGAGACTTTATCATTAAATAAGTCAGATGCCAGATAATAGCATGAGACAGTGGTAAGTTTAATTGTCACGTAGAGAGCTTACAGAACTACAGATTATTGATTATTGAGGATCGCTCTCCACACTTAGATGTTCCTATTCAGGCCCACATGGATTCCAATGCCTCTCCTTTGTGGACTACCTTGAGTCCTGCTGGGATTGCATTTCTCCTTCTTGATGTGTACAAGTTCTAGGTAGAAATGGGCTTTTATCTCTAGAAGTCTCTCATGGAAATCTGTGGTTTTTGTTATTCAGCAAGGATAGTAACTAACACATAATAGGTGATCAATAAATGTATAAAGAATGAATCTTGAGCTCTTGCTGAGGTTATGGGCCAAAAGAAAAAGGGCAAGCATGTTTACCATTAACAGTACCAATATTGAAAATAACCTTAGAATTAGGATGTCATTCCAGTTCTATGATTCCAGGCTTGGGAACAAATCAAATATCCAGGTTATGGGAACCTACATGCTGAGGGATAAAGACTAGATTTAGAAGCTACTGCAAAAAGCAAAACAAACCAAAACCAACCACCACCACCAACAGAAAAACCCAAACCAGGTTTCAGATTGTTTCTAGAATGAAACTGAAATTGAGTATTTTGTACAACAGTTAGTCTTTGGACACTAATCTTTACTTTTGTACTGCTTTTTGTTGAAAATGTGACTTCTATTCTGAAGCTTATAGATGAATTGCAAAGTAGTTGTAAGGCTGGAGGTGTGGCAGCCGACTAAATAGCAATTTATCTAAGTGACTGGACAACTGGCTGGGGCAATGTGCTGTATGAGTTACAAAGTTTATTTTGCTTGATCTGTTTACTCATTTGCTTTGCAGAGATAGTAGAAAAGGAAATACAATGTTAATGCCAGATAGAAGGGAGAGTGTGAAATATAAGATTGACACGAGCCAAGAATGGTGTGCTCACTCAGGATTTCTGGGGAACCTTAATAGCCCTGAATTTTGCCTTAATGGTGAAGGATATGGGAAAGTCTTGATGAAATCTTCCCTTGGGGTGTTTATCAGCATCCCCATTACATATACTTCAAAGTCTAAAGGTTTGTGCTAGAATATGAAGATGATAAGGAAATATAGAAAAGTGTACCAGAGATGAAGATTTACCTTTGTTGTTCTTTGGTGAAAGGAAATCATATCCTGGAGATCCTCTGCCAGCTTCAGATGAGGATTCATGCTCCCAGTGGAGTCTAAATCAGAGTTTAAGCAGACAATTTAATTGAAAGTGTTCTTGCTTAGTAAGAAGCTGGGTGACTTTCTTCCTTTGTCTAAAGAAAGACATCTGCAGCCCCCTCCTGAAAAGTTCCAAGAGATGACAGGGCAAAGTAAATGAAAAGTTCAGCAGACCCATTAGGAAGCAAGGCCACGTGTTTAATGGATGGGGAAGAAACTGAACTCCAAGTTAGACTTGTAGAATCTTCATTTGCCAAAATTACGAGACATTCAGTTTAAAATAGCTGTGCCCAATCTGTTAAAAACTAAAAGGGAAACTTTCAGATATGAGGAGGGAACAAGACACCACAAAGAATGGCCAAGACGATTGTGATGAAATGATCAGGGTGAGTTTGTCGAACAGACAAGTGTGCTAATGGCAGGTTGCTAAATACAGTGAAGAAGCAGACAAAACCAAGCAGGGATTTCATCTAGTTAGGTGAACTACAATAGACACCAGCAGTACCAGCAAGGACCAACCGAGACAGATCAGACAGATCGAGAAGTTAGGGGACATGTGCAGTTGGATAAAAAGGCCTAAAATATATCTAATCAAAGATATTGACAGTTGTTACAGGAAGCATGGAAAATAGCATATTAGATGAATAATTTTCATCAAATGATAGAAGAGATTTTTTTATCAGTTACTTAGCATAAATCCTCATAGTTCAACATAAATCTGGTGGGATAAATATTGGAAAGAACAGCTATAAAGTATCAAAGACAATGAAAGTATCTTAAAAGCAGCCAAAGAACACTATATATTATCTGCGGAATATAATATTTATACCTTCCAGCATCAGCAACAGAATATAACAGAGTAAAGTCAAAACCATACAATGGAAAAAGGACAGCATCTTCAACAAATGGTGCTGGTCTAACTGGATGTCGACATGTAGAAGAATGCAAATAGACCCATACTTATCACCCTGCACAAAACTTAAGTCCAAGAGGATCAAAGACCTTAACATAAAGTCTGACAGCAAATCTGATAAAAGAGAGAGTGGGGAAAAGCCTCGAACTCATTGGCACAGGTGACAACTTCCTGAACAGAACACCAACAGCTCAGGCTCTAAGACCAACAATAAATAAATAGAACCACATGAAACTAAAAAGCTTCTGTAAGGCAAAGGATACTCTTTCAAACAAAAGGGCAACCTATAGTTTGGGGAAAGATCTTCACCAATCCCACATCCAACAGAGGGCTAATATCCATAACTTACAAAGAACTCAAGAAATTAAAGGCCAAGAAACCAAATAATCCAGTCAAAAAATGGGAAACAGAGCTAAACAGAGAATTCACAAAGGAGGAATCTCTAATGGCTGAGAGACATTTGAAGAAATGCTCAGCCTCCTTAATCATCAGAGAAATGCAACTCAAGACTACTCTGAGATTCCATCTCACACCTGTCAGAATGGCTAAGATAAAAAACTCAAATGACAGCACATACTGGGGAGGTTGTGGAGAAAGGGGAACACGCCTCCATTGCTGGTGGGAATGCAAACTTGTAAAACCACTATGGAAATCAATCTGGCAATATCTTAGGAAACTTGGAATAGTTCTACCTCAAGACCCAGCCATACCACTTCTGGGTATGTATCCAAATGATTCCTCACCAATCCACAAGAACATCTCCTCATCTATGTTCATAGCAACCTTATTTATAATAGCTAGAAACTGGAAACAACCCAGATGTCCTTCAACTGAGGAATGGATTTAAAAAAAAAACCTGTTGTACATTTACACAATGGAATACTACTCAGCTATCAGAAACAAGCAAATCATGCAATTAGCAGCCAAATGGATGGAACTAGAGAAGCTCATCCTGAGTGAGCTAACCCAGACTCAGAAAGATGCACATGGCATCTATTCACTTATAATTGGATTTTAGCCATATAGAACAGGATAACTATCCTACAACCAACACACCAAAAGGAACAGAAACATAGACTTTGTTACCTGTTAGTGAGACACTTTGCCCTAGTGGTGCTGCCATGTAGGTTCCCAGTATATGAGGAAGCTCTTTGCCCTCATATGGCCGCTAAACTGAGGAGGGGGATTATTATGTAGGGATACCCCACTCCAGAGGAGTAGGATAAGAGGGAGAGGGGGTACAGGGTGGGAGGATGGGACTGGGAGGGGTGGAAAGAGGGCTCTGTGATGGAAATGTAACCTGAAATAATAAATAAATAGTATAAGAGTAATATATTCTACATACTGCTCCCCCCAAACCCCCAAGCCCTTCATTTGGAGTTTTGCATAGAAAATCTCTAGAGAATACCTCCAGATATATTAAATAGTAGTTACCTTAATTTGAGGCTATCAAAATGAAGATTTCAGGTAAAAGGAAAATAATCACGTGGAAAGTCTGGGATCCTGGAACAATTGTGAAAGTAATTAGGAGTTAGATGAGAGGTTGGAGCTTAAATGTTCTAGATTTATGTAATTGTTAGGAGGATCATAATAATAGGAATCCATTTGAAGTTTGGAAATTTTCTATCCACAGGAAAAGAAAGTAGAAAGTGAGATGAGGGAGAACCTCTTGACCTTAAAGAAAGAACAGATTTGAAAAGAAACAAAAGGAGCAGGACAGGGCTACTGAGAAGGCCAGGGCTTAGTGGTGCTTGCTGTGGAAGCCTGGTGACTTGGAACCAGTTGAAATGGATGGAGATAACCATGTCCCCAGGCTGCCCTATTCCCTCCACACCCACTCAGAGACACCTCTATAAAGACGTCATGCACATACACAAAAGCAATTTGTTTAAGTAGCAGGGCAATAGAAAATATGTAGTAAGATAATAAAAATAAAAACCTAAATATAACAGCAATTACCGTAAGTGGAAATTAATTCTCTGATCAGAAAGCAAAGGCACCATATTAGATTCTTCAAGTATGCTAAATAGTTTTTTTAAATGTTTTTAACAGTGAATGACAGAGCCATACACATGTGTTTTTGTTTGTTCGTTTGCTTGTTGTTTTTAAGAACTTGGGAGTCCAAGGCAGGAGGCTGATGACTTTGAGACAAGCCTTGGTTCTAGAAACTGCGAAACACAGAAAAGCCGTAACAACAAACACCTAAAGACACATAAAACGCGAACGAGAAAGGCA
This sequence comes from Lophiomys imhausi, assembly GCA_907164525.1. Taxonomy (NCBI): domain Eukaryota; kingdom Metazoa; phylum Chordata; class Mammalia; order Rodentia; family Muridae; genus Lophiomys; species Lophiomys imhausi. Next base: position 2,129,925 of record CAJQZJ010032798.1, read on the forward strand.
TCTAAACAAATTCTAGCAAAGAGAATCTTGAAATTACTCTATTAACTTTAGAAAAAAACATTACCAAGAAAAATGATTCATCACATGATAAAATATCAAATTGTTAAAGGCTATCATAATCTACATGGTGGCATATCTTGACAATTTATTTATTCAACCAATATGGAAAGAATCTATTAGACAACTGAAGATTTGGGGTTCTATGCTTATTCTTTTAGTAAGTGGTGGGAAAGGGAGAGGAATCTCAGTAAGACTGTGGAGGATTGAAGAAGGCAGAATAATTTGGCTCAATGGACAGAGTACAATGGTCTGCCAGTTTAGAATTCACGTTCTTTCAAGAGCACATGAAGCATGTGTTATCACCAACATGCACTGCCAGGTCTCAGTCAATTTTCAAATGTCATTACTATACAAGCCACATTTTATGAACACAATGCAAGTTTACTAAAAGCAGCGACATGGGCTACCTAAAAGAAATGACTAAGTAATAGGATTGTCCCTACTGTCTGCAAGGGATTGTTTCCAGGATCCTTGTATATATGGAAATGTAGAGGTTCTCAAGCTGACATAACCTACGTTCATTTTCCAGTATGTTTTAAATGTTAGTTTTAAACCTTTTCTAAGTGTAAATACTATGTAAATAGTTGTTAGATGATTAAGGGATAATGAAAAGAGTCTGTTCGTGTTTATTACAGACACAATTTCATAGTTTAAATATTTTGAATCTATGATTGGTTGGGCTTGTCTATGCAGAACCAACTGACAAATATGAAAGGCCAACTTTATAATCCAGGTAAGTCATGTGTTGCAGAAAAAGCACAAGGCATTTAGGATTGCCTGATAATAATTTATGCTCCCAAATTATATGCTATAGCTCATGCTATGTCTAGAAAGAAGTTTTCAGGCTTACATGCTTAGAGAATAAGAAAAAGTGAAAATTAATGAGCTAAGCCTCCAGTTTTAGAACTTGGAACAGCAGAACAGTATAGAGCCCAAGAAAATAGAAGGGGATAGTAAAGATAATGCCAGAAATAAAATGATTGGAAAACAAATGCACAAGAGAGAAGATCAAAAACATCCAAGATGGATTATTTGCAAACACTAACGATAGATCTCTGAAGGGCTAGTCAGTGTGTCAGAAAAGAGGACAAAACAGGCATTATAGTTTTGATCTGAAGTGTCTGTACAGGCTTTATGCTTTGAAGTGCGTGTTCCCTTTGGTGGTGCTATTTTGGAAAGCTGTGTAGCCTTTGGAGCATGGTGCATAGTTGGCAGAAATGGGTCCCTAGGGAGAGATTATTGAAACCCTTAACCCAGCTCCTGGTCCTAGCCTTACTCAGCACCCTTGTCTATCATCCCATGGACAACTCCACTATACTCTCTGCTGCCCCTGGCAGAGCTATTCGGCCATGCCTCGCTGATATAAGGGCCTGAAATCTCTGGCCAAAACCGTGAGCCCAAATAAAGCTTTCCTCTCTTGAGTCTTTTCTTTCTGGTATTTGGGCACAGTGACACAAAAGTAAGTAGTACAATCAATGAGGACCAAGAGAAGGGACAAGATGAAAAGTGCTGGGGAGACACAAAGCTGAGTCAGCTTTTCATTTTCACTGTGCTAAATAGGATGTCTCAGTTGCTGTCTGGGAACTGCTGGGGGAGGGTGGAGCAGCCAGTGTGCACAGGTTATCTAGTGATCCGGAGGGGAGGGGGGGAGTGTAGAACTTGCTGGCAGGTGGTCTGGTAATCTGGGGATGAGATTAGGTGCAAGGCCTGGGAATTTACTTGAGTAGAAGTACCCCAAGGCTCTTCCTTTGGAATGGGATTAAGTGGGAGCATGAAAGGTAAAGTGGGTGAAAAGAATGGTGGTTAACAGATCACATTTGGGTAGCTTTCACACCTGGAACACTGGGCTTTCCTGCACTCTCTGTCTTAAGTGTTGGGTGACCAGCTAGCCTCTGTTTAGGCTCCACACAGGCCTCCTGGTGTTCCTTTTTGGATAGCCGCAAGTGACTATTGAAGAAGGAACATCTCAGGACTATCTCTGATCCCAGGGGAGCCTCTCATTGGGGATGTAGATAGTGATGGCTCATGGTATCATGTGACTGGCTCCCAGGCCCTTCCACTAGCTTGTGACTATCTACTACTTTTCTTTGTGCTCAATTTCTATTCCTGATCTATTCTTCCCTCCTTTCCAAGCCCCACTTCCCTTTTCTCTGCCTCCCTCTTTGCTACATCTCCCTTTCTTTTCCTTATACCTCAAACATTTTTTAAGTCCCTATCACCAAATATGGGCAAGGGGGGCAGATTTAGGATCTGATCTTTGTCACAGCTGCCCAACTCTGAGCTGTTAGTGTGGTCACAGACAGTGGGCAAACAAACAAATGGGTATGTCTCTGTTCCATTGAAAATTGTGGAAACTGACATTTGAATTTTGTCTCATTTCCATTTTTCTTTTGATTCTTTTCAGCCACTTAAAATATATATATTTATATATGTATCTATGTATATATTGTGCTGCACACATACTCACGGGCAGTACTGATCTCAGGAATGTGATGTTAATAAAAATAAATGCAGGCTAAATGTTGGTCTTACCCTCTCACAGCTCAGTTCCTGGCTGACACATGCCAAAGTGAGCAGCAGGTAGGAGAGACAGAAGAATGAGGAGGAGAGGCATCTTGCCCCTGAAGAGGTACCCTTCCTACTGCCCCCTGATGGTGGTGGGTTTCACAGAGCTCTACTTAGAGGTTCCATTGAGTCACCCCTGGCTGTCAACTTCTTTCCTAACTTAAAGCCTCGGTCTTACCATCTGTCTTTTGACCTTGAGAGACACTGGATTTGATCAGGAGGAAGACTCCACATCAACATGGATTACTATGAAGATTCTCACATGCTTTTAGGACCCTTATTACAGGCTATGGAGATGGGCAAGGAGAGGTGAGGAGGGTGCATTGTGTGCAAGAACTGTGTTGTGAAAGGTTTTTCCAACCCAAGGGCATCTTGGGAGCGGGAGCCCAGGAATACCATAGAGTCATATCACGCAACAAGCCTCACACAGAGATTTATTGGGGAGAAGAACAGAATGGTAGCTGCCTCTGACCAGGAAGAGAGACATAAGGGGGGTGGGAGAAGGAGAGGGCTTCTGCAGGGTTTGTGCAATGAGCTAGTGGAAAAGTGCAGTGTGACTAGTTGGGTTTGGCTGATAAGGCTGAGTCATAGGCTCAGGGGGCAGGGTGTTTTTCCTCAGCCCCTTTTTTCTACATGTTTCTCAGGTTGTGAGATTAAAATTTAACTGATTTCTAGTCTTGAAAATCAGGTAGATGTTTCTCCAGTAAGGACTTCATGAATAAAAACAGGAAGTCCCTGCTACAAGCATCCTGGGGAGACCCATTCATGTGGACCCACTTCTGTCTTTTATATATAACAGGACCCAGCTTGAGCACCAAAAAGTGGTCTCTGCCTTACAGCTTCCATGTTTGATTTCTCCTTCCCCCTCTTTTCTTTCTTCTAAGATTTAGCAAAAGGCCATGGAACTGAAATATGAATTGATTGTGCAAAACAAGCTAAAATCTGCCTTGGGGCAATATACAGATTTTTCATTTATTTCCCTTAACATCTTTGCAGTCCTTGAGTGTGTATATAAAGGAGAGAAGCCCTAATTTATCACAGGGAGCATAAGAGACACCGCTTTTGTCTTTGTCTTCTAATGATTAGATGGTATTGTCATTTAGAGGTAGGGGCCTGAGGGCTAAGGAAGCCCATTTAGACCCTGGCTCAGGCTGGTGAGTTTTTTATGATAAGCAAGCATCTTTTCACATCTCCCCACATTCTCTCAGTGAAAAGAACCTTGGAAAACTAGACTAAGAGTCCAGCTTGAGTATTTGCTAACTTTATTACTCTGTGTGTGTGTATGCTTAACCACTTAGAAAGCCTTGCGGAGCAGCCTATTCTTTAAAATGTTACAATTAACAGCATTTAATTTCTGGGGCTGTTGAGAGGTCACTGAGAGATCATTGGCAGATGAGAACTTTCTGAATGAGTATTTGACTTTGGAGACTGTTTCCAGAGTGTTCTCCAGATCACTCAAAGCGAAGCTCCTTCATGCTCCCAAAGACCTTGTTTGAGGAGATAATGAAGGATGAGGAGGAAAGCCAGATGATTTCTTGGTCCCAGTGATCCTTTGCCTCTGTATTTGTCCCAGTGAGAAAATCTCTCCTTTTCCCAAGTTCAGCTACTGTCTGCGAATTCTTAGGTCCTTCTTTAACACAGACTAGCTAGCAGCTTTGAGGCCCTTCCCTTACTTGCCAGTAGCTCTGAAATTTGGGCTCCCGTGTTGTTATTCTTCAAGTGTTAAGTGTTTCTTGGGTGATTATGTACATATATGTACTTTCTCTCTCTGTGTGTGTGCATATGTGTGTGTGTGCATATGTGTGTGTGTATATATCTAAAACACAAAATCTTCAAACTATTATTCACTCAATACCTGGCCAGTTCTGAGCCCATAGTTAGAAACAACAAGCACTTGTTTAGGAAAAACTAAGTTGGGACATATACATAGCCTGAATTTGAGTTTTTCTTTCCGAGGTCTATGAATACCTCATAGGCTAGTGCGTTCTCTGAGGCTGCTTAACTGAGGTTGTTATCAGAATGTTTGCATGTGTAAGTAGCTGTTCTACTCTTTTCTACCAACTGCACAGGATGCCTGGTACCCGAGGGAAATCAAGACTGAGTGAAAGCTTCCAGAATGGGTCCCTGTTCCATCCTAGAGATGATCAGAGATGCCCATCTCCAGATATTTTGACAGACACTTGAGGGCCTTGAGGGCCTCTCAAATTAGATACTGCTGCTGTGTTTTTGGTGTATGTGTGTATGTGTGTGTGTGTGTGTGTGTGTGTGTGTGTGTGTGTTGAATTAAATGGATCCCCTCTACCAGTAGATGAGGCCAGCTTCCTTTTCTGGCTACTAAAATAATAATAACATTCAGTCCAGGTATGATATGCATGGAGTGAAAAGAAACAGATGCACAAATGTTTGCTTGTTTTCCAAATAAAGCAATTGGGTTTGTGGCTGTTCCTGGTGGCAATGTGTGTCATGGGTAACTTGTGCCACTAAGGGCGAAGATCTGGGAAAAGTGGGGAGGGCTGGAGGGATGGTTCAGTGGTTGAGAGCGTGTGGTGCTTTTGCTGAGGACCTGGGTTTGATTCTCAGCACCCGTGTCTACAGCTCACAGTGGCTTGTAACCCCAGCTCCAGGGGATTGGCCTTGACACTCATGCTCATGTACTCACACACACTAGTCGTGAAAAGAAGTTTAGAGAATCTTAAAGATCTAAGAGCAGTGGAGAACATCTCCTGGAGAAGCTAAACATGTTTGGGTTATGCAGGAGCTGTCGCAGACACTCGATATTCCTGGTTTAACATTTGTAATTGTTTTCATCCATGTAACTGTGAAGTATGATTACCTGTGAGTGGTTTGGGATCCAGATTCTAGATAGCAAACATGTAGGAAAATTGTTTTTTTTTTTTTTGTTTTTGTTGTTTTGTGTGTTTGTGTGTGTTTAATTAGAAATTGTTTAATACAGGGCAGTCTCAATACTAATGGTATTTTAAAGCATTTCATAAATTAGATTTATGTATTTATTTTGTATGTGTGCATATGTATAAGTCAGAGACAGCTCTCAAGAATTGGTCCTCTATTTGTACCATGCGTACCTTGGTCCTAAGAAGAGAACACACGTAATCAGGTCTGGTAGCAAACACCTCAATTTACAGAGCCACCCTGTGCACTTTGCACCGATATAGGACTAGCAATGTATTCCCAATTGGGCCAGACTGTAAATATTTTAGACCTTGTTGGCCCTGCAATTTAATTACAACCACTCAACTTTGCCATGGTGAATGAGTGTGAATGAGTCATTGATGAATGACTGTGACTGTGTCTCAATGAAACTTTGTATTGGGTCTTGGTCTAGAGTTTGTTGAACCCTGCTCTCTGATCTAGGCTAGCATCTTTATGGGACATGGCGCTGAGTTTGTAAAATTCCACTCTAGGTCCTTTAATATAGTGACTTGGCATGAAATAGACACTCCATAAATACTAAATTAGATCAAATCCAGTAACCTTGTGCCTATAGGAAAATACCCAAGAAAGCAAGAGTAGCTAGTAAGGGGTTGGGAAGAGACATAATTTTTGGTGGAAAATAATTTTGGTTAAAAAATTTTAGATAATTAAGGTAAAATTCTATTTAAGTTTGTTAAATTTTACTGAACTTATTAGCAAAATTTTTTAAATGAATCCAAACTAAGTATGTGTGTGTCCATGTATATCTGAGAGGAGAAAGAGAGAGAAGGAGAGAAAGGAAGAGAAAGAAGGAGAAAAAAGAAGGGAATAAAGAGAGAATATTTATAAATTTTACACATGATCTTAGACAAAAGATGAGAAGTAATTGTTTTTTTTATAAAGTTTGTCTGTGACTATAAAATATAAAACATTCAATAGTATTCCTATGAGTTGGTCACCTTGTCGGTGTCTGTCAAGTGTGCCATGAGTCGACTGAATTGCTCAGCCAGATCTTTGTATTGGAACTAGACAGAGGAGACACATGCTTCCTCTGTAATTCTAGCCCTGATGGTCATGAAAAAGAATGTTAGCAAATGAGTGCCTGAGAACTCTTGGCAAGCCACTGGATCAAGAAGTGGAGGCCTACAGCTCTTGCATCATAGCCTCAAAAATGACCAAATGACCCCAGGGAGGGGCTCACAGAGGTGACTAATAGAGCAGCTTAGGAACAATCACGGAGCACATGAGAAAATTATACAAAGAAGTCATTCTACATAGAGATGCATAGAGAGCTGGGCCAGATGCACATTTCCTTCTCTCTTGGTCAACTGGTTCTGTCTCGTTAACTCAGTTATCACCTCATTACATGTAGAGCATCTTTTATTAGAACTGCCTGTTCTCTTAGGTCAGGGGCTTGAGATTCCTAAATTCTACCATCTTAGTTCTATAAAAAATCGAAAAGCGTGTGAGTGATTGTTGGACACAGGCTTCTTAGGCCTCAAGCAGATTTGAGCCCAGGAGCATCTAGTTATCAGAGGCTGTCTTCCTGAAGCCTGTAGGTTCCATGAAGAACATTCAGAGCATTTTCTGATCAAGCTGGAGATGTCACCATGACAGTCCTGGGATTCATTTAGACCCCACGGTTTTCCTGCTAAGGATCCATTATAGGGACACAGCTCACAAAGGAGGGGGTGTTGCAGGGAAGCCATATCAATGAGCACTGGGTCATTCTACTCTATGGGATGGCAGCCATCTGTTATTAAAAAGAGTTTATTGGCACAAAAAAGGAGCCCGCCTCTGGCACAGCTACAGGAGAAGGGTTTTAAAGTTTTAGTAGAAAACTAAAATTGCTCAAGACAATGGAGACCGTTTCCTCTTCCCCACCTGTGACTTTGAAATGGAGTTTCTCTCAGGCAGTAAGTTATTGTTTACCCAGGACAGAACACGCAGAGGTGTGCCGTTCTATGCTTCTGCGAGAACACTTCTGCGTACAATTGTTAATGGCAGTCCTTTGGGAAATCTGCTCTTGCATTCACATGTCCTGTATTGTCTTTCCTTCCCCTCCTCTTCCCACCCCTTCTCTTGCTGCAGAGTAGCAACCCTTCTGCCATTAGCAAAATGTCTATTATAGTGTCATTAAAAAAGCCATAGTCAGTGTGAGGAGTGACTCATGTCATGGAAGACTTAATAATTCACTGTAATAAAAGTATAAAGTTTTATGATAAACCACTCTCAGGGGAGTTAAATATAATCCTTAGCAGGTCACACACTGACTACAAAGCTTACATTTGTAATGGTAATTTGAATTTACTACATCGCCTTTAGTTTTTAAGCGTTTGTGTGTCATTAGACCTTATAAATTGATTTATATGTTTCAACTCCAGTATAATTCTACATAAAAGTACAATAAATTTTATGGATTGGAGATATGGCATCTAAAACATTTTAATAAAATTATTATTCTAAATTCATTTAAAAGGCATTGACAAAGGGCTGCAACAAAGATGCCAGTGATTCATAAGTGTCATGGATCAGATGAGGAGGAAGTGGCAGGTGCAGGGGACTTTGCTGCATGTCCTTTTCCAAGGTCCCCTGTCAGCAGATAGAGAGCCCCTGAGGTTGTACTGGGAAGGATGTCTACTGCAGTATGCCTGCATGGGACATCAAAGCTCTGGGAAGTTTGCTGATGGTGGACTTGCAGGTGACAGCGACAGGCTCAAGCCTTCAGCAGGGAGGGCTGTTCTATTATTTTTCAAAAGGAATGTAATTTTCAGTCTTTCCAAGGAGACCCAAAGAAGTGTGTTCAAGCAGGCCACCTTCCCAGTAGGAAACAAAACCGGGTACTCAGTCCTTGACTTTTTTTCTTTCCAGTGTCTGAAGGGAAGACTTTAAAAAAGAGTAAGAGCGGAGGAGAGATAAGGAAAGGAAAGAAGAAAGCGGAGGAGAGCGGGTCATAAGGGGTGGGGCCCGACTGCCGTGCTGCCCTACGGGATCCTCATCCTCAATCCTTGGCTTTACTCTCATCACTTGCGTTTTGGAGGAATGTGTCTGCGCCACACATTCCCTTACCCTTCATTATCAGGAAAATAAGGTCAAATAAACCAGATTATGAAAAATGAAAACCAAAACCTACAACACCAACATTCTTGTTTATTTCATGGGCTTGCATCCCAGTGGTAAAACCACAAACCCTAATCCTGGAGAGAAAGGGAAACTGTCGTTCTTCACACTGCCTGAGTCCCTCACTGACCCTTCATTCTTCCCCCATTGATATTATTTCAGCAATCAGGCTAGGATGGAATTATGAATTATGATTAATTATATATTTTTTCTGACTTTGTAGATTTGGGGGCCGCTGATCCCTGGCTGTTGTCCTGTGAGAACTTTTATTTACATTTGGCAGCAGACTCAAAGGGCAAGGAAAACAGCCCTGGACCCCTGGAAACACACTTGATAAACTATACTGTCTCTTTGAGAAGGGGGCTTTAAAGAACGACCTGGAGATTATATATGTATCCATATATACATATATATACATTATATATATGTGTGTGTAATATACATGTGATTTTGGCTTGTTTGTTTGTTTTTGTGTTTTGAATGCTACTTTTCCCAAAGTTGGCATAATTTCAGTGTGGAACTTCAAAACCCTTGAAACTCAGATGTCCTACCCTCTTGAATGGACACTTTTCACCGGTCCCTCCCTATTTGCTCAGTAGAAAGCTTTTGTCCGCACACTGAGGTCATTGGAGTAACTTTTTCCTAGGAGAGGGGGAGCACTAAAGTTAACCTCCCCTGCCCTCAGAACGCAGTGGGTCTTGTGGTTTAAATGAGAATGGCTCTTCAGGCTCATATATTTGAATATTTGGCCCCCAGTTGAGAAGGAATAGGAGGTGTGGCCTTGTTGAGGAGGTGTGTCATTGGGAGTGGGGTTAGAGGTTTCAAAAGCTCACCGCATTCTTAGTATCCACCCCCTGCTGTGGACTGAGAAGTGAGCTCTCAGCTACTGCTTCAGTGCCCCACACCTGCTGCCATGCTCCCTGCCATGCTGATCATGGATTCACTCTTTGGGGCCATGAGCTCCAAATTAAAGCTTTCTTTTCTAAGTTCCTCTGGTCATGGTGCTTCATCCCAGCAATTGAAAAGTAACTAAGACAGTGGGTGTGCCATGCCTAATGACACAGTCAGCTCTACATGGCTGAGGTACAGTTTACTGGAAATACATTTGAAGTTTCTTGAAAAATGATTCCTGCAAATGTTTCCACTCCTGATGTGGTGTGGAATAGAACCCCAGTGCGCAACTGAGAAAAGTTGAATTATGACAAGAACCCCCCCATAGCACAGTGGTGGTTTGTAGAAAAGAAGAACTACAGAGGAGATGCACGCTCCAATAGCTTTGCTGCTTGGGCCCAATGTAGGCCTGCACAGGGCAAGGACTGTGCACAGCCAAGTTTTATTCGGTGACAACTGAAATCTGGGTACATTTTCCAGGTAGCTCAGGTGTCCTCTTATATTCTCCACTCTTCATCTTGCCCAGTATTGACACCCCAGGCAACCAGAGCTAGCATTCTTAGAGAGGCTGACAAATAGCCAATTTTGGCAATTTCTCCTACAATATGATTTGTGCATAAGAAAACTTTCAGGATGACATGGCCAGTGTTTCTGTTGGGCATGGCCCTCATCAGCATCTTATTTCCCTCAAAGCAGGGACTCTCCAGGAATTCCCATTTGAAATGCAAATGACCCAGAGAAAGGGAATAGATATTTATCAGTCATTAACACCATGGTGCAAAGGAGTGTAATCAGAATTTAGGGAGCTAACAATCCAGACTCTAAATAAGTGAGACATGGAAGAGAGGAATTTTGGTGAGTAGGATTTCTTTGGGGAAGGGTGCACCAAAAAGTGATCAAAGAGAAGCAAAGAGAAGACGACTGGGAAGGGTCAACAAAAATAAAGGAGATTGTAGAGATTAGGTGTGTAGGGTCCTAACAGTGACAGTCATTTGTGAACTATTTCTCATCATTTCTTTGCACTCTTCCTTCCTCAGAACCATCTGCGAATCTCTGCTCTGAGGTATGAGAGTACATCTTCCCAAAGATCAGTGTAGTCCAGTAGCTATTTGAGGAAATTCTTTATATGATTGTCATCCATTTTCCCCACTTTCAAAAAAAAATCCTGGAATCAGTTTAATGTAAAAGCTACTTGAAGATAATCATGAGACCCAACCGCTGAGACACAAGGAAGATGATATTTCTTAGACTGCCTCTTTGGAATGTGCCTGCCTTAATTATTGCATGCTACCCTGCTGGTTCTATTATTACATTATATTCTGTCCTTCCTGTCTATCACGATTCCTTTATGGATGTGGATGTGGGTCTGTAATGTGCAGTAGTGAAATGTGTGGGGAGGAAGGTGTGTGACCCTCTAGGCCTGAACCACCCCACACTTGGGGCTATTAGCCACTTGCACGCACAATTAACCAACCGATTCTTAGACTGAAGGCTGAGGGAGCTAATTGCAGGTACAAAAATTCCACCTATATAAAAGGAGGTTGATCTGGACATTTAATCTTTAAGCCTCCTCCTAGGTGACGAGGTCCTGTGACTGTGTACTTATGTATGTTTCTTTAACGTATCCATTGACGTCCCAGGTCCTTGCTTTGCTTTCTTCATCATTACTAATGGCGTCAGTAGGGTCCCCTACTTTTGCCGTAAATAGCATCTATCACAAATATTCTACTCAAGTTCTGATACATGGATTTGTTGCAGGATCTTTCTATTTAATACAGGAATAATTTATTGAAAAATATTAATGATGTATAATATGTTTGTATGTGAATGAGTTGAATGTGCTACTAAGAAGTGTCCTCAAGAAGGGAATTTGTCTATATTGATAGTCTATTTTGAGCCACACACTTTCATTCATTATTTTATTTATCTTCTTAAGAGCCAAGTGAGAATGGTAGGTTTTTGTCATTTAACACAAGTACTTACTAAAGTTCTTCAGAGCATCTGGGGGCACACAATTTGTCTAAGTTCAACACCGTTCAGTTCATCTTAGATGTGTTTGAGGTCAGATTCTAGATCTTCGCAATACTCAGCATGTCTCTTCAGCTTGTAGAATTTCACCGGTTGGAGGACTCCTATCCTCATGCCTCTGAGTAAATATGAAATGCTATCATTCAATCATCCTGAGAAGTGAGAGCTAGTGATAATCAGAGTAGACCGAGTCCTTTGGGCTTTGTGTGTTACACTGACGATCCAGCTTTGTCTAGGCTTTTCACCATATCAGCACACCAACATTAAAGTTGGGTAGATAGTAGAATGTTAAAGTCAGGGGCCAAATAGGTATAAACTGAACATTGGGAAGGTATACTGGGCCAATTTACTCTCATAAATGTGGTATATTTATATCTATTGTTTTGTATAATACTTACTGTTATAAGAGAAGGAACCAGCTGTTGGACTGAAAGGGGAAACCTCTGGAGGGAAGAGGGTGGAAGGGCGGGTTAGGAAGGGGGAATAGGGAGGGGTTTGTTACTGAGATGTAACTTGAAGAAAAAAAAATAAAGTATTTAATAAAAAAAAAAAAAGAAATGTGTTCAGTTCATTCTCCTCTTTTCTTCCACTTTTCAGGAGACTTCTGTGCCTTTGCTCCTGATGTCTGTTCTCTTTATATTCCGATTTTCCCTTCTGGAAGTCTCTTCCCTCCATAGAATAGATGGTAAGTAGACACTCCCTAGACTTGCCCTCCCCTTCTACCCTAGCTAATCCCTAAATGGGTATGTAAGTCCAGTGATCAGAAGGAAGTGTAACTCCAATGTTCTTGCCTCTCCTTGTGTTTCCCCTGTAGATAACAAAAGCACTCCACATGAACATAGACATCTTTAGACACTAATGGATTAATGAAATATGGTGTCGCCATTATCTCCACTCTTGGTCTCCTCCATGGAAAATGAAAGAGTAGAGGTACTGAATGTGCACTGAGACCCATCTTTTCCAATTTCATTTTCTGTGTGTGGTCCATGAACCTCCAAACATGATTTTTATAGTTTGACAAGGGCCTTCTATATAGAATAGGTCTTAATAAGTGAGCACTTTTTTCTGTTCCATAAATGGAATGCCCCAAGTTCAATGGTTGTCATCTTTTTTTGTGGGAGATCCTGGTGACCCCACAGTTCTAGTGACGGCATCTAAAACTATGCTTCCATTCAGTCTCTGACCTGAAGACCAGTTGTCTCCATGTATCTGTTTCCTGGTCATTTCCATCGCAGTCCTCCGAAGCACTGTGAAATTGATTAAATACAAAACGAAATCATTATTTCTGCACTTCCTAGGCTGCTCTTCTTCCTTTGTGATCATATTCACGATGAGCGCCCCTCTCCTCGCCACCCACAAATCCCACTTGTTTATTCCTTCTCTTAAAACCTTGCTTTTATCTATCTAGGCCCTTAACGCCCCTAGTCTCACCACTTGTCATTTATTACAATGATGACATAACATTTCTCACCATCTAACACTGCTTCCAGTCAGATCTCCCTATCTCTCCCGACACGGAGTGTTAGTGGGAGAGGAAAGAAGAGACAGTGTATCCATGCCTGTGAACTGCGGATTCTTCACTGGCGTGCTTTAGAGACAGTGTATCCATGCCTGTGAACTGCGGATTCTTCACTGGCGTGCTTTAGAGACAGTGTATCCATGCCTGTGAACTGCGGATTCTTCACTGGCGTGCTTTACTCTGGGTCGTGTTTTGGAAGGCGAAGGGCAGGTTCTGGCTTCTGAGCCTTCCTTCATGCTGCCTTCCATGCCTGTTGTGGCCATTTTTCTTTATTCATTTTCTTTTTTCACTGGAGACATGATTTTTTCCATTGCCCAGGCTAGTCAGTGGCCTTGAACTCCTAGTCTCAAGTAATCCTCCCACTTCAGCCTTCTGAGTTGTCTTCTTTAAATAATAATAATAATAATAATGGCCTTGTCACCACTTCAAGTCTTAACAGAAACCCAGATCTTCTGGAAGGATTATCTGAGCAGCTCCCCTTGACTGCAATGCCTTGTCTCCTAATACCTGTACTTATTAATTAATTAATTACACTTTGGCATTGCTCTTTGAACTCTGGTTTCAAGGCTTGTTCCCTGTGATGGAAAGTGGGGCTGCTTGAAGGATAGAGCCGTATCTCATTTGGCTATAAAGAATGTTCAGAAGTACTCAAAGCAGTTGGATGGAGGAAGAGGGGGAGGGAAGGAGGGAATGAGGGAAGGAAATGTCATCAGCCTATATGCGACTTGGTTTGGGGTTGCAAATCCGGCACACAGACCTGTACGGGAAGGAGGATCTATGCCCATGTTCCTGCCTTTCTGAGACTCAGCTGTCCAAGCATCTGGATTCTGAAGCTCCCCATGCGTGGAGGGAATGGGGCAATCAAAAGTTCCTCAAGCCTTTCTTTTGACACCTCCCACATCTCGTGCTTTCCTCTCTTCCTGTAGTGGTGTACCAGGGGGACAAATGTGCACCAGGTGAGCTGAGCTGCAGCCAGCACATCCTGGGTTTGGAGCCTCCTGTTTCCTCTGCTCAGCTGGCTACATTCAGCACTTCTTTACTAAGTGTGGTCAGCGTACCTTTTTGTTTATCCAAATACATAATTGGACAATAAATGATACCATCGGAAGCCCAGCGTCAGGGGTCTTTTTTCATTGCTGATTTTAAATGAAACTTGCCGCATAGGATGAAAAGAGCCATTAGCAGGAAAGAACTTAAGCCACATTATGGGGTGGAGAAAATTGTCCTGCATTTGGTCAGTCTGAAGAGGTAAAAAGGATTGTGGGGTAGGGACAAGCTATTAGGGACGGTAAGGCTTCCTCCAACAATGAGCAAGCATGGGGTGAAATAAAGAGCCTTGTGTGGGTCTGGAAATAATGCTTGAATGCTTACAAAGTGACCAGGAGTAAAGACAATCCGTTCTTCACAGTGAAAAACACTACAAATGCCTTCATGCCTCTCCCTCTTTTCCAAGCTATGCTTCCCCATCCCTTTGCTTCTCTGTCTGTGGAACTTAAAGCATATTTGAGGTGCTTAAAAGAAGCCTTCAACTACTGTTTAACAAGTCAATACTAATTATTGTTTAGCACTGGATTATGGGCCAGATCATGGAATTAAAACAGAGCTGTTAGGGCACCTTTGTACCTGGCAAAGAGTTAATGAGCACATGCGGGGTCCCTGTGGAAACTGCCAAGCTGGTTCACTATTTTATTTCAGTGGAGCAGGAACAAAAATCTAATAAATCGTTTTACTTTTATCTGGATGCCTCCTTCCTTCATTAGGAAGATGAGGATGCTTCATTGTAGCCTAAGTTGGGAAAAAATACTTTTTTTATGTTATAAAATGGGTTGGTTATCCAAAGAGTGGTGTGATACGTAGAGTTGAGGAAAAAAAAAAAAACAAAGAAGCAAATCTGGGGTCAACAAAAGGTAGTAATTTCACAGCAGAAGGTGTGCGTGGCTATGGACAATGACTGGGAATCCACTAGTGTGTGCGACTGCATGTGCATGCATGTGAGTTCATGTTTCCATATTTAGAGAGCTTATGTTTCTGAAAATAGGAAGTCAGAGTTTCTGCTCTAGATCCAGTCTCTTGAGGTTTCAGGGGTAAAGCTATATTGCTAAGACAAGATGGGGGAAGGGAAGGAAGCTGGGGGGACGGGACCAGAGGTGAGTTATGAACAATCTGTTTGTTCTGATTAGATGTCCAGCTGGGATGGTAACTAGACTTCCAATAGCAACTCAATTCACCAGATCCCCGAGCAACTAAATGGTCATGGCTTTGCGGTCCTGCTGACTGGAGTGGGATTTGAACCAGTGACCTGTAAGTGAGAAATCTATTTGCTATTGCTTGGTGCCTGTGCTCTTTAGCTTGAACCTCTCACCACCCCCCACTGGCTCCTCAAAATTAACATTTAGACGTGTTTGGCTCTGAAATGTGGGGTACAGATGACTGTCCTGGTCAATCTGATGGTAAGGTCTAAGGCGGATTTTAAAAGCTTTGGAAATGCTTGGCAGAATGTAGTATTTGTATACATTCCCTGAAATTTTTGTTTTCTTATGTGAAAACAAAGCAGGGGAAAATAGTTCTTACGTTCTTCAGAGGATGTCAGATATAATGGATAGCTCGCAAACAGACTTTCCGTTTCTCTTTCCCTTAAGCATGTGCTTCAGCGATGTACAGTTCTGGATTTGTTCTGTAAAAACTAAGATGCGAACGTATGTCCACATAATCTATCCATATGGATGTGAGTATATATTTATAACTCTCAGTCTTTAGCCCTAGTGTGGTATGAAGATGCCGGGATCAATTATAGATAGAGTGCCACCCTCAGAGGATTCTCCAATCTACTGGCAGGTCCTCAAGACACAGTGTTGGCTCTGCAGCTACTGCTGTTTAGCTTTGCAGGATTCAGACAAGGAGCAATGTTGTAACTGATTTATTTGGAAGCAGGAGATGGGGCCAAAGGCAAATTTTCAGTCTTCAGTCTTCAGTATTTGCTTTCAGCCTTATAAAATAAGCAATTCCTCCCGAGGTGTTTAATAGTGTGCTAGGCTCAGTCTTTTTTTTTTTTTTTTTTTTTGAATAGAAGTGTGAACAGGTGCCTTGGGCTAAAGTAACCCCACCTCTCAAACTCAGAAGCTGTGGGAATGATCCCTGCCCTCCAGACCCATCCTTAATTGGCCTATAGTAAAAGAAGCAATTAAAACCAAGAGTCTGACTCATAAAAACATGAACACAGCATTTAAATGTGTAGTGAGATTCCTGTTTGTGTGGGTGGAGTGAGCCAGAGGCAGGCTTTTCTTTCTCCTCTGAACCTACCTGTAGTGACCTCACTTTCCTCTGGGCCCTAGTCCACGCCATCCTTTCCTGACAGGCCAGACTCAGGAGTAAGGTTGGGCTCAAGCCCTGGGGTACCATACATTGATCTGCCATCTTACCCACTTCCCAGATTCTCTCCTGGGCCAAAGATCTTAATCACGACTTTCTTTTTTGTTGTTTAGATGTGAGCTATTCTTGTTTAACCACTTTTATATCATATCTCATCGTGCATGGGAGGAAAATGTTGAGAGTTTGTGTCTGCAAGAGACTGAAGTGAAGGGAAAGCTGCCAGGCCCTGCTGGATACAAGCTCCAGAAGTGAGCTGGAAAGAGAGAAGGACCCCAGAATTCCATGATGTTTAATACAATGTCAGGGAAACTTTCATTTGCATGATTCCCATTTTGCCACAATTCATATTCCCTTTGTACCCGCACCTCTATCTCACAGCAGTAAGGTCTTAACATTGCTGATAGACTGTGACCCTCGAGTGGGATACTCCTAAATTGCACATCATCCTTGGGAAGTGCTTTATAATTTTTGTTTCATTATTTATTTTATGACAAACTCTGAGAAATAGAGAGGCTATCTAGGGAGAGACACTAATTAGGGCTTAGAAGTCATGCTTTTAAAAGCTCAGCCATATTTTCCAGCATAGGAGTCCACTTGAAATGTCTTTTAGAGTAATGTCCAACTCTAGGAAAGAATTGTAAAAATATGCCCCTGGGAATGTTTTGTTAACTGCCTGGGACAAACTAAGTTGACAAATAATCACTGGATTCAGCTCTCAGAGTTTGCTTTGTTTAATAAACAATGGCCTTTCTCTTATTATTTCCTGCTGCCTTCATTATACTGCAATCCACTAAGTTCACGTTTGTTTTCCAGAGTGGTGGCACACCAGGCCTCATCATCCTAGACTCTTCCTTTTAGCCTGTCACATGGGGCGGGGGCGATAAGGCTCTTCAGTCCTCTGCAGAGCTGAATCTGCACCACACCAAATACCAGGCAGTAAGTGACAAAATCCAGCCCTTCTCCCAGATGGCCCCAGATGCATGGCGCTGTGTAGACAGAAACAGCCAGATGGCTGAATGGGTTTTTCACTTTCCATCTGGGTGCGTGACATGGTGGAGATGCAGCCAAAGCCTTGAGCCAAAAGAAAATGCCAGCCAAGGAGATGAGGTATTGCTACTTTGCAGGCACCTAATTCCTGCTGGGTGCTGTGTGACCTTGGTGTAATTTATTCTCCCAGAAACAGGTCACTCTAGAGGAGCAAGAATTGTCAACCCCTAGAAATAAAATAAGGGAGGCAGACAGACCCAAAGAGACAAGGAGAGAATGTCTCATTTGCTCTCTGGCAAGGACGGGGTCTTTTACTGACAGGGTGGGAACAGGAGCACCTTGGGAAGGCCTTCTCCTTCCGGGTCTCTTGAGGTCAGAAAGCCTGAGGCATGACAAAAACACGAAGTGAAAATGAAAACATCACGAGGCTTGCTGTCCATCATGGGCATCACTAAATCTTTTTGAACAACCCTGAGCAGTGAAATATGGCAGCGTGGAATTGACTTACAGTTTATTTCTAGTAACAGGCAGTTACTATGTCAAATCTGAAACCATTCAGAAAGGCCTATAAAAATATATGACAAAGTAACAGGCTTACCTCTAGCTCTTTTTAGCATGTTTATGAGTTTAAACTGCACTGAGCTTGTGTTTATAGAAATGAATACAGGAATTTCTTTTTTTTGTTGTTTTAATGTTTATTTATTACTTCAGGTTACATCTCCATCACAGTGCCCTCTTTCCAACCCTCCCATTCCCGCTCTCCCACCCTCTACCCCCTATCCCTTCTATCTCACTCCTCTACAGTGGAGTGTCCCTACATATCAGTCCCCTATCCCAGTTCAGCAGACATATGAGGGTCAAGAGGCTCCTCATACACTGGGGGCCTACAAGGCAGCACCACTAGGGAAAAGTGTCTCATTGCCAGCAAATGGCTCTTTCTCTTATAATAATAAATACAATACAGTACAACAGAGGTAGTTAGGCCACGGTTGTGAGGGTTATATGGCTTAACGTACATTCCCAATGACCAGTCCATATGTATTTGGTACCTGACTTTAACATTCTACTATCTAAACATTGCTGGTGGGAGAGCAAGCTGGTACAACCACTATGGAAATCAGTCTGGCGATATCTTAGAAAATTTGGAATAGCTCTACTTCAAGACCCAGCCACACCACTTCTGGGTATACATCCAAATGATTCCTCAACGAATCACAAGGACGTTTCCTCATCTATGTTCATAGCAGCTTTATTTGTAATAGCTAGAAACTGGAAACCCAGATGTCCCTCAACCGAGGAATGGATAAAAAAAAAAAAACTGTGGTACATCTACACAGTGGAATACTACTCAGCCATCAGAAACAATAAAATCATGCAATTTGCAGCCAGATGGATGGGACAGAAGCTCATTCTGAGTGAGCTATAACCCAGACTCAGAAGATTGCACATGGCATCTATTTACTTATAGTAGGATTTTAGCCATATAGTACAGGATAACTATACTACAGCCAATGCACCAAAGGGAACAGGAACATAGAATACAGGAATTTCTTACATTCTGTTTCTCTCTCTCTCTCTCTTTCTCTCTCTCTCAGAAACTTGTAACCGTGAGGTAGTATCCGAAACCTTTGAAATGTTTGAACTCCCGACTTAAGTTGCCATTCTGTTAAGAGACAATTTTATTGATGAGCACCACACAATTTGGGTTTTCCTGGGAAGGTTGAAATTCTTTTGTGGAGATGTAGGATAGTTAAGTAATGATTGTAAAAGAAAACCATTTGCAAGTTACCTTTCACCCACTCTTCTCCCCTACCCAACTCTGTTTGACACTTACTGAGACACTAATTGTTGCCTGAGTGAGGCCACTTGATAAATGCTGCTGCAAGCCAGGCATAATGTGACACCAAATAGAATAAGGTAACATATTGTTAAAAGTCAATACCCTGAGTCTAACAATACGGTGTCACAGACTCATAAGCATGTAACCATATAATAATACATAATTGTCATCTGTAGAGAAAAGATCTAATTTTGATAATGCATATCAAGATTGGTTTTCTGAAGACTGCCTATGGCTCCAGAAGGCTTGACAGGCCTGAATATCACATAATAGCATGTAGCCAAGGAACATGAGATGGAGGCAAGGGAAAAAAAGACTCTATTCCAGAACACAAGCACTCCCACTCACAGCTTTAATTTGAAAAGAACACAGTTCTGCTCAGACAATGAACATGTTTCCTGAGAAGCGTGATTTGCTCTTGGGTTTCTAAATACAAAACGCATGTGTGTGGGCTGGAGAGTCCTTCTCCTCTTTAAGGTGCAGGACCCTTTCAGCAGGCTCAAATAGTCCAGATTCTATATTCTAGGAACTTGGGTTGGGGTTTAAATTCTGAAGAAATTGTCCAGCTGGTGGTGGTGCACACCTTTAATCCCAGTAGTTGGGAGGAAGAGACACGAGGATCTTTGTGAGTTCAAGTGCAGCCTGATCTACAGAAGAAGTTCTAGGACAGCCAGGGCTACATAGTGAAGCCCTGTCTCAAACAGTAAAACAAACAAAGAAACCAAAAACAAAGAAAGAAATTAAGCAGAAGCAAGTAAATTTTGAGGCATCCCATTTGCTGTACATATTTCCTCAATTCTAGGAAATATTTTCAAAGCAATTTAGGTATGGTCAGTGTGCATCTTACAATTTATTGCTCAGTTAAGATATTTTCCTTAGTCTTTCTTCCTAAAAAACTGTTTTTGAATCAAGTATATTCTTAATCGGTGCTACCTTCAAATTGAGGGTGTATTGTAATAATAATATTGTGGTCACCACTAGGACAAATGTGGTACCACTAAGGGGACAGACACCCTTTGCACTTCAACTCTCCTGTGAACCCAGTGGAGAAGCTGATTTTATTCTCATTTTACATATGAGGAAACAATTTGCCATTGAGCTCTATGAGAAGTTCTATTTCCCTCTGTGGCTTAGGATCTAGCCATTTTTTTTTTGTTTTTGTTTTTTTTTTTTTAATAATTTATTTTTTATTTCTTCAAGTTACATCTCAATCACAATCCCCTCCCTACTCCTCCCTCCAGTCCCACCCTTCCACCCTCCTCCCCCTCAGCCCCCCCATCCCCTCCCCTTTTATCTTCTGTTTTTATTTTTTAGTTTAAGGTATTTATTTTTCCCCCCAACAGCTCTCCCTTTCAGTCCAAATAATGGTTCTTTTTCTTATAACTATAAATACAATACAAAACAACAGAAATAAATAGGCCACGATTATAAGAGTTATATGGCTTAGCACACATTCCCAATGTCCAGTCCATATGTATTTGGCACCTGACTTTAACATTCTACTATCTAACCATCTCCATGAGTTTAAAGTTCTATATCTAACTCAGCTTTCATACTAACTTGCCTCATAATTTTAAAAATATCTTCTTAGATCCAGAATACCCTCTTGATTCCTAAACAACTCAAAATTTAACTATGAGACTCTAGGTATCTATTCTTCAACCACCTCAGAGACCTGAGAGGGATGAATATATCTGATTATATAGGAAGTGCAGGGCCTGCAGCTTCCAAAACTAAAAAATGACATACCAGTGGCTGCCTGGACAGTTCCCATTTTCTCTCCATACATTACAGTATTTTTAAGCATTACCTAGTTACAATACCTTAAACAGGGTTAACCTTAATTTTGTATCAATACACAAGGATCAATACTGATGTAGCCAAATATAATCTTAATTTTGTACCAATATACAAAGATCGATACCAATGTAGTCAAATATAGGTGGTCTTCAAAAACCTCAAGAGATCTATAGAATTTGGCATTCAAAGATTTTTTTCTTAACTTAAGATTTTTTTGATATTGAGACATGTCAGCTCCTGACAGCATCCCCTATTCTACTCCAAGTAGAGGATGAGCATCAAAGAATCTCCAATTGGAGATGGTTGAATTAGTGGCAAGCTTGTCACTGGGAAAGAAAAATCCCTTGCTTCACCTGTAGACAGAATGCTGTCCAAAAAGGACAAAACTTGGAAGCAGGTAAGTCAACAGCCTAGCTCTGCCAAGACAGGGTAGGTAAGTCCTTCATAATCCCTGCTTTACCATTAATATCTGTCAGAGATATTGGGCCAAGAGGCTGAAGATAGATGCTCTAATGTATGGGTCCAGGCAGCCAGTTGTCTGTCATTTCTTAGTTTTGGAAGCTGCTGGCTCTGCACTTCCTGTATAATCAGATATATTTATCATTCTCAGGTCTCTGATATGGTTGAAGACTAGATAGCTATAGTCTCATGGTTAAATTTTAAGTTCTTTATGAATTAAAAGGATGTTCTAGGTCTAAGAAGATGTTTTTAAGTTGGTAATGCAAGTTAGGATGGAAGCTGAGTTAGGTATAGAACTTCAAACTCATGGAGATAGATAGATAATAGAATATTAATATCAGTTGCCAAATATGTATGGACTGGGCATTGAGAACATATGTTATACCTTATAATTTTCATAATTGTGTCCTAATTATAAAAAAATAAAGAATTATGAGTTCTGGAAGAAAGGGGAGAAGGTTGGAGGGTGGGGCTGGGAGGGGAGGAGGGAGGGGACTGTGATGGAGATGTAACTGGAAGTAATAGATAAATATTTAAAAAGAAAAGAAGAAGAAAATACCAAGTATAATTTGTGTTTCCCATATACTCACTAGAACATGGTCAGTCTCCCTCTGGTCAGCCCCTTGATGTGTGTGACCTGGGCTGCCACCTTAGGCCATGTTGAGGTCTGTGGCCCATGCTGCCATCAGAGGCCATGTTAGTATCCATGGCTCATGTTACTACTGAGGGCTATGTGGATGTGTGTGTTGGGCTGCCACCTGAAGTCATGTTGATGTTCATGGACTGTGCTGTGGCCTGAAACTATGTGTAAGTCCATGATCTGTGCTGCCAGTGACTGTAAAGAGCAAGGGAACTTCTTTTGCAGTGGTATTGAGGACAGCACACTCACAGTTGAGAAAGGGAGACGTAGAAGGCCTCTATGACAACCTCTCCCCTCTCCCCAAAGAAACAGTCTGGACAGGAAGTCATTGAAAGAAACTCTTAAACACTGTGATAGGGATGTTCAAGTGTAGCTCGTCACAGTTAATGGCTTCCGGCAGGGTTGGGAGAGGGGAAGGACTCAGTTTTCCTTAAAGGGTTTAAAGTTTTTAAATTACATTTATTTTTATTTGATTGATGGAAGGAGGGAATTTGCATGCTTTTGCTAATTGGGGACATCATCAGACTCCAGTGATCCGCCTGCCTTTGTCTCATAGGAATTGGGTTAGAGGTGCCGCGCACAGTATGTGTTGCTTGCTGTGTGAGTGCTGGCATCAGAGCTCCAGTCCTCAAGAATGCCCAACAAAGGATGCTGACCACTGAACCTGGCTTGAAGTTTAAAGGGGAAATACCTTTCAGTGTGTATTGCAAGTACTGTTAACATACATAACAGGTAATGTGTATTTTGAGTACCATGCCCATTTAATAGATAAGCAAACTGAGGTGCAGTTTGCTCCCTCAGAGGGTGCAAAGTAATAATCTCACCACAAATGGTGCAATTCTTCACGTTCTGAAAGGCCACACAATCCTACGTCTCATCATCAAAAGAAATGGCCAGAGAGGAATGAGATAGATTGTGTGAAGCTCTGAAGCATGCAGATGGGAAGGATGGTGGTCTCACTCGCCCTGCCGAGGTTCATGTACCACAGAAGAGATGATGGCAAGAGATCTAAGCAGAGGGGAAGAGCCCAGACTGTCTGCTCTGGGGAATTAGCTCCCTTGCTGACAGCTTAAGTCTCTGAAAGCTGTGGACGGATGTCTGGAAGCAGAGCTACAAACAAAGAGAGGATTCTCAAGCCAGCTCAGCAGCCTATGCTGAAAGACCTGCACACACCAGGCATATCCAAACCAGCCCCTTCTGGACAACCATGTGGGTCCCAGGGTCAATCAGGACTCACTGCTCCGGAGTTGGTATGGATGTTTTTTAACCCCTGGCTCTCTCTAGACTTCTCCACACACCATACAGGCCCACAAATCTCCACAAAGAACATCATGAAAGTCACCCGACTGATAAGCAAAGACACGTGTGTGGTCGTGTATTGTGCATGATCCTGGGACTTTGCTAGAGACAGACAGACAGACAGACAGACAGACAGAGGACTGACTTTTAAATAGTCTGGAAGCTGGTTTAAAGCTTCCAATGTGGATAAATGCAGATGCTACCGTTGTGTTTGGGAGTCTCTGTCATTTCTTAAAATCAGTGTTTTAGCCCGACGGAACTTTTGCAGTTCTTTTTTTGCCCCCTTCTGGCTACAGTCTAGCATAAAAGTGTCAGTTTGTTATGTGGGCGGGTAATGGTATGCTTTTAATTAAGGAGGTAGGCACTAAATGAAACCACATCAAGTGGCTAGTGTTTCTTTAATTTCAGATTGCTAGTCCCGTACCCTGAGCACAAGGAGTTGGGCTACATCATGATTCCCCTTTAATGGTTATAGCTGAAAACTCCATCTCGTGACCAGATTCATAATTGATTAAACACAACTGTGGACTCCCAAGATCAGGAAGTGCAATTTTGCTGGTGTCGCTTCAAGTCTGAAATACCTCCAGGGTAATTACAGCCTGCGAAGCTATGCAGGGTCTTTGAAGTAGGGGAAGAAAAGCTTAGTGCACCCAGAGGATATGCCTGTGTCTTTGTCCTTCATGGCAAAACCTCGAAAGCCTTTGGGTAAGATGCTTGTGTCTGGGGCAGGGGGAGGGCCCCAGGATCTGGGGCCCCTCTCTGGATGCAGATGTGCAAAGCAGCCCCATTCCCCCCACCGCAGCAAGCTTCAAGGGTCACCATGGCACCACCTAAGGGAAGTCATCTTTTCCTGATTGCTCCAGATGTCATGCAGCTCTGACTCCCTTCGCTTTGGGACAGTGTGCCAAGCCGGCTGCCACTTCAGTTGTCCACTCCACTCGAGGCAGTGAGATGTACACTCTGCCTGTTCATCTGAATTATTTACCTCCACAGCAATTATCAGATGCTACACGCAACACTCTAAAGGCCTCTTTGCAGTTCACCCAGTGAGGACATAAACCTCATTTAGAAGTGAAGAGAGTGGAAAACTATTTCTTATTTTTTAATTAATAATAGGTTAGAAATAAAAACAGTGATTAGGGGCAGTGCATAATGGGAATACAAGACCTGCACTGCTAAGAGGCCTATGGCAAGAAACATTAATGAATGGAATTGGAAGTTCTTCATAGTCAACCTGCAGACAACTAATGGTTTCCAAGTGGGAACTTGAAGAGTTAGTAAATGTTGTATATTTATTACACTAATAACCAGATTGCCAGAGGTGGAGAGAGATGCAAATATGGGTCCAAGTCCTGTTGAACCATTGGCTGTGGAAATGTAAGAGATTCACTAGGGGGAAGTTACTCCACACAAACATTTGCCAGTGCTCCTGTGATGAATAGTTTGTGGATTAGGACCACCACTGCTCCAATCCCACAAAAACCCATTTCAGCAGAAGATAGAATCATAACTTAATTTTTTTTCCTGGGACTTGAAGAAGACAAGGGTAATATTTCTGGCAGCTACCATTTCACATAGTCTGATATTTTGTTGTTTTAGACATATAAAGCTTCTCCCATTGCACAAGTTTTCCCACTCTTTCCCAGTTGGAAGTAAACCCACCTTAAATCCTAGCATGTGAGGCAGAGCACTTTCCATTACAGAAGATCCCCTACCCCAGGTAATACCGCAAATATCTCCTTGTTAAATCTTATTAAGACTTCCCAGTTGGCCCACATGTTGCTAGGAGGTGGAAGCTCACGCCTGTAATCCCAGCACTTGTAAGACAGAGGCAGACCGATCTTTGTGAGTTTGAGGCCAGTCTAGTCTACAGCGTGAGTTCTAGGACAGCCAGGGCTACACAGAGAAATCCTGTCCCCCCAAAACCAAATTTATTTATTTGTTTGTTTGTTTATTATTTATTTATTTTTAACTTCCTAGGAAGAATAAGTGTCTTGACTGGGAGTAGACCTCATATATGAAAACAAGCATGGACTCCAGGGACAGAAGCAGAATTCTGAGCTCAGAATTCTCAATTTGTCATTTATTTTCTTGTTGGGTCAAAGTGGCAAAACTTGCTCTCTTAGAAGCATCACTTACTAACCTTCCAAATGATGACACTGACACCTGCCTTTCAGGATTGAGCAAAGATTCACATAAAATTATTAAAAGGGCTTAATACAGTGGACGCTAACTAAGGATTTGCACTCTTTCTGGAGGGTCAAAGCATGGTTGTGTCTTCTCAGAGCAATGGGAAAACAGGATGAGGAAGGGGAGGGTAAGTTAGGTCCAGAGTTCCAAGAAGGCAAGAAATACGATTCTCATATTTCCCATTGCATTAATAATTGACTAAGGCCTCCTTGAAGGAACTTAAATTCCTAGAAACTTTCCGACTCTCAAACTATGGGAAAAGCTGCCTTGCATAGTTCTCCAGAAGAGTGATAATTTCTGCCTATTGGCAGCAAAGGGTCTGACATTGCACCAAAGTGATGAAAGAAAGCTGTAGCAGTATTTAAGCTGAGTACCAACATCACTCTGATGTATTTAAAACATCAGAACTATTCTAAATACCCATGGTGGTATTGCCTCCCTGATGTAAGCCCATGAAATCTTCCCCCAGTAATCTTCAATTGAGTTTGGAGAGACAGGCATCTTCCCTAGACTCACATGACCAGTGCCATAGTCATAGCTGCATGGTGTCACCATACAAGGTCCTAAGAGAAAGATACACCGAGGATGTAGAACTTCCTCCCAAACCACAGGAGAGATAAACTGCTCATTGTTTGGGAGCAACAGAACAAAACCAAGACACAGACTACTTCCTAATTCTGGTGTCAACACAGATCAATGGTTATAGATGTGTCCCAATAAAACTTTATTACCAAAATGAACAACAAGCAAGGTTTGTCCTTCAGGCCATAGTCTGATAACCTTTGGCCTGTAGGGCTGAAAGATTCTGTCTTTAGGGCTTACAATCTTGTATTTGTAGTCAAGCACAGTGAGAAAACTTGACCACAGATGCACTGAAGGCAAGATTTGCTCAAAGGGTAAATAAAGGCTCCAAACCATGCTAACCAATGGGCAAGTGTACAAGGCAGATTACTAAAACAGCATGCACCCAGTTGTGAGGCAATATTCTCCCACTCTCATGGACATCCCCCACAAAATGTCATGTCTGCCATCAAGAACCCTACATGAAATGAAGAGGGGAGTTTTCCTTGGAAAATAATTATAAATAATATAGTTATCATTTTGAGCCAACAATGCTTGAAAGAAATTAGAATTCCCCAACTTCAGGATTCTTAGTCTGGATTAAATTGCTTGTTTACTAATAAGGAAATGAAGACATGTGGAGTTAGTCAACTCGAGCCACAGTAGAACTGAAGTTAGAGACCATATCTCTCCTAACATAATGGTCTCACTGTTGTCCTGTGTTAAATATAGAAATATAAGGGTTGCTTTTTTCATTTTTGAAATAATATTTTTGCAAGTGTTGTACATTAGCACAACATCTATATCACCTTGTCTCTCTCTCCCTTTCCAACTCCTCCCATTTCTGCTACTCTCACTCCCAAATTCATTATACCTTTTAAAATTAATATTGTTATACAAATATATGTGTATTATTAATTGGTTGGGGGGTTTTGTTTGTTTGCTTTGTGTTTGTTTTTGTTTTTGAAATAATGTATCTGTTTGAAGCCTATGCTGGCCTGGTGATTTTACTGCCTGAGCCTACCAAACACTGAGAATATAGGTGTAGGTTACCATGCTTGACTACAAACACAAGATTGTAAGCCCTAAAGACAGAATCTTTCAGCCCTATGGGCCAAAGGTCATCAGACAATGGCCTTAAGGACAAATCTTGCTTGTTGTTCATTTTGGTAATAAAGTTTTATTGCGACACAAATCAAATCATTGATTTGTGCTGGCAGAATTGAGTAACTGTGACCAAGAATATAGGACCACCAAGCCCATAATCACTATAAGGACATGTACTAAAGAGAGTCTACTGTCTCTGCCACGAACTGTTAGGAGGTCAGCATTCCTAAGGACACAACCAACCTTCTGGCTATGAGGGTAGGCCTGTAATTCAAGCAGCTGCTTAGATGCCTTGCAGAGTGATGGAAGGAAAGTAAAGACAAGTAGCGCTATCAGTTAGTTGGACACATGAGGAGGACAATCTACCCTGCATTCCCAAGGACAGCCTCTCCAGGGAAGAAAGGTCTCCCTCCCCACAAAGGCTATTGGTTAGAGGGTCTTTAATGTTATTTAACCCTTCATGCATGATTAGGGCCTGTGTTAGTTGCTGCGTTAGTCAGCTTTTCATAGCTGTAACCAACGCCTGCAGCCATCAACTCATAAAAAGAAGATAATTATTCTGTCTTACAGTTGGCATGCTTCAGTCCATGGTGAGTCAGACCCACTGCTTCAGAGCCTATGGGGAGGCCATGCAGCATGGTGCAAGGGGACGCAGTGTAACCAAACAGCTGTTTACTGTGTAGCAGCAAAGTACAAGAGAAAAGAGGAGGGACCAGGGCCAACACCCACTTCAAAAACATGCCAATGACAATCAGACTTCCCATGAGGCTCTACTTTTCCAAGTCCAATCTAGGAGCTAAGCCTTCAACACATGGGCCTTTGGAGGCCACTCTATACCCAAACCACGCAGTTGCCTTCCATCTCTGCCATCCCAATCCCAACCAATAGACCTTAGCTCTCTCTCCCTTCCTCCCTCACATTGCTTTTTTCTCACTCATCTGTGAAATATCACTTAAACAAATAATTAAATACATAAAGGTCCCTTGCTTCAGTACTTCTAGGACACAGGTACCCTATTTTCACTCATGGAATCATCATATGTATTTAGTAATGACTGTCTATAAATCTAATTGTTCTAATAGGAAAAAACTAATGCTACGCACCCTGTAGGAGTAGAATCCACCAAACCACACACTCCCAATAGATTAAGGTTCAGATCATTGAACATTCAGTGTGCACAGTTCAGACAGTGTCGCAGACAATGCCAGAATTGCGCTATTTCTCCAGCAGATAAATAGAACTCAAAGCTCTGAGAGATTATTTCACTAATGAGGTAGCTGTCAGTTGACCAATGGGGTAAGCTCAGAAGCTAGGCAACTTGCAGATATCACTGTGGTTGGATTGCTTCTAAGGAATTTTATTTGTCAAACCTAGAATACTTTTGTTCTCTACATATAAAGGAGAGTATTCCACAGGAGTCTTGAAAATAATACCATCATCAGAATTAATGACATACTTTTATGCAGTATCACTAATATATATAAAATATAAATCATAATTTGCTGCTTATATTCACAATTTTAAAGTGGGAATAATGAACATCTTGTCAGAAGACCAAGCACTGCCTACATCCTGCAGAGACTCTGCTTTCAAAGGAACATCCCTCCCTCTAGCACCTCCAAAAATGAGGTCAGATGACA
Source organism: Lophiomys imhausi (assembly GCA_907164525.1). Lineage (NCBI taxonomy): Eukaryota > Metazoa > Chordata > Mammalia > Rodentia > Muridae > Lophiomys > Lophiomys imhausi. Next base: position 2,158,931 of record CAJQZJ010032798.1, read on the forward strand.
CCTGGCAGCCATAAGCGACTCTCAGGTGCTATCTGCTCTCACACCCTCAGCAACCTTCTAACAAGACCACACACAATGGCAAGTAGGAAGCTGACACTCTAAAACGGAGAGGGTAAGAAAATACCCTGCAGTATCAGCCAGAAGGACTCCTCTGAGACTCACACCGTCAGCAGTAAGCAGGGAAGCCAACTCCTCCCAGCAACACTGATAATCTGCAATGTGTGCAGCTGATTCCCTGAAGGCCACAGTAGAGGCCTGGCAGTCTGATGCTTTCAGGACTCATGCCCCAGAGGTACCAGCACTCAGAGGTGTTGGCCATCCAGCTAAGTAGAGGTGGCAGATATGCTGATAGCCCCAAATCTCTGGAACATCTTGATGCCTAAAACACTCGATTGTACATATACTTCCAATGCTGGGCAGTTTAATAAAGCAAGTTTTAAAGATAATGGAAGTCACTGATGAGGAAGCCTAGCACCATTTGCACATCCAGTCTTTCCCTGGTGCTGAGCACTATTCAATAGATGCTGCTAGAAGAAGAACACGGAATTTTTCATCTGGGCTGTTTATCAGGCCCATTAGTAAATTCTTTGAAGAAAAAATGACAGTCTTTCTCTTTGGGCAGTGGATTTGCCTTTTGGAGTAAACCCAAGGGTTTCAGAAACATACTAGCTCACCAGGTAAACATTCCACTGAGGATCATCAAACAGGGTTCACATTAGGTGAGGCTGTAAGAATAGGTCAACTTTTCTTGATTGTCTCCTGTTCTGCTTCTGAACATGGTAAAAAAGGACATGTCCTCCATGGCATCTTGAGCAGTGTCTGTAGATGCAAAACAACACAAAAAGCTGAGAAGTCACTGGACCCGAGAAAATACTACTTCTAAGACTGTTCAATGTCACCATCTATGTGAGAAGATAAAGATACCTGTCCTACCTGAGTCTCAAACAACAGCACCACCAGAGGTGAAAACCCATAACTGTTTAGGTCAAGGTACTTCTCCAAAGGCCTTGTTTTTCATCAGAGGTCATAAAGTCACACCCTCAGGGGACAAATCCATCCTACCAGACTCCCATCTGTTTTATAAATAAAGCTTTATTGCCGCAAGTCACACCCCTTTGTTTATACATGGACCACCACTGCTTTCACCCCACAATAGCAGCATTGAACAACTGCCACAGAGAACCCATTGCCAGAAAAGTCTAAAATATTTATTCCTGAGTATTTGTCCTTTCTTTTTCTGTTCTTGTCTGCCTTAGAGACTAATTAAAATAAGAACTTATAATGAATTGTCTTCCTCTCTAATCTTCCTCAATGACATTTGAATATTTTGTTCCTAACAAAACATGATGGCGTGGAGTATGCTGTGTAACTGGATCTATCTCTTAGCACTGTTTTAATAAGTGAATTACCATAAACTGGGCAGCTTACAACTCACAGTTTCAGAAGTCAGAAGTCCAACCAAAGTCAACATGTTGACAATGTAGTTACTAACGTTCCCTGTTCCCTTGTCACTGTGATAAAAATACCTAACGAAAGCAACCTAAGGGAGGCGAGGTACAGTTCTTCATAGTGGTTGTAAGAGCAAAGGCTTGCACACTGATGGTTACCTCTCTGCAGGAAGCAGAAAGCTTATGCTAGAACAGGCTGGAGTAGCCCCCAAAACCCTCCCCACGATGAGTCCACTTCCTCTAGCTAGGGCTCAGCTCCTAAAGGTGCCAAAGCCTCTCCAAATTGTGCCACCAGCTGGGGACCAAGTGTTGAAACACATGAACCTATAGGGGACATTTCATTTAAATCATAATGTAGAGCCCCTCTCTATCTGAAGCTCTGGGGAGAGTTTCATTTGCCTCTTTCAGCTTGTCATAGCCAGAGATCCTTGATATTTTATGTCTTATAGATTCACGGCTCCAACTTCTGACTCCATTTGCCTCCCTATGTCAGTGTCTCTGGATTCAAACTTCACTTTTCTTTCAAAGACACCAGTCACACTGGGCTTTGTTTGCTGTCTCTGATTCTCTATGACTTCCTCTTAACTATGTCATGTCTTCAAAGACCTTGTTTGCAATTAAGGTTATATCCACAGGTTCTGAGTGCAGACTTGAATTGTGTGAGAGGGGATGGGGTAGGGTACTGTTTAACTCTAGGCAAGTCATTACTTGGTACTAAATATTTGTTGTTTCTTTGCTCATCATGATATATTCTGACCAGTTTTCAAGCCAACTTTCTCCCTTTCCCTCCACAGCAGTATTGGGGTGTTATCAGCCCCCACACACACACACACACACACACAGTAAGTCCTGGGCGTTGTCAGTCCTGTCTACTCTACTTTGGAACATTTCTCTTTCCAGCCTTCCAATGTCCTCTCTGTACTGTCTCTTAAGAATCCCTGTCTAGGGAGCCTGTCCTTGGCATTCCTTTTTATTCTCCATGTTTTCACCACACTGAGCTTGTGGCCATAGTGGCTTGCTTTGGTTTATCTTGTAGACAAGACAAAAAAACCTAGTGTCTTCTTGCTATGAAAGCAGCCACTGTCTAACAAAGAACAACAAAGCAGGGACAATTTTCCACTGTTCTCTTTCTTCCTGTGATTTTAGGGTCATAATTATTTATTTTGCATTTTAATAGTACTTGCTTTTGTGTAGTGCTATCAAGGAGTCATGAATGTTAAAGGAAATCCCTATCTACCAACAGACGGCCTCATCACCCCCCCCCCCCATTGACAGGGAAGACACCGCATTCCCAGGTCCGTTACAATTTTACACAAACAACAGATAATTTTGTAGTATAACTATATTGCATGCAGTACTTATGACATACTTATACTAAAAACTATATGTTGTTTATCTGAAATTCACACTAATGTGTGTGTCACATAGTTTTATTCACTAAGTCTGGCATTCGTAAATAATGGTCATTTGCCACTTAGACGTACAAAGGACTTCACTAACTACTAAAAGACATTTGCCTTCCTTCTACTGTCAATACCTCTGAGGGACTGGTTTTAAAGCCAGTTGCTAGCAAATAACAACTGAAGCTTGTCTCTCTTTTTTCTTCCATATCCGAGGATGTTTCTCTAAGAATTTTGGAAATGTGGAGTTCTGACACCAGTCTGAGACTTTCAACAGTTAGCACCCATGTGACTTTGAACAAGTCATCTGTCCTTCTGTACTTTGGCATGTCCATATACAAACAGGAAGAAAACAGGTTGCTACAAGGAGCAAATTTCATATAAAAGCATAGCACTTTGCATATGGCAGTCTGCTCAGTTCCGTGGCTTATAATTATCATTGGCCATTGTGACTGAACTGCATGGATAGGGGTTACATCTGCCCTGGGTTACAATTCTACATCAGATTGTCAAAGGAATCAAATGTAGACTTTCACTACACTCTCCAGGTAAAATTCTACAATTATACTTTATCAAAACAAATTTGAAAGAACATGTCTATTGTGTGATGTAAGTATGTGTCCCATTGCATTCCACAAATATTATCTTAAGTCAAAATCTGTGCTGACCTCTGATGACCAGTCTATATACATCTACCACTGAGAAATATAATCAATGGCATAGCCCGTTCTAACCCAGAGCTTCAGGTCAGTGAGCATACAGGTAAATTTCATATGGGTCGTGGCTGTGACCTTAGGAAAAGAGGTGGGGCCAGAGCCCTGGACCAGGTCCACAGCCACAGACAGATCATTATTCACCTCCAGAGTCATATATATGGGAAGCACTATTCTAGCCTCCGGGGGATGTTCATGGCTTTGCTGCCTTGGTTCTAAAAATTCACTCTTGAAGAGGATCTAAAATGGATCATAGCAGATGGAGTCTTTAGTGATGTGTAATTGAAGACCTTCTTTCAGGTGCGGCCTATGATGAGCACAGTGGAGTGTAAAGGAAACCAGGTAGGAGCAAACCTTGGTCAAAAGCTGTGCATCTAACTACAACAACTAGCTAGGTGCTTCCCACCACTGTTGACTTAAGGTTGAGGGCCAGTGATACAGAGACAGCCAGAGTCATCTGAGCTGTCCTTCAGAAAGAGACTTGCTTTTCCAGCAAACACAGTTCTTCCCGTTTCAGTGAAAGAGGTAAGCTCCAGGTGGGCCAGTGCTAGCAGTGTGTGGGCAATGTGGGTGGTGGGGATTTATGCCTCCCAGGCTCTAATCTCCTGAACAATAGGCAACAATCAGGCATGCCAATGTAACTCCCTTGGTTGAAGGAGGAAAGTATAGGTTTAAGGCTCAGACAACTTTACAGATAAAACCCAACATGAAAGCTGGTTTGGACTAGAGTTCTCTAGTTTGGACACAGACACTTAAATTCTTTGATCCTTATTTCTCTCACATGTAAAGTAGACATAATAGCACCTTCCTTGCTGGAATGTTAGAGGGATTTGTGGAGTTAACATGAATAAAGGAAAAACATCATCCTGCCTGACAGAGGGAAGGGAATGGATACTTCCTACTCCTCCACTGAGACCGGGCCCACTATCTCTGGAGGCCCTTCCTCCACAAGCCTGCCTTCCACGAGTTCTGCTGTGGTGCACTGTTGGATGGGGACATACACACACACACACACACACACACACACACACACACACACACACGTGTGCATGCATGCGCCCTCTTTCCTAAGTGTCTATTACATGCTCATTTGATGATGCCCCACCATGTCAGAGACATTCAGCTATTAGCACTCAAAATTTACTTCCAATATTTGTAGTTTTAAACCAAAATGTATTCCTTTTTTTTTAATATGTGAAATGTTCTTAAACAAAACAGAACTCTTCTAAATGATGTTCTTTAGTTTCATGATATTTCAGTGACCAAGTGATTGTGTCAGGATGGGAAGCAGATCTTTAAGTATGGTGAGTCCTGCGCAGCCATTTCTGCTTCTGCTGGAAGGTGAGCAACTGCTGCTGCGTGAGAACTCACTGTTCTCTTCTGGCCTGTTACCTAGAATGTCCTTTCTCGTGTCTACATGTGCAAGATCACAAACACACACCACACACACTCACACACATACACACATGCATACACCACACACCCACATACCATACATACACTACACACTTAGCACATAAACACCACATACTCACACATACACACACACACTCATACACACATACATACATACCACATACACACACACACTCACACACACACACTCACATAGCACACACACATACATATACCACACACTCACCACACACACTACATACACACACATACCACATACACACTCATACTCACACATTCATACACACACCACACATACACCACATACACTTACACACACACCACATACACACTCACACCCGCCCACAAACATACTCACACACTATATACTCACACCACACACACACACACGCACTCCACACATACACACACACTCCACACATACACACACATACCACACACACTCACACCACACATACACATACACACACACAGACACATATACACAGCATTCCCCAATAATTTGAGTTGATACTTTCCCTTCTCTGTATTCCCAAAGCAATGCAAAATTTCTGCCTTGGGTGATGACTATTTGAAGAATAATAATAAAAAATGCATAATTTTTTGTAAACTTCACACATCCAGTGTCTTTTCTAACATTACATCTATGTGGTCACCTAACTGTCCCTTCAAAGGCACAGGCTTTATTTCTTCTTTGTCTCCATGTTCCAGAGGGCAGAACCACATGTAATAAGAAGTTGATGAAGAAATGAATAAATGGATAAATCTCAAGGGATAATCTGTCATACAGGGTGAGATGCAGTTAAGAAGCAAGCTAATGATATCAAGGAACCTCACAGTCTTTAAAAGACACTGGTCTGACTTTTTTAATGCTGTGCCCTTCTTCTGCACATGTTTAATTTTATGTTTAATCTCCATAGACTATGTTGAAGCTAGGTGTCTTGACAGTGGAGTTATTGAAGAGATACTCTTTATGCCTGAATCTCCCCTAGGTGAGAGTTCCATCTAGATTAGGTGCGACATAGTTTCCTGGTGCTAGTGGACTTCCAGCTTCAGTGAATCATGTCTGTGAATTCTAGCAAATCTGAGAACAAGGCTCTCCTTCCTCTATACCTGCCCCTAAGATGGTATCTTCAAAAATGGCTAGATCCGAAAAAGAGCCCACGCAGTTCCCGGGAACACAACCCTGAGATCAGCCAGCTCCGTCACGGGTCTGGAGATGAGCTCTGGCTAGAGATCTAGCCCAGGAGCGGATCCAGCCCACGGCTCCAGCCACAGACCAGCGGCCCCGCCTGTCTGCCTGATATCCAGCCTGCACTCGAGCCGAGCCGCACCACAAGAGCAAAGGTAAGTGAGATTATTTTTTTCCGGAGTTTCCAACATGGCGGCACAGTGTGCACTGTAGCGGAGAGGCAGAGACCTAACCCAGTCACAGCAAAGCAATTAGGAGCCAAGACTGCCTGCAAACAGAGCCCGCGACAGTGTGTTCTCCACAAATACTGGGGCGGGTGGGTCACTCACCCTAGCACCCAAGCATCTGAGGCAGTCAGCAACAGGCGCACTGAGGCTGGCATCTGTTGTGGGTGGAGCTCCCTGCCTGCATAGTCAGCCCAGCTGGGGAGCCAGAACGACTGGGTCAGTGAGAGGAGAACACAGACCCAACCACAGCTCTACCTGCCTTTCTGAGGAGACCTGTCAGCTCCCAGGTCCTCAGAGGCTAGCCCTCTCCCCACTCCAATCCCCTCTATATTGGTCCAATTGGGTCACAAGCAGTTGAGGAGAGCAGCAGCCACCCTCCTCTCCGAGAGCCAGTCAGTCTATTACAGGAATCTGCCCGCCATCTCAGGATCAGCCAACCCCCAGGGCAGGGAGTTTTCCTGAGCACCAAGGTCAGGTAACAAAAGAAACAAACAGATAACACCTGGGTCCATCTGATGACAAAAGGTCAGCGCAAGAACATGGTAAAAAAAAAAAACCAAAACAATAGGATGTCTCCAGATCCTAGCAATAATGCTACAGACAACTCTGGACAGCTGAACCCAATTGAAGCAAAGGAAAATGACCTTAATCCTACACTTATACTAATAATAGAAGGCCTAAGGGAGGAAATCAAATACCTCAGAGAGCAACAACAAAGTACTGCAAAGGAGGTGATAGAAATGAATAAAGCACTTAAAGGAATGGAAGACCTGAAAAGGGAAGTTGAAGCAATGAAGAAAATCCAATCTGAGACATCCATAGAACTGGAAAACCTTAAGAAAAGAATCGGAACTACAGACACTAGCATCACCAACAGAATACAAGAGATGGAAGAAAGAATTTCAGGCTCAGAGGATAAAATTGAAGAAATGGATACATCTGTCAAAGAAAATGTCAAATCTAAAAATGTCCTGACACAAAACCTTCAGGAAATCAAGGACACAATGAAAAGATGGAATCTCAGAATAATAGGAATAGAAGAAAGAGAAGAGTCCCACCTCCATGGACCAGAAAATATCTTCAACAAAATCATTGAAGAGAATTTCCCAAATCTAAAAAAAGAGATGCCTATAACTGTACAAGAAGCTTACAGAACCCCAAATAGATTAGACCAGAAAAGAAAATCTTCCCGCCACATAATAATCAAAACACTAAATGTACAGAACAAAGAAAGAATTTTAAAAGCTGCTAGGGAAAAGGGTCAAGTAACATATAATGGCAAACCTATCAGAATCACACCTGACTTTTCTTCAGAGACTCTAAAAGCCAGAAGGGCCTGGACAGATGTCTTGCAGACCCTAAAAAACCACAAATGCCAGGCCAGACTACTATTCCCTGCAAAATTGTCAATCAACATAGATGGAGAAAACAAGATATTCCATGACAAAGCTAAATTCAAACAATATCTATACACAAATCCAGCTCTACAGAAGATGTTAGAAGGAAAACTTCAACCCAAAGAGGTTAACTACACACAAGAAAGCACAGGAAGCAAATAGCATGCCTGCAGCAAAAACAAAAGGAAAGAAGCTCACTCACACACTATTTCTACCAACATCAAGATGGCAGGAAGTAACAATCACTGGTCATTAATATCTCTCAACATCAATGGACTCAATTCCCCAATAAAAAGGCACAGGCTAGCAGAATGGATGCGAAAACAGAATCCCACATTCTGCTGTTTACAAGAAACACACCTCAGCAAAAAAGATAGACATTATCTCCAAGTAAAGGGCTGGAAAAAGATATACCAAGCAAATGGACCCAAGAAAAAAACTGGAGTAGCAATTCTAGTATGCAACAAATTGGATTTTCAACCAACATTAATCAAAAGAGATGGGGAAGGACACTATATACTCATCAAAGGAAAAATCCACCAAGATGAAATTTCAATACTAAACATCTATGCCCCAAATGTAAGACCACCCACATTCATTAAAGAAACACTACTGAAGCTCAAATCCCACATTGAACCTCACACATTAATAGTGGGAGACTTCAAGACACCACTCTCACCACTGGACAGATCAACAATGCAGAAACCAAACAGAGAAATAATGAACCTCACAGATGTCATGAATCAAATGGACCTAATTGATATCTACAGAACATTTCACCCCAAAACAAAAGAATACACTTTCTTCTCGGCACCTCACGGAACCTTCTCCAAAATCAACCATATAGTCGGTCACAAAGCAAGCCTCAACAGATACAGGAAAATTGAAATCACTCCTTGTAACTTATCAGACCATCATGGAATAAAGCTAGGCTTCAACAGTAACAAAAACAACAGAGTGCTTGCAAAAACATGGAAACTGAACAACTCTCTCCTCAATGACCTCTGGGTCAGGGAAGAAATAAAAAAAGAAATTAAAGTCTTCTTAGAACTCAATGAAAATGAAGGCACAACATACCCAAACTTATGGGACACATTGAAAGCAGTGCTAAGAGGAAAGTTTATAGCTCTAAGTGCCTTCAAAAAGAAACTAGAGAATTCCTATATAGCCACCTAAAAGAACACCTGAAAGAGCTAGAACAAAAAGAAGCAAACACTCCCAAGAGGAGCAGACGAGAGGAAATTATCAAACTCAGGGCTGAAATCAACAACTTAGAAACAAAAAGAACAGGGCTGGAGAGATGGCTCAGCCGTTAAAGGCTAGGCTCACAACCAAATATATAAGAAACAAAAAGAACAATACAAAGAATCGACAAAACCAAGAGCTGGTTCTTTGAGAAAAATCAACAAAATAGACAAGCCCTTAGCTAAACTAACTAAAAGGCAGAGGGAAAATACCCAAATCAACAAAATCAGAAATGAAAAGGGGGAAATAACAACAGACATTGAGGAAATCCAAAGAATCATTAGGTCCTACTTCAAAAACTTGTACTCCACAACATTGGAAAATCTAAATGAAATGGACAATTTTCTTGATAGATTCCACCTACCAAGGTTAAATCAAGAACAGGTAAACAAATTAAACAGTCCTATAACTCTTAAGGAAATAGAAGAAGTCATTAGACGTCTTCCAACCAAAAAAAGCCCAGGCCCAGATGGTTTCAGCACAGAATTCTACCAGACATTCAAAGAAGAGCTAACACCAATATTTTTCAAACTCTTCCACAACATAGAAACAGAAGGAATACTGCCAAACACATTCTATGAGGCCACAGTTACCCTGATACCTAAACCTCACAAAGACACAACGGAGAAAGAAAATTTCAGACCAATTTCCCTTATGAACATGGATGCAAAGATACTTAATAAAATACTTGCAAACCGGATCCAAGATCACATCAAAAGTATCATACACCATGATCAAGTAGGCTTCATCCCAGGGATGCAGGGGTGGTTCAACATTAGAAAATCCATCAATGTAATCCACCACATAAACAAGCTGAAAGAAAAGAACCACATGATCATCTCATTGGATGCTGAAAAAGCTTTTGACAAAATACACCACCCTTTCATGATAAAAGTCTTAGAGAGATCAGGCGTACAAGGACCATACTTAAAAATAATAAAAGCAATTTACAGCAAGCCAATAGCCAACATCAAACTAAATGGAGAGAAACTTAAAGCATTTCCTCTAAAATCAGGGACAAGGCAAGGCTGCCCACTCTCTCCATATCTCTTCAACATAGTACTTGAAGTTTTAGCTAGAGCAATAAGACAACTAAAAGAGATCAAGGGGATACAAATTGGAAAGGAAGAAGTCAAAGTATCCCTATTTGCAGATGATATGATAGTATACATCAGTGACCCCAAAAATTCCACCAGAGAACTTCTACAGCTGATAAACTCCTTCAGCAAGGTGGCCGGATACAAAATCAATTCAAAAAAATCAGTAGCCCTTCTTTACACAAAAGATAAATGGGCTGAGAAAGAAATAAGGGAATCAACACCCTTCACAATAGCCACAAATAATATAAAATACCTTGGGGTAACTCTAACCAAGCAAGTGAAAGACCTGCATGATAAGAACTTCAAGACCCTAAAGAAAGAAATTGAAGAAGATATCAGGAGATGGAAAGATCTCCCTTGTTCATGGATAGGTAGGATCAACATAATAAAAATGGCAATCTTACCAAAAGCAATATACAAATTCAATGCAATTCCTATCCAAATACCAACTCAATTTTTTACAGATCTGGAAAAAACAATTCTCAACTTCATATGGAATAACAAAAGACCCAGAATAGCTAACTCAATCATGTACAATAACAGAACATCTGGAGGTATCACCATCCCGGATTTCAAGCTGTACTACAGGGCAATAGTAATAAAAACAGCATGGTACTGGTATAGAAACAGACCAGTTGACCAATGGAATCGAACTGAAGACCCAGAAATAAACCTACACATCTATGGTCACTTAATTTTTGATAAAGAAGCCAAAAACATACAATGGAAAAAGGAAAGCATCTTCAATAAATGGTGCTGGTGTAACTGGATGTCAACATGTAGAAGAATGCAAATAGATCCATACTTATCACCCTGTACAAAACTTAAGTCTAAGTGGATCAAGGACCTCAACATAAATCCAGACACACTAACATTAATAGAAGAGAAAGTGGGAAAAAGCCTTGAAATCATTGGCACTGGTAGCAACTTCCTGAATAGAACACCAATAGCTCAGGAACTAAAACAAACAATCAATAAATGGGACCTTATAAAATTGAAAAGCTTCTGTAAGGCAAAGGACACTGTCCTTAGAACAAAACAGCAGCCTACAGAGTGGGAAAGGATCTTCACCAACCCAACATCTGACAGAGGGCTAATATC